>CM072681.1:4972545-5277738 GCA_036884735.1 Huso huso | reverse complement strand
ATTTGGCAACAGTGTAATCACAGCCTGACGACCACTCAAAGGCAGCTCTCCTTCTCTAACACACTCTTGCAAAACCCGGAAAAGGTCTCCAATCACTGGCCAGAGCTTTTTATAAAACTCTGCCTGAAGGCCATCAATCCCAGGGCTTTCCCTGGTGACAGCTGAGTGACTGCCTCCGTCAACTCCTGCAGTGTCAAAATGGCTTCTAGGAGTTCTTCTTGAGACAAGCTGGGCAGGTTCTGGTGCAGTAGAGCGGTTTGCTCCTCATCACAGGGCTCCGCACTAAACAGCTGGGTGTAGAATACACAGCTGCTCTGTTAATTTCTTCTTTACAGATGCACACAAAACAACTGCTTACTCTCCACCTTCTTCTCTAGATTGAAAATAATTTGGTGGGTGTCCATGTCCTTTAGCTGTGTGTGAAACGAGAACAGATGAGGGAACCCTTCACTCTTTCCTCCAGCAGGCTGCTCAGAGTTTATTTTTTTTTCTCTGAGACCGGAATATGTTTTCATCACTATTGAGAGTAATTTTTTATTCTATTCTCAATATCTCTCTCAAGCTCTTCAACTGTCTGGTTCAAAACCCTGGTTGTATTTAAAGTATATTGCTGAGAGAATTTTTTATTTGTTTTTTTTCCAATGTCTCACCATTGTCGTATACTACTATATCTCATACTCTGCTGCCTCCCGGAGACCCAAATGCTGTTAAAAATCTAAAAACTGTTTGTCTTCCAATAATTTGGTGTTAAAATGCCATTATGACTTTGATAGAGCAGTAGAAGGCAGGCAAATGGTAAGCAACACACAGTGGTGATCAGACAACATAGTGGGGATGATATTACTTTTAAAAAACTGATTAAGATTTTGTTTAGTGCAGTAAAATCTATCTAGTTGTGCTTTTGATATCTGATTATAATTGATTTTAACCCAAGTGTACTGCTTTAATATAAATTCCTCCAGACATCAACCAGGCTTTGAACTTTTAAAACAGCAGAAAGTTCTTTTGAAGACTGAGGATGTGGATCTTCACACATACATTTATAGAGCTTTATGCATTTTAAATGTAAATCATTGTGCTGAAATAACACTAATGTGTTCTGGGTAGGCTACACATTACATTATGTAAACATAGAAATCTGTACAGTAGGCCTATACAGTATACAGTACAGCAGTAAAATCAAATGAACACCACCTAGCACACTTTCTTTTTACTTTAGCCTACCGGTAACACAAAATAAATCATGCTGCTGCATTGCATACATTGGTGTACAATGTGAATAAAATATTATTTTAAATTGAAACTGAAAGATTTTAGCGATTTAAAAAAAAAAAAAATATTACTATTTTTTAACATTGCCTAGCCAATACAATTAACACACAATAGATCACGGTCCTATACAGATGCTCAGAATGAGCTGGAGGGGTTAGTGGCACATGTGTGCAGTCTATTGCTCCCAAGGCTTGTAAGTACACCGCTTTTAATTAAAATGAGGTACTTGGGTGTTCACTACAAAAATGCATTGAGTACAACTAGCAACGCACGAGAAAAAAACAGACTGGGAAATGCCAGCAACAATTGTGACTGTTTAAAACATGCTTTCAAAAGTTCTTAAATTGATGCAACTGTAATTGTCGCAATTGTCAACAGCTTTAGTACATCTTATTATATGGAACCCTCATTTGCACTAGCTCCGCCCTTTATGTGAATTTACAGGAACACCCATAATTACATATTCATCTAAAGAAAACTGCTGCCGGAAAGCATTCCCTAAAAAGTCGCTAACAGCATTGTGCTTGTTTAGTACATTTCACCCTGGACTTCTGACTCGTTTGAAACTGGTTTTGCGATTATTGCGACAGGCACAACACTTTAATACATCTACCCCTAAATCTTGTTCTACATTCTTATGGTCCATTTATTTTATTTATTTGAAAACAGTAAAGCATGTCATTTTCAGCATTGCCCAGGTGGAGACAGCAGCATAGACACAGTTTCATTTAAATGCATTTGAAAAATACACTTGAAACAGGAATCACTAAATCTTGTTGTTGTGTGTTTTCTTTACAGATTCAGACCCCACAAGTCCCCCTTCCTCCGGTCTCTCAAGGTATGCAGAGTAATCACTTCAGTGGATTCAGAACCACAGCAGGAATCTGGCTTTGTTATAAACTTTCTTTTTTTTTTTACAGAGGAGAATCCTCGAGCCCCCTTCCACTCCGGTCTCTCAAAGGTATGCAGATTAAACACTTCAGTGTGATTCACAACCCACAGCAGGAATCTGGCATTGTTATAACTTTCTTTTTTTTTTACAGAAGCAGAATCCTCAAGGCCCCCTTCCACTCCGCTCTCTCAAGGTAAGTGCAGTTTGAAGATGGCAGATTGTTCAGTGTGATTGACAGCCCCTCATGTGTCATGTGATCCACTAGAGCTATATAAGTTGTGGAGAGTGTGTGCAACTATTCAGCAACAACACTAGGAGAGCAGAAGGTTGTCTTTCGGTTTGGAATCTAATGTATAGAGTTGCATTATATTGTCCAGGACACATAATCTTAGTCTTTATTTTTAGCAAAAAGTATTGCCTGACAATGGCACCCTGCACTCAGATGATTTTCTCATCAGTAGGCTATGCTGCAGTGTCTACAGTTAACACTGTTTATACTGTACTGTTGAAAACTTCCCCAACATTAGCCACTCATCTGAACATCTAAACACAAGAGTTCATCCTTGAAAATCTACCTCTACAGGTCTGCTTCTTGTGTTCTTGTGTACCAGCACTAGGTACTCAAGTTCAGCGTTTCCTCTAAGGTTAAAAATGCGCACATTTTACACAGTAACTGGCAACAACCTTCCACTCAGTTTACTAATTTTTACAAGTTATCACATATCAACCTCACTCGAGACTCCAACATCTCATTTTGAGAGCATTCGTGCAAAGCATTAACATAAGCATATTTGCATGTGTCTTGCAGGTGATTCTCTGATTTCCCTGTTAAAATGCACGTCACATTATAGTACAGAGCTCTCTGGGGCTCCAGTGAATCCAGTAGTGCAGGCGGCGAAGCAGGCGTCTGGAGATTCTGCCTCTATGGAGGGCTGCCCGGTGCTGCTTAGGAACATCGCAGTTTTTAACTCGTCGTTATAATTGAAAACGTTTTTGAAGCATAATCTTACTGCATTATTTAGAAGTATAAATAGTCAACATAAATAAAAACCACAATACTCATACTTTGATGGGTTTTGTTTTATTTCCCTTTTAAAAAACGACCATTTCAGAAATATCATATCAAGCATTTAGAAACTGGTAAAAATGTAATCAAAATATTAATTTAGAGTCGAAAATACACATTTAAGTGTATAGTAATTGAAGACGACATACATATGCTTTTTTTTGCAAGTTGAGTTTAGGTGACTTCATTCACGTGTCTCTGCTGAAACTCAACATGACAGCTGCACGAACTAACAAAATCTGATTATCTCTATGAGGATGGTGGGACACTATTGTTCAAGTTGTGCTGCCGTTGATCATGTATGAGTCAATACCATTAAAAGATCATATTGCCAGTCATAAACATGTAGAGAGAACAAAAAAGCAAACAAGACGGCAACAATGGCAAAGCACACATTCACTATGCTGAAAACTGAGGTCTAAGACACTGCATTCACTATGCTGAAAACTGAGGTCTAAGACACTGCATTCACTATGCTGAAAACTGAGGTCTAAGACACTGCGTTCAATGTGTTTAATTGTTGTTTACTTTATTTCTTTCTATGCTACCTGCGTTTTAATAAAGCTGTAATTAGCAATATTAAACCAAGGCATTTTTTTTTAATTAAATTATATTTTCTGACAATGAAGAAACGGGCTCAAAGCTATTTTTCTAGCTATATGTTCCTTAAAGAAAGTGATTGCTTTACTGTGTAAAGGATGTGGTCACTACACTACACACCGTTTGTTTCATAAAGACATTCTGTCTGGAGACACGCCTCTTGTTAAATCTTGCAAATAACAAAAATGCAGAATTAGCAAAGAAACAACTGGGAGGATTAATTCTGCGTTTACATTAAAAGGGGCGCTATTTAAATTACAATCGGGTGATAAACAGCAGTGAACCTGTTTAGAGCAACGAGTCACTCAACACGCCTTTATCAGTGTTTCATATTTATCCTGGCTATTGCAATATCAGTAAAACGCTAAACTGAAGCTGTGCAGTACTGTACAGATAGGATTATGTCGCAGGGCATGCTATTATACAAGTTCCGACTACGCCACTGGGGATTTGTACCCCAGAAATATATTTGAGTATCTAAACAATTCAGACTAAAGAGAGAAACACAGGTTCAATTATATTCTGGAGGGGAGCCACACCACCGGCCAACCAACACCCAGTAATGGACAGCACACCAAAAAAACTGTAATTAGTGGACAGCAGTTTTATTTTGTTAGATACACCAATTATTAAACCCACTAATAACAAAAGAAAAAACAAACGATTAATATAAAAAACAGCAAAGTAATGAAAAGACACTGAATAAAACAAACTAAATCAAATACACACACAAAACACAACAGGGTTAATACAATAATTAGACACAATACACAGTAAGACCACACAGTCCAAATGACGAAACGTCAGTCACAAGGCAAGGACCATTTGTTAGAAATAGAGAGTCGGTATGTTGCGTGGTTCTGCAAACCAGTGGTTCCAATCCACTAGAGTAGCTGCCGGTCACGTCAGAAGCCAAAGGATCTTCTCTGTGCAAACTCACAATAAACTAACAAATAAAACAAAAACACGCAGCCAATCTGTCTTAAAAGAATAAAAACCCAGGCAAGTACTGTTTAAAAAAAAAGTTAAAAACTAAGTTCAGGACGGTAACAGTAGAATTGTGGTAGTATATTTATGCAGAACTAAAACATTCAGACCAAAATAGGTAACTACTAGCAGCCAATCAATAATTAATATTAACTACAGCAGCGATTCAATACACATATTACGACTACAGCAGCAAATCAATACATATATTACGACTACCGCAGAGGCGGGACCAAATTAGGTATATTGAGTATAAAATTGTGTATGGGAGTAAGTACACAGCACACTAAAACCAGATGCAGTGGGTATCTAAAATACTAATTCACAGTGGTTTCTGTTTTCAGCGTTCCTCTATGGTGCAAAACACCAAAACAAAGGTTGAAAATCTGAGAGGCACTTAACTCTGCAGAAGGGCTAGTCGACATGCCCTTCCTGTTGTACTTTCTCGCCTTCCTCTCAAATCCGCCGCTTCACCACACCAGCCGAATCCTCCAGTCAGCTCTTCTCATAAATACTCGTTCCACTCGCTCAGCCACGGCACCCAATTCACCCGATCCGCCACAGCTTCTTTCTATCCTGGTTCCTGCCTCTGCTCTTGGCTGCGTCCTCTGTTTCTGTATTATTATTATTATTATTATTAGTAGTAGTAGTCGTAGTAGTAGTAGTATTAGTTTAAACCACTGCCTCGCCCAATTACCGCTACATTACATTCCCTGTCATCAAGGTTCTGCCATAACTGTCAGTCTAGGTTGGCGGAGAGAGAGTGTGCATCAACAAAACAAACAATCTTGTGCAACACAAACAAATAAATCCATATAAAAAAATACACACAATAAATATAAACCAAATAAAACGTGCAAACACAAATAAATAATAAAGGGCTCATATAACACCTAAACTCGTCACCCCGTGACAATTAATCTCACGTGACATTGCTACACTGTTACTAAACGGTTTAATATTTTGGATTGTTATTGTTCTGCCAGCAATAAGATAAACAGGTCTTTTCAAAACACCTTCATTTGTAGACAGAACTACAGTGACAGTGGAAGAGTGTAAACATGATTCTCACAGCTGTGCTGGACATGTGGTTTCTGAACTGAACTCGAATAGAATTCTTAGCCATGATGTCTATCAACATTATAAGAACATAAGAAAGTTTACAAACGAGAGGAGGCCATTCGGACCATCTTGCTCGTTTGGTTGTTAGTAGCTTATTGATCCCAGAATCTCATCAAGCAGCTTCTTGAAGGATCCCAGGGTGTCAGCTTCAACAACATTACTGGGGAGTTGGTTCCAGACCCTCACAATTCTCTGTGTAAAAAAGTGCCTCCTATTTTCTGTTTTGAATGCCCCTTTATCTAATCTCCATTTGTGACCCCTGGTCCTTGTTTCTTTTGAAGTGACTTCAGGTACTTCACTTACTATTACAGAAACAAGAGTCTTGTTAAAATAACTCTTGGCTTAGTAAAAGAATTGTGGTAATATGAATTAATTTACTTATTTTACATTATATTTGTTCAAATGAAAACCCCAGAGATGTACCCTACTTAGCTCAATCCAGACGGTTGTCATGCTGATGCGCTGGGAGGCCGCACTGTGGTTGATCCCGGAGCCAACATCGCAGCCGTTGTGTGTGCTGATGTGCCAGGGAGGCAAAATAAGCTGATCCCTGGAGCCAGCATTACACTTCAGCCATTAACACCAGACAGAAGGATATCTACATCATCATATGGAAGGAAACGTAAATGGATGGAGACACATATGGATCACATTAGTTTACTGTAAAGCTACGTCTTAGTTGGTGCTTATCTTGGCGAGAGCCGAGTTCAAATCAGCATGAAGTTTTAACATCTACTCTCGTGTAATGGAAATCATTTTAGTTATTCATACATTGATAAAAAATTGTGGGGAAAAAATTATTTGCTATTCCAAAGAATGGAAAATCAGTATCCCTAAAGATAGTTCCAATTGAAGGCAGAGCAGACGCCCGTGTTTGATACAGTAGAATAAAGCAATTCCATGCAGCCTCCAGTTAAGCATGCTGTCTATATCTATGAGAACAACTGACAGGGCTGCAGTTATGATAGGATCTCAGACAGGCTTCAGAAAGGTAAATATACACTACAAAAAATTTATATGCATTTTATATTTATAATCAGCGGATGATTCAGAATCAGAGGCAGATCCACAATAAATGTCTTGTTTAAATCTATAGCAAATTGCAAAATTTGAGATACTTGTGTTGGAATATTGTTTCAAATTTGTGCAACAAAATGAATACATTCAATGGGTTAATGCGTGGCAGAAGGTTTCTCACTGATAATGGACCCTTTCTCAGTCAAACGGCAAATTTCTCAGAATCTAAAAAAGCTTTTGTTTGAGGGAACGCTGCTCCCGTTCTGTGCTGCACATTACAGACATTACACACTGGGGTCTTATTGTTTGACATGGGGTTTATTTAATGGTTGTGATCTCTTCTGTGTTTTACAGACTACGGGGGTCTTATTGTTTTACTTTATTTAATGGCTGTGTGAACTCTTCTGTGCTGCATTACACACTACGTGGGGTCTTATTGTTTGACATGAAGTTTATTTAATGGCTGTGTGAACTCTTCTGTTTGTCTGCACAGATAAGATGGCAACAGCAAGGATCAAACTAAACGTGCCCAAAGGACTGAATCTTGAGGACCCCAAAGTGAGCCATTTTTTAGAGCAGGTAGGTGACATTCCCTTTCAGAAATCCAAACTGACCACTGCTTCCTGTGTACTGGGCTTCGTGTGACACTGATGAGCTAATCTCACGTTGACTTTGCTTCCCTTTAGTTCCTTCTATTTTCCTCTCGTTTCCCTGATAGATACACAGAGAGATGTGGTGCTCCTTGATAACACTGTGTTTCTTGTGTTGCTGTTTCAGATTCGGGAGCACCTCTCCAAGAACATTCCAATGGACGGCGTTAATCTGCGCTGGAGAAAACAAGACGGGGAGATATTCCACAAGGAGGAAGAGGAGGAGGAGGAGGAGGAGGAGGAGGAGAAGTACTTCGAGCCGTGAGATACCAGCGCCCACAATGACAAGCGGGGGCTTTTCAGAGCAGCACTGGTTTATAGTAATCTGACATTATCTAGTGGTTTATATTAATCTGACATTATCTACTGGTGCAGCACTGGTTTATATTAAGGTGATGGGGGTGTTTTTAATTTAATGATCATTTAAATATATGTTAAATTATTTACTGGTGCAGCACATATTTATATTAAGGTGATGGGGTGTGTGTTTTAATGTAGTAAATGATTCTAATAGAGGTTACATTAGTTACTGGTGCAAGTTTCTTTCACCTTGTAAAGAATATATTCAGAGTGGTAACAGAGTAATAGGCCTCTTCCGCATAGCATGACGGAGCATGGATTTACAGAATGAATGTTCAACTTGCAGTGTACTATTAAATCCCATAGAGGGCACCACAAACACATTCCCTGAGGGAGGAAGGGAGCAAGCTCCTGTATAATTATACAATCACCTGGTAGGTCTTGATGCTGCAGTACATTAAAAACAACGGCTTATGATTTCAATGGAAATGTCTTATTTTTCTGATGATATTTAATTTACATTACTGTAAAACATAAATAACAGCGTGTCACAAAGACGGCCAGAGTGGGTGGCGTCAGACCAGAAACAGGAAGTAATACACAGAGACTGTGAGGTTGGTGAAGTTGAGCACTTGGTTGTGCTCAGCATTTAATAAACAAAATAAGAGAATACAAAAACAGGACACGGCGCTTGAGGCCAAAATAAACAGACAAACAAAACGGACTACACAGACAAAACACGGTGAGCAGATTTAACTACTATTATTTTTACAATTACTACCTCCGTCTCAATCCTGTTCTCCACTCACCGAACACCCAACCCTGAGTGAGTGAAAACATGCTGCTTTTATGCAGTTGTACCGAGACTCGACTGCTAATCAATCATTCAATTGAGTCGCGGTACAACTGCACGTGAATCAATAAAGTGCAATTCCCCATGCTCACATATTACATTTTACTTGCATCGTGAAGTGCTGTGCCATCCTCGTGCCAAAATACAAATATACATTTTAAACACTCGTGTTACACAGACCCGTTTATATCCCATGTACCAATGACTATACACCAACATTTAACACACCACACGCAACATATAACAGAAAAATACACACAGGGCAGGCACTTCACACACAGGGTCACTGGAAAATACTTATTTCATTATTATAGTGTATGGGGAGCAGGGGAGGGGGCCCAAATCCATGCATTCATGAAACATGTTCCTCTCATGCAAACACATAGAAATCACACGAGCTGTACCAAAGAAAATATGTGGTTCATGTCACTGTATTGTATGAAGCGTTGTGCATGACAATGATACTCTACTACTCTGTATTTCTGAATGTATTTTTTCTGATTTATTTCAATAAAGTTTTAATCTCAATCTTTAGTATATTTTGTATTACTATTTTCACAGAGACTGCAGTCCTCTGACAAGGCTGCTCTATAGCGATGGATCCCTTTCTATACAGTGTGGTTCAGGAGACTGGGTGATGGGCAGCACAGGGACTGAACAGAGACTGCTCTATAGCGATGGATCCCTTTCTATACAGTGTGGTTCAGGAGACTGGGTGATGGGCAGCACAGGGACTGAACAGAGACTGCTCTATAGGGACGATGGATCCCTTTCTATACAGTGTGGTTCAGGAGACTGGGTGATGGGCAGCACAGGGGCTGAACAGAGACTGCTCTATAGCGATGGATCCCTTTCTATACAGTGTGGTTCAGGAGACTGGGTGATGGGCAGCACAGGGGCTGAACAGAGACTGCTCTATAGTGAGGGATCCCTTTCTATACAGTGTGGTTCAGGAGACTGGGTGATGGGCAGCACGGGGGCTGAACAGAGACTGCTCTATAGCGAGGGATCGCTTTCTATACAGTGTGGTTCAGGAGACTGGGTGCTGGTTGAATGGATCTATATCAGCTGTTTGTTGTCTACACTCCTAAATTAATCTATTTGCTGTTCACTTTGTAACAATTCCCAAGTCATAGCTGATCACCAGCTCACCAGCAGTTACTGTCATTGTCTGCAGGTTTAAATAAATAAGCTGGTCTTGAAAGGGTTACAGCATGACCTTTATTCAAAGCGCCTCCTGTCATGAAGCAGACTATGCCACTTAAGGTCACATATCTGGTACTGTTATGCATTTTTGTGTTAATTTTAAGTTTTTCTCTACTCTGTAGATATGGCCTCGTTTAGCCTAGTGGGGCCCCCAGGGTCTAAGAATGGGTCCTCATTCCCATCATGACCACTAGGGAGCTCTGTCCTGCATATCACCTAACGTTGCCGCAGGTTGTAACGGCAGGGGTTTTTATATAAAGTGTATTTTCATTCTACAGAGTGTAAGTATCACTGCAACCCTGATCCCACAATAAAAATAAAAATACAACATTTATACCATCGGATTTGCACAAATCGCACTGTTGTGATAAGCAATAAAAGAAGAAGCAGCGAAAGAGAAGTTGCGGGCTTCTTGCTTTCGAGTCCAGATAAGTGTAGTTTATTGAAGATAAAAGTTCTGAGTTGCAAAGTTACAACCAGACATCTTAAAGGTTACATGGTGACAACAGTTTGCAGGTATCCTCTCTCCAAGCACGGATCAGAGCAATACAAAGAACATTTCAGTATTCTCAGTTTATATGCAGTCTTTCAGTAACATCATGATTTTCTTTTAAACCAATCAGACAAAGACACAAATCTCTTATCACTTGATTAATTGTCCATTGTACTAACCCTAGCTTCCAAGCATCTAGTTCAATCCAGTTTCTCTTTGAAGTAGCTAGTTTTTTTTATAACCCTCCAGTCTGTAAATATGTTTAACAATGTGTTGGTACCTCTAACACAAAAACAATGATCCACCCTAAATAGCAAATGCCTTTCTTGTTAGAACTGGACATCAAAGGAGAGGCCAACATCTATTTCAGATTGTCGGAACCTTGTCCTAGCAAAGACAAAACTGACCAGAAAGATCTTGATCAACTTAATGTCTAACTAGGAATTTAAGCAGAATCTGACTTAATGTTTAACCCATTCTGTGAGGTTGTATTCAAAGACCAAAAAATCATTTATATCTAAATAAAATGTTCCAGCACGCACTACCCTGGCCCCTTGCAATAATAATAATAATAATAATAATAATAATAATAATAATAATAATAATAATAATAATAATTTTTAAAAAAAACATGGCATGATCCAATCCTGACGGGGCGACTGTGGCAGTTTACAGGAGGCCAGTTCAGCAGAAACGATCACAAATAGAACGATTTGCCTTGACATAGTTCAGTTTCCATATTACACTGTGGAAACAGATATATATACATATATATATATATATATATATATATATATATATATATATATATATATATATATATATATATATATATATATATATATATATATATATATAATTAATTTTAAGTATACAAAAGTAATATAAAAGAGAATACGTAGTACAGTATCACCATAACAATCCAACATATTACATTCTGATGTAAAAATGTTAAATGTCGTCTCTCGCCTTTCCCCCTCCCTGCTTCAAAACAGTGCGCCCAATCACAGCAGCCGTAGCCTCTGAGTTTGTATCCAATCACAGCAGCCGTAGCCTCTGAGTTTGAATCCAATCACAGCAGCCGCAGCCTCTGAGTTTGTATTCAATCACAGCAGCCGTAGCCTCTGAGTTTGTATCCAATCACAGCAGCCGCAGCCTCTGAGTTTGTATCCAATCACAGCAGCCGTAGCCTCTGAATTTGTATCCAATCACAGCAGCCGCAGCCTCTGAGTATCCAATCACAGCAGCCGTAGCCTCTGAGTTTGTATCCAATCACAGCACTCTCTAAGTTGAAACGTGTCTCTTCAGGAATACGGGTAGGAAAAAATGACGTGAGAGGAACACATATTAACCAGAGACGGTCTAAAACTTAAGCGATCACTATTCTTTTATTCATAAGTGCTATATGCTATCTCTAGAATATCTATTTTAATAGAAACACTACTGTAAACCAAATCGGCTTTGTGTTTTTTGGGCACCCTGTGTTTTTTGGGCCCAGGCTCATTGCACCTCTTGAATCCCCTTATTTGCGCCCCTGATCCTGACTTAAATCGTTTAAAGAAAACAAATTAAAATAATATAACCCTGCAAATAAAACTCCCACAGCAATATACTGGTGATAAAAGGTTGTTTTAAATACACCAAAACAGCATTTGAAAAAGCTAAACGCGATCTATATTTTGTTTATGGGTTTTATATGGTCTATGTAGATTGAATTGTACATTTAAGAAGTAATAGAAACGAACACAATATTGCACAATTTGTATTTCATTAACACAACCACGTGGTTTACAAGGTACTTCTGGGAGGAGTTTGGTAGATGGCGCCAGCGCTGTAACAGACAGGCTGCTACGCTGCTACAGTGTCTGCAAATAATAACCATAGACATATATAGAGCTAGACCCGCCAACGGCTGACTGAGTTAGATTTCGGTCCACCATCTTGGATGCTTATAGGTCTGCCACTGAGAGCGCTGTAAGCAATGTAAACAGGCAGATACACACAGCGTTTTTCGGGGTTTAATTTATTTAGCTTCAATAAAATTGTATTTTTAAATTTAGATATTAAACTATTAAATTATTCTCAAAATCTTGCAATGTCTAGTTAATCAAACCGAACCAGGGACCTACAGACCAATAAGTCTGACTTCTATTATATGTAAACTTATGGAAACTATAATGAGATCCAAAATGGAAAATTACCTATATGGAAACAGTATCCTGTAACACTTCTGCATAACAGAGGCAGAAGTGTTAAAGGGACTAGGAGCTCTTAAAATAAACAAATCCCCCGGGCCGGATGAGATCCTCCCAATAGTACTCAAAGAAATGAAAGAAGTTATTTACACACCGCTAACCAAGATCATGCAACAATCTCTTGACACAGGGGTTGTACCGACAGACTGGAAAATTGCAAACGTAATACCGATCCACAAAAAGGGAGACAAAACCGAACCAGGTAACTACAGACCAATAAGCCTGACTTCTATTATATGTAAACTTATGCAAACTATAATAAGATCTAAAATGGAAAATTACATATATGGTAACAATATCCTGGGAGACAGTCAGCATGGTTTTAGGAAAGAGAGATTGTGTCTAACTAACCTGCTTGACTTTTTTGAGGATGCAACATCGACAATGGATAATTGCAAAGCATACAACATGGTTTATTTAGATTTCCAGAAAGCTTTTGACAAAGTCCCGCATAAAAGATTAATTCTCAAACTGAACGCAGTAGGATTCAAGGACATGCATGCACATGGATTAGGGAGTGGTTAACATATAGAAAACAGAAAGTACTGATTAGAGGAGAAACCTCAAAATGGAGCGAGGTAACCAGTGGTGTACAGGGATCAGTATTAGGTCCTCTGCTATTCCTAATCTACATTAATGATTTAGATTCTGGTATAGTAAGCAATCTTGTTAAATTTGAAGACAACACAAAAAAATAGGAGGAGGGCAAACACTTGCAGCAGCAAAGGTCATTCAAAATGATCTAGACAGCATTCAGAACTGGGCAGACACATGGCAAATGACATTTAATAGAGACATACAGTATATATATATAATGTAATTATATACCAATAATGTATTATGTACTATTGTAACATTGTAATGTATACGCTGTAAATGAATACTGGAAAGCATTCTTAATATAAGCCTTCATATAGAGCATAGGGGGGCTATGTCTTGTAGGCTTTGTGTATATCTTTCATTTTTGCTTCAAGTTTAAAAATAAAATTTTATTGAAGCTAAATGAATTAAACCCTGAAAAGCGCTGCGCGTATCTGCCTGTTTACATTGGTTACAGCGCTGTCAGTGGCAGACCGATAAGCATCCAAGATGGCGGAGCGAAATCTCATTCGACTGCACTGAGAAGTCAGCCATTGGGGTCTAGTTCTATATATGTCTATGATAATAACAGGGAAGTACGCAGTCCTTGTATCTGTGAGGAGAAACATGGCTACTGCAGTTTCATAGCTGAACTTGTTCACATGCTCTGCTTAGTTTGATCAACAACGGTTATTGTTCAACTCAGACGATTGCTGATATCACTTTCACAGTTAAGACAGTCTTCACCAAAGTATAGAGAAGTGCTGCGTGTTTATAAGAGCCGTCTCTGAAATGAAAGAAGAGATGGATATCTGTGTATCCTCCGCGTCTCTCCTGGAAGAAGAACTCGCTTCTGCTATCGAGCCTGCAGTGAAAGCGGGGCTGTGCTGAGGGTCATGTCTGCATTAGCAAGGTTCATGGACAGTAAATATGCAGTTTTCCACCTCAGACTGGACGAAAGAGACAAAGCGTGAGATTGCAATTGGAAATAGCAGAGAGGGGTTGAAAGCCATAAGCGAATGAGAATACACGAACACTGCTGATAACTCTACACAGTCATGAACATCAACGAGCAGCACATTGATATCATTCATCTACTGAATACATGAACACTGCTGATAACTCTACACAGTCATGAACACCAACGAGCAGCACAGTGATATCATTCATCTACTGAATACATGAACACTGCTGATAACTCTACACAGTCATGAACACCAACGAGCAGCACAGTGATATCATTCATCTACTGAATACATGAACACTGCTGATAACTCTACACAGTCATGAACACCAACGAGCAGCACAGTGATGTCATTCATCTACTGAATACATGAACACTGCTGATAACTCTACACAGTCATGAACACCAACGAGCAGCACAGTGATATCATTCATCTACTGAATACATGAACACTGCTGATAACTCTACACAGTCATGAACACCAACGAGCAGCACATTGATATCATTCATCTACTGAATACATGAACACTGCTGATAACTCTACACGGTCATGAACACCAACGAGCAGCACAGTGATATCATTCATCTACCGAGAAGGCAGAAGGAAGGGCATCGTGAAACACGTTTCATTTTTCACTGAGGATGAATCTGTAAATCACAAATTCAGCGACAATATTATCGCCCACGGCCTGCCAGCCACTACCCAGGACTGCTCCACTAAACCACCCTACATATAATAGAAGTCAGGCTTATTGGTCTGTAGTTACCTGGTTCGGTTTTGTCTCCCTTTTTGTGGATCGGTATTACATTTCTAATTTTCCAGTCTGTCGGTACAACCCTTGTGTCAAGAGACTGTTGCATGATCTTGGTTAGTGGTTTGTAAATAACTTCTTTCATTTCTTTGAGTACTATTGGGAGGATCTCATCTGGCCCTGGGGATTTGTTTATTTTAAGAGCTCCTAGTCCCTTAACACTTCTGCCTCTGTTATGCTAAAGTTATTTAAAACTGGATAGGAACAGGTCGACATGTGGGGCATGTTGTCCATATCCTCCTTTGTAAAAACTTGTGAAAAGTAATCATGTAATATATTTGCTATTTTTTTTCTTTGTCTCAGATTTTGCCATTTGTGTCTCTTAGACATTTAACCTCCTCTTTGAATGTTCTCTTGCTGTTATGATATTGGAAAAACATTTTGGAATTGGTTTTAGCCCCCTAGCAATATTGATTTCTATCTCTCTCTTGGCCTTTCTAACTTCCTTTTTGACTTCCGTTTGCAGTTCCAAGTACTCTTTCTGTGTGCTTTGTTTTGGTCCCTTTTAAACGCTCTGTAAAGTACCTTTTTTTAAGAATATTTTTTTAAATTGATCTATTGAACCATTTTGGCCATTTTGTTTTAGATTTAGATTTGTCTACTTTTGGGATGTAATTGTTTTGCACATCTAGTACTACATTTTTAAAAAACAGCCATCCTTTTTCTGTGGATGTTTTCTCTATTTTACTCCAATCATCTTCTGTTAGTCTCTGTTTCATACCTTCATAGTTTGCTTTTCTAAAATTGTAAACCTTAGCTTTAGTCATTACTTTTTGGGTTTTAAAAAACACTTCAAATGAGACCATGTTATGGTCTGAGATTGCCAATGGCTCTCTGACCTCTGTTTTAGTTATTCTATCTTCATTATTTGAAGCAGTCATTTGTCATTTCCACCATTTCAGTTTCGTCCGTCATGCTCCCCACTGGGTTTTCCCATTTTATATTGGGGAGTTGAAATCCCCCATTAGTATGGCTTCTCCTTTTCTACACGCATTTCTAATGTCATTGTATAACAGATTATTTTGCTCGGTATCTGAATATGGCAGTCTATAGCATGTTCCTATTATTATGCCTTTTGAATTTTTGTCCATTATTCTGACCCATATTGATTCTGCATTGTTTTCTTTGTCCTGATTTAACACCTGGGCTTCAAGACTATTTCTTATCTGTAGCGCTACCCTGTGATGTCTGTGATGGTTGATTCTAGTGTGTGCAGAGCTGCTAGTCTGTGATGGTTGATTCTAGTGTGTGCAGAGCTGCTAGTCTGATGGATGATTCTAGTGTGTGCAGAGCTGCTAGTCTGTGATGGTTGATTCTAGTGTGTGCAGAGCTGCTAGTCTGTGATGGTTGATTCTAGTGTGTGCAGAGCTGCTAGTCTGTGATGGTTGATTCTAGTGTGTGCAGAGCTGCTAGTCTGTGATGGTTGATTCTAGTGTGTGCAGAGCTGCTAGTCTTTGATGGTTGATTCTAGTGTGTGCAGAGGTGCTAGTCTGTGATGGTTGATTCTAGTGTGCAGAGCTGCTAGTCTGTGATGGTTGATTCTAGTGTGTGCTGAGCTGCTAGTCTTTGATGGTTGATTCTAGTGTGTGCAGAGCTGCTAGTCTGTAATGGTTGATTCTAGTGTGCAGAGCTGCTAGTCTGTGATGGTTGATTCTAGTGTGCAGAGCTGCTAGTCTGTGATGGTTGATTCTAGTGTGTGCTGAGCTGCTAGTCTGTGATGGTTGATTCTAGTGTGTGCAGAGCTGCTAGTCTGTAATGGTTGATTCTAGTGTGTGCAGAGCTGCTAGTCTGTGATGGATGATTCTAGTGTGTGCAGAGCTGCTAGTCTTTGGTGGTTGATCCTAGTATGTGCAGAGCTGCTAGTCTGTGATGGATGATTCTAGTTTGTGCAGAGCTGCTAGTCTGTGATGGTTGATTCTAGTGTGTGCAGAGCTGCTAGTCTGTGATGGTTGATTCTAGTGTGCAGAGCTGCTAGTCTGATGGATGATTCTAGTGTGTGCAGAGCTGCTAGTCTGTGATGGTTGATTCTAGTGTGTGCAGAGCTGCTAGTCTGTGATGGTTGATTCTAGTGTGTGCAGAGCTGCTAGTCTGTGATGGTTGATTCTAGTGTGTGCAGAGCTGCTAGTCTGTAATGGTTGATTCTAGTGTGTGCAGAGCTGCTAGTCTGTGATGGTTGATTCTAGTGTGTGCAGAGCTGCTAGTCTTTGATGGTTGATTCTAGTGTGTGCAGAGCTGCTAGTCTGTGATGGATGATTCTAGTGTGGTTGATTCAGAGCTGCTAGTCTGTGATGGTTGATTCTGTGATGGTTGATTCTAGTGTGCAGCTGCTAGTCTTTGATGGTTGATTCTAGTGTGTGCAGAGGTGCTAGTCTGTGATGGTTGATTCTAGTGTGTGCAGAGCTGCTAGTCTGTGATGGATGATTCTAGTGTGTGCTGACCTGCTAATCCTTGATAGTTGTTTCTAGTGTTTTTCTTTTGTATTTTCTTTGTTGTTGCACTTTGGAATCTGCATGTTTAAATCACTGTTTATTTTTGTGTGCACACTATTTTGCCATCTGCATGAGCACTTTCCCCACATTAGCAGGAAGTCCCCCCCCCCCCAAACCCAGTCCAGCGAATGAGAGTATCCAGGGGGCTATAAAAGATGTAGGAGGAGGGGAGCGGTGTAGGGAAGCAGTCTGGTTGTGGCTGCTGAAGGATAAATGGTTGCTGGAATCATTAAATGGACAGAGAAGAAAAAAGAAGAGTCTTGGCTACCCTGAAAGAAGGATCCTGGCTGTAGGGTAATTAACAGATTTGGATTCTTTTGTTTTGTTGTTTTGGGATTTTGTGCTACAGTTTTTCTGTTTATTTTTTTCTGGCTTATCTTATTTTGTTTATGTACTGCACCAACTTTTTTTGTGACTGCTTTTCATGCCTGTGACAGAAATAAAATGAGTTTTGATTGTAAATCTCCCTCCTGGCCTGTGAGGGCGCTAAGCAGCGAAAGTAGAGTTATTTGGACGGGCTGGCCTGACAGTTCTTTCCCCAGGCCGGGAAGTCGGTCAGTCTGGAAGAAGGCGAGACTCTGTTGCAGGAACGTATTGACCCGGAAGGGAAACGAGCTAGCAGCTGTAGACAGTAGAGACAGCTGCAATTGTTTACCAAGGGGTCATGCGTTATGGCATAAAGGGGCCGGAGAATCGTAAATCTTTTCCTTTGCTTGGTTTCAAAGCACATACGGAACTGGAAGGACCGGGAGAGATTCCCTTTGAATTGTATTGGAAAGAATTTGTTAGTGTTTTGTTTGTTTGTAGCACTGTTAGTAATTGTCTTTTGTTTTGTAAATCACTAGACAGCTAACACGTCTCCGTAGCTGTCGCCTTGCGCCAGCACTACCCGGAACAACAACACCACGGACACTGTTTATTTGTTATCACCCACCTCGAGCACTACTGCACACATCCGGACTGGTGATTGTGTTTAGTATTATTGTGGGAAGGATAACATGTTTATGGTTTTTGGAAACCATTATTATCATTACCTGCCGAGCTTTACACATTGGTGTGTATTGCCGGAGGATTATTGTTTGGTCACCAGACCAGGATTTATATAAAATAAAGACCCCTTTTCCAAACCGGATTACAGTTTCCTTTGTGTGATTATTCCTGCACTGCATCACCTCTGCACCTGGTTCCACTCAGCAGCCACTTTGCCACAATGCCCCATCATATTGGGCTTTTTCTTTTTTTTTAAAGCTACCAGACACTGCGAAACCCATTGGGATTGTAGAAAGGCATTTTTTGGAGCTGTATACATCTTTTTATTTATTTTTTTGGTCGTGCTTGCATTTGGCTGGGCTACATTGCAGTGGCTGTCCAGGTTTGAGCAGACGATGCCAGGAGTCCTGTGACCTGTGAAGAGAGAGAAGGGAAGTGAAGTGATTATTATTTGCTTATTTTTTGGAGACTTTGATATATTACAAACTGTACATCCATAACATATATTTACCCACCCTGAGTTGGCTCTGTGTTCTATCAAGGTATGCCTGAAGCCCACCAGGGTGATACTTACTGGTTCCACGTCGGAGATCGAGGTCCAGGGGTCCATTCCAGGGTGATACTTACCTGTCCACTGTTGGGTTCTAGAACCAGAGAGAGAGGGAGATACCCGAGACTCAAAGATAAGCTAAGGGGAAGTAACCAGCTGGAACACAGGAGTGTATGAGAAAGCTTTACTTACCGTTGTACACGTTTCTGACGACCTCCTTCTTTGCCCCCCTCCCCCTCTCAGGTTTCCCGGGATCTCCATCTTCCTTTTCTTCAGTGGGTCAGCATATTGTTGCAGTGGGGTCCATTGGCGGTTTGATATGTGGGATAGTGGATGTCGGGACGAGTGGGCAGCTGAGTGGTTTGGGAACCAACTTTAATTGACTTCAATACTTTCACTGGACTTTTGTGTGGCAGCTAAGCATGAACATTATTTTTATATATTTTTTTAGAGACTTTTACCAACAGGAGGGGATTACCTCAGTTTGTATTTTTTTGGGTTCTCCCTCATTTTTAAATGTTTCTGTTTGTTGCGAGTTTGTGTGTGGTTTTTAACCCTTAGCGGTCCATTTATTCAGCGCGTCTCAGGCACGTCAGGTCCAATTTATTTTCACATTAGTTTATTTTAGAAGCGCTGTTTAAAAGTATTTTTTTCACAGTAAAACAGGTTTAAAAGGCACTGCATATCAACAGGACACTCAGTACTGCATCTCCAGCACTGCCCCACCCCTCGTTCGCTGTATTTTTCACATACCTCTTGATAGTGGTGCATAACAATAAATCATCTCCTGATCACTCGTTTTTATCAACAAACTCCTCAATAATGCGATCCAAGTCATTATTTTATTACTATAACATCTCAAAAAAGCTCTGCAAATGTCTGTGATATTCTTTGAGCGCTGGAAGCAGAAGCAGCTATCTTGTTTGTTTATGTCCGTGTTATCTATGTGGTGTCGGATCTATCTGTATTCATGAGATACGCCCCCATTTTTTGGCTTCTCTCGGCTCCTACTGATCTCACTTGGCCATTGAATGGTTTTCTCGGCTTTTTCCAGAGAAAAAACGACTAGAGACCTGTTTTTTGCGTCTTTTTGATGATGTCGGACAGGGTCCGACATTGGACCAGAAAGGGAAAATTGCAATGTCGGACCAGGTCCGACATAGGACCGCAAAGGGTTAAAGACCATTTTTACCCTGTTGAGCAACAATAAAATTTGTTTTAACCTACCTGGGTTTCCATTAGTGTGTGTGTTAGACCCCCGGGGATCAAAATAACCTGTTCCGGGAAGGTTATTACTACTCAGTCATAAAGGTCCTTGCCCTTTTCAAACTCAATGTGGCGTAGTTGGTACTAACCCTTAACGACCTAACCCCCAAACTGTAGATGTTGTGCCTGTGTCCATTAGTGTCCCCAAGGAAAGAGTCGAGGGTGGACAGTCCATTTGTGGTCCAGCCTATGTTGGGATGATCAGGGATGGCCCATCTGTGCACAATGTGGTAAGAGTGGCCACAGTAGATGGAACTGCTCATACCAGCCCTTTAAACTAAGACACCCGGCCACAGTAGGGCAAGTGGACAGGAGGACTGACCAGGAAGGGGGGTCAATAGAAGAGCCCATGTTACTTGGGGAATGTCCGGGGGTGGAAGTACAGATTCGTGGGGTGAAGATACCATGCTTGTTGGATACGGGGTCACAGGTTACTCTGTTTAGTAAAACTTTTCTTTCAGAAATGGCTGGGTCAGGAATCAATGAAGGGGACTACTGATATCTCATGGTTGAAGTTACGTGCTGCTAATGGACTTCATATTCCGTATATATATTCAAGGAGGCTTTGTGGTCCAGTGGTTAAAGAAATGGGCTTGTAACCAGGAGGTCCCCAGTTCAAATCCCACCTCAGCCACTGACTCATTGTGTGACCCTGAGCAAGTCACTTAACCTCCTTGTGCTCCGTCTTTCGGGTGAGATGTAATTGTAAGTGACCCTACAGCTGATGCATAGTTCACACATCCTAGTCTCTGTAAGTCGCCTTGGATAAAGGCATCTGCTAAATAAACAAATAATAATAATATAGGGTTGTGACAGTCGGTGACGTCACGGCAGAAGCAGGAAGGTAAAGCACTGACACCAGGCACTGCAGTTTTTAAAGAAAGACGCGGCTGGCTGCCGTTTTATTTAAATAATACAAAAATAAATAAAATATTTTAACAAAAAGAAACTTGCTCACAGAGCGAAAATAAATAATTAAACAAAACAAGTCTCGAACACCAAATATAACACAACACAGGTCAGGCTGGGCAGATTGCCTTCACTGTTCCTATGTCTTTTAAATAAAGTTTCGTTTTTTTCTCTCGCTCCGCTCGCTCTCTCCTCTCTAACACCCACACCCTGAGTGCAGCGAGCTGCAGGCTTATATATCATGGCTGAGGGGTTTAACTGGCTACAATCTGCATGAGTTCATTAATTACTGTGTGGATAGGGCTTCCCATCCACGCTACTAAATAATAAATACAAAAACAATAACAAAACCTGCGGCGCCTCGCCGTCACAAATACATAAATAAAACAAAACAAATACAAAATACACTGCACAGGGGCGGAGGGGGAGACCCCGATCTAAAAATAAATAAATATGTACAGGGCTCTCTACCACCCTGCTACAAGGGTATGCAGTTTTGGATTTTGTTATAGGAGGAGTGGAAGTTCTGAATCGGGGAATCGTCATCGTAGAAGACAGTAACATGAGCTCAGAAAATGGGATCCTGGGAATGAACGTGATCAGTCACTGTTGGGGAGAGTTATTTGGAGGAGTTGTTCCCAGACTGAGGAGCTTTGAATCGGCCGTGTCGACCAAAGCGAGGGTGAGTAGAATAAGGCTTTCGCCGTTTGCAGGAGGGTGGAGCGAGAAGCAGCCCCCGACGGGAAGGTGGGGACTGCTCGTCTAACTCGGCAACAACCAGTGCAGATACCCCCGGAGAGTGAGATGGTGGTCTGGGCACAAGTGATCGAGTACCTGGCCTCCTCAGAATACTGTGCTTTGGTGGAAGCGGGAGAAGGTGACACTGAGTGGCAGGTGGCACGCACCCTAGCATGGGTAAGACAGTGCAGAATACCACTCTGACTTCGCAATGTAAACCCTTACCCAATTGAAGTCCTCCAACAACGCCCCCCTGGCGACCGGATTTAAAATTTATCTTGTGGATGTACGGATCGTGATCTTGTCTTACAGTACCTTCAGCCTTATGTGGTAGAGGTGATGGTCCGCCCTATACACTCGCTTGCGGCTGAAAAGGATTTTTGAGGGCGATGGGCTCACCCCTGCCCAGCAAGAGAGGCTGGATGGCCTGCTGTGACGCTGGAAGGTGTTTGCAATACATGAAGAGGATTTTGGACGGACCGA
This sequence comes from Huso huso, assembly GCA_036884735.1. Classification (NCBI taxonomy): domain Eukaryota; kingdom Metazoa; phylum Chordata; class Actinopteri; order Acipenseriformes; family Acipenseridae; genus Huso; species Huso huso. The sequence continues at coordinate 5,255,245 of CM072681.1, read as the reverse complement.
TGCCGTCCTCCATAATATCCCCACTAAGAGGAGCCCCCCCTCCCGGGAAATGTTATAGATCGATTCCGACTGGCCTGTACCAGGAGTTGAGGACGCTACTACTGACAATGATTGATCAGGGGGTGGTCAGGGAGAGCAGTAGCCCTTGGGCCGCTCCTGTATTCTTAGTAAAGAAAAAGGACAGTTCCTGGAGATTCTGTGTAGACTACAGGAAGCTGAATGCTCTGACCCATAAGGACACATACCCACTCCCTTGGATAGAAGAGTCCCTGATGAACCTTACAAGGGCTGAATGGTTTTCCACCTTGGATATAGCCAGTGGATAGTGGCAAGTGGAAGTAGACCCCCGCGATTGGGAGAAGACAGCATTCACGACACCCCTCGGCTTGTACGAGTTTAAGCGGATGCCGTTTGGGCTGTGCAATGCGCCTGCCACATTTCAAAAGCTGATGCAATGCTGTCTAGGAGGTCAGGTAAATGACTCCCTATTGATTTACCTAGATGATGTGATCATTTATTTCCCTACTTTTGAAGCTCACCTGCTTCATTTAGAACAGGTATTTCAGAAACTGTGGGACCATGGGTTGAAGTTACAACCCAAGTGCACGCTGTTCCAACGGGAAGTCCGTTACTTGGGGAATCGAGTGAGCCAAGCAGGGGTGTCCACCGATCCAGAGAGGTTGACCGTTGTCCAAGATTGGCCCCCACCTTCGACCGTACAACAGGTACGTTAATTTCTGGGATTTGTTGGCTATTACCAGCGGTTTATTCCAGCGTTCGCCAAGATAGACACCCCATTACATACGCTGCTGAGCGGGACTGCTGCCTTGGGAAAGAAGACGGCTGCAGTAGAATGGACCCCACAATGTCAGCCCGCCTTTGAGGAGCTGAAGATGGTGCTGGTAAGTGCCCCTATCTTGGCTTATGCCGATTTTACTGCACTTTTCCGGTTATACACAGATGCCAGCTTAAATGGATTGGGAGCCATGCTGGCACAGGTTCAAGAGGGGCGAGAAAGAGTGATTGCATATGCCAGTCAGAGTTTGCACCCCGCCGAGAAGAATGATAAGAATTATAGCTCATTTAAATTTGAATTATTAGCACTAAAGTGGGCTATAACTGATACGTTTAAAGACTATCTGTGGAGGGCAGAGTTTACTGTGTTCACCGACAACAATCCCTTAGTGCATTTGGATACGGCTCGATTTGGTGCAACAGAACAGCGGTGGGTGGCACAACTGGAGAATTTCACCTCTGATATAAAATATTGACCTGGAATTACAAATCGTAATGTAGATATTCTCTCTAGGCTTCCTGGGGAGCTTGAGACTCAAGTTGCCCCAGTACAGGTGGAACCCCTGGGTGAAGGAAGAGCACCCCCATCCATGGAGAACACTGAGACCCAAGTGTCCGACTTCCTGTGAGAAGAGTGGCACGACAGGATCCAGCTGTTCAGCTGGTTCATACCTGGCAGGAACAAGGAACCCCCAGAGGTTCAGACCCGTACTAGCACCACCCCCAGGCTCGGAGATTGTTACAGGAGTGGGACCGGCTGTGTGTGGAAGGATATGTCCTAGTGAGGAGGGAAGTTGGAATGACTACGGGAGAGGCCCGGATACAGATTGTGGTTCCGCAGTGTCAAGGCCACTGGGTCTGGGAAAAGTACCACGAGGCCTTCGGACATGTCGCCAGTGCAAAGATTCTGTCAGTGCTTCGGCAGAGGTTCTACTGGTACGGCATGGGGGAAGATGCCAAGCGATGGACCACGGAGTGCCCCCAGTGTATTTTAACAAGGCCCGACCGGAGGTGAGAGCCCCCCTTGTTTCTATTGCCACTTCTTACCCTATGGAGGTAGTGACGATTGATTATCTGTCTTTAGGCCATGCTGGAGATACTTACCCTTATATACTAGTCATGGTCGACTTGTTTTCTAGATTCGTCTGGGCCATACCCACTAGAGATCAGACCGCACAGACCACAGTAAAAGCTCTATGGAAAGCCATAATTCAGCCTTTTGGATGTCCGGAGTGTATCCACTCCGACCGTGGGGCCACATTCGAGTCAGAATTGGTGCAAGAACTAAGCAGGGTGTATGGCTTTCAGAAAAGCCACACCACCCTGTACCATCCACAAGGGAACGGGGCTTGTGAGAGACTTAATCAAACACTTTTGTCTTTGTTAGCATCTTTGAGGGAGGATGAACAACACTTTTGGGCAGATAAGCTGCCGGAATTGGTACATGCCTATAACAATTCTGTTCACGAGAGTACAGGACTAACCCCTTTTTATGTGATGTTTGGATGCCACGCCCGTCTCCCTGTGGATCTAGTAATCGGAACGATCCTGACAAGGAATCCCCAGACCTTGAGAGGATGGGTTCAGTTCCATCATAAAACATTAGAGTGAGCATATGGCATGGTGCGGGAAACTGCACAGAGACAACAGTGGCGGGATGAAGAGCGCTATAACCGGCGGGCCCGAGATGCCCCGCTATTACCAGGCGAGCAGGTCCTGGTGAGAAACTTCTGACGAAGAGCTAGGGGTAAGTTAGCACCCAGTTGGAACTCTAACCCCTTTATAATCATTGCCCCTGTAGGTCCAGGAAGTCCAGTGTATCGAGTGTGGCCTGAGCATCAAGAAGGACCTGAAAAGACCATATCATAAACAATTTGAGAGCATGCCCATGGACCACGAGTTCTCCCGAAACCCCTGAGAGACCCCCAGAACCTCAAACGATGGAACTCCGACCGACAGAGATGAATGGGATGAGACCATTCTTTATGCCCATGTGGCTGCCTGTGTTTGTACCCCCACCTGAGCCCGACCAGGATTTCGATGACATGCCCGCTTTAGGGGGAGAGCCCGACCAGAATTTCGACAACATGTCCGCTTTAGAGGGAGAGCCTGAACCTGTAGCCCCACTTGCCGCACATTTCTGGAGGTCTCAGCGGCCCAATTTAGGTAGGATACCTGCCCGTTACGAGGATTAATTTACAGCCATTACCATTGTCGGGACGACAAGGATTAAAGTTGGGGGGGATGTCACAAGTGACGTTTTATTAATTATTATTATTTTTGAGACTTTGATATATTACAAACTGTACATCCTTAACTTATATTTACCCACCCTGAGTCGGCTCTGTGTTCTATCAAGGTACGCCTGAAGCTCACCAGGGTGATACTTACTGGTTCCACATCGGAGATCGAGGTCCAGGGGTCCATTCCAGGGTGATACTTACCTTTCCACCATTGGGGGTCTAAGTCCAGTGGTCCAGTCCAGGGTGCAACAGTCGGGTTCTAGAACCAAAGAGAGAGGGAGATACCCGAGAGTCAAAGATAAGCTAAGGGGAAGTAACCAGCTGGTACACAGGAGTGTATAAGAAAGCTTTACTTACCGTTGTAAACATTTCTGACGGCCTCCTTTCTTTGTCCCCCCTTCCCCCTCTCAGGTTTCCCAGGATCTCCATCTTCCTTTTCTTCAGTGGGTCGGCGTATTGTTGCAGTGAGGTCCATTGGCGGTTTGATACGTGGGATAGTGGATGTTGGGACGAGTGGGCAGCTGAGTGGTTTGGGAACCAAGTTCACAGCTCCTGAAACCTGAGAGCTGCTTGTCTGGTGAGCACTACAATTTCATACAAAACATTTCTGATTAATATCAGTATCACTAATTAAGTAGGTAGCTACATTTAAACTGGTGCATTTTAAAACAATCATTATACCACTTTGAGAGTAAAACTGATAAGGGGTTCCAGCTTAAGAACATACAAAACACTTAATAAATGAAACTCTAATAAAAATCACACAACACGTCTTTATTGTTACACAAACTATTTTACTGCTGTTGGGAAACTGATGTAGAACTAACCTAAGACCCTGTTTGCATTATGAAATACCCTTATCAAACTGACTTTGAAGTTTAGGGCTGGACAGCTACAGGGTCTGTGTTAAGACACCATTTAAAACAATAAAGGGCACAGAAGAAGAGCTGATACCGTTATACCTGGACAAGTTTATGTGGAGAGAAAGGTACGGCAGGAATTGTCTAGATGCATTTATAAATACTGCATGAGATCACACAGCTGTGCAAGGGTTGCGACCCACATCTAAAAAGAAAAAAAAAAAGCTGAAAGTTGAAGATATCTTTTAAGAACTATTTCTTTTCACAATGAGATAGGCAAATTCTGTAGTTTAGGGAGAAGGAGCAGAGCGATAGAGAAATCAGAATGGTGAGTTTTGAATAGTGTAACAAAGCTTCACTCTCTGCGGTTCGTTGCTCCTTTAAAATCAGACACAACACACAGGAATGGAGGTTTTAAAGCGCTTTTGCGCTATTTTTTAATAATAACAAAAACAAAATAAACAAAACAAACACCTATCTCTTTTCTTGAGCACAAACTAAACACAACACAGGAACCTAAACTATCTTGCAGGACGGCTAAACCGTTTACCTGCCAATCAAACAAAACACACAAACAAAACAAACCACACAGGTTTAACACAGATCAAAAAGGTTTTCACTACCTTTTCCTTTTTATACGCTTGTGCACACTGTCAAGCGGGCTCTCCACACAGCAGCCTAGAGCAGACTGACTGTTTCCCTTTTATACCCTGCACCAGGCTCTAATTTTCAATAATTGCCCGGTGCAGGAGATAATTAAAGAAACCAGTAAAACAATTAACAAAATAATTAAACAATTAAACAAAATGTGCATATAGGGAGGAATCAGACCCTCTCCCTGCTATCTTACAATTGATTTGAATACTCATTTTGTAGTGAATGATACCTGATGTTCCAGGGACAGCCTCTTGTGTAGCCACTCCAACACCATCACTATCAATAGCATCTTCCACAGCTGTTAGCAGATTTGGTATCCTTGACTTTATTAGGCTGTAAATCTGGGGCAGAGGTTGTGCATGCTCTCCAGATGAATGCTGCTGGCATTGCTTTGTAACAGCATTGCATGTTTCTACTTTCAGCCTCTTCCACAGATAGTGGTGGTGCACAGCATTTATGGAAATCTGTTAAACAGAATGTAGTTCTGGGATTTTAAAATGGCATCAGAACTACATTTCCCAGTGCCTAGTGCTGCTAATAAAGCCAGCAATGAGAACCATCTGGGTCAATTGCAACAAACTTAGCACAGAGCTGCATACTAAGTTGCGGACCAACTAATCATAATCTACTTCAAACAAAAGATGTAGGCATTGTTGCTAAAATTCCCATTTCCAGGTATTGAAAATGCCTGTTCTGTCTTCCATTCCAGATTCTGCAGTTTATAAATCCTCGATCCCCGATTCTAACTTCCATGCATTCGTGTGAGATTGCTGTTTAAAATCTCACAACCTTGTATCTAAAACACTACAAATAATAACGACTTGAAACTACAGATCGATAAAATATCTAACAAGTGCATTTCCCAAAAACATAAATAATAAAAAGTTAGAACAAACTTGTAACAGTGGGGAACATTTTACAGGACATTGTAGAATTGAAATGGGCTTTAAAGCAACATCAAGTTGTAAAAAGTATTTTTATAAATCACAGAGCTATATAAAACTTAATGACAAAATATGTTTATTATTATTTGTTTATTTAGCAGACGCCTTTATCCAAGGTGACTTACAGAGACTAGGAAAGAGAAACTTGCAAACATAATAACAATCTATTTAATATATTACTAATGTGACGTAACACAATCCGAATGCTCAACAAGACGATGAATACAAGATGTACTCGTTCATATTTGTGGTCCGTGAGCTGAACAAATTGTGATTAGTGGTGACCGTATTTATCAAGCAAGTTTATTCTTTTGTTTTCAGTCAAATGTCCTCCTGTTGTTTAGGGGTCACCAAGTGTCTGCAATTCTGATAAAGTTCTCGAGTCCTGTAAGAGCCAGCAACTGACTTAACTTCTTCACACATTAAGTGCAGGGATACGATTACACACCTGTGTGAATTTTATGGTGTCTTTTAAGGTTTCCAAACAGGATGAATCTCTTCCCACAAACATCACAGTGATAAGGTTTCTCTCCTGTGTGAATTTTATGGTGTCTTTTAAGGTCTCCTAACTGGCTGAATCTTTTCCCACAAACAGCACAGTGATAAGGTTTCTCTCCTGTGTGAATTTTATGGTGTCTTTTAAGGTCTCCTAACTGGCTGAATCTCTTCCCACAAACATCACAGTGATGAGGTTTCACGCCTGTGTGAATGGCCTTGTGTTTTTTAAGGTTTCCTATGTGACTGAATGTCTTCCCACACTCAGTGCAGTAATAAGGTTTCTCTCCTATGTTAATGCGCTGGTGTGAATGAAGATGTCCTAACTGTGTGAAACTCTTATCACTGGACTGTATGTGGGATGGTTTCTCGCCTGTGTGAATGTGCTGGTGTCTTTTAAGCAGTGATATATGATTGAAACTCTTCCCACAATCAGCCCAGGAAAATGTAGTCCCTCCTGTGGGATTTCCCTTGTGAGTTTCAGGAACGTCTAATTGACAGGAACTCTTCCCACCTTTAATAGAATAAGGCAAGGTCTTCAAGTTGCCCTGGGTTGCAGAATTGTTAAAACATACAGAATGTGCCGTCTCTGTACTCTCCACAGTAAGTGGGTGTCTGTCTTGTAAAGAAGGGTTTTTAACTGAGTGAGTTCTCAATGTGTTCACATATTCTTCTTGGGGTGTTGTTTCTCTGTGTTTCTTGAACTGTGCTTTGCCTCTAGAAGAGTTTTTGCATTGGGGTGATGGAGTGGAGTCGTGTTCTCCTTCATCTACTTTAGAAGCTAAAGAAAGAAAGAGAAGAGAGACAAAGGTTATTGTACAGCATTCTTCCACATGCACTGTTCTGCAGGGCTTCATGTCATAAACATGACAACTACAGTGAACTCTGATGACTGTGTACTGAGCGAATCCACTTCATATCACACCTATTCATGTCAGCCTCCTTTTACTGTCACCATATTCAGGAATGTAGATAAATGCTGGGAGCCGGGAGAAATCCATGGCTATGTCATAACATTCCTGACTATTTTGATGAGATGTTCCTGGAAAAACACAAACGCTTTGTACCGGTGTTCTGTCTCTGTGTTGAAGACAAGTGAATGAGCAGTTCAGTGACTGGCTGCTTGAGATGAGGCGGATTCGTTTACCAGCTAGTGTCCTGCAAGTGTCAGTCACAGCAAGAATGACGTCAGCATGTCAGTCACGTGGAAAATGAAAATCGACCTGCTTTTTTTACCATTTAAATTAGAATATTTTAAATCGAGCCAACAGCGCGTCATGAAAAATCCTGACTATATAGAACCGAGTTATTTAGTACCTGCATTTTGTTAGTACTGCTATTTATGTAATATTTTAATTTGTTTTTTGAGAATTAATATTTGCTTCTAAAAACAGAAATTCCATTTGCAATCGCACGCACTGCACCTTGCCTTTTTATTCTACCTGTATCAAAGACACACAATATGTAGAACTATGTAGGTCTAGAGGGGGGTTGTTTTTCCACAACAAATTTCTCTTTTTATGATTTTTGTGTAAAATATCTGAAGAGCAAAGATCCGGTAAAACTACAATTCCCAGAATCCACCTCACAGCCGAAACTGATTCGCTGGTCTGCTGTACAGAACCAATCCACACACATACTTACTGTACTGTGACAATAACAACACAGCAATGCTTACTGTGAGACACACAAGAGTCAAATGTGGTGCTGCGAGCAAACATTACAGTCCCTGGGACAGTTGTAGTGAGATGAGCTTTTAAACATGATATTATATTTGAATAAAGTGTAAGAAATAAAATAAGACTGACGGGTCATACAATACGGGTTCACTCTCATTGTGGCGATGCTGCTGCATACTCTCCACAGAAATTCTCTACTGAAATGTTTCTTCTGGGGACGCTAAGCAACACGACTGGATTTGACATCACCCAGTGATGGGACATGTGATCCCTGGAGCTCTGTACAGCTGTGGGAGCAGCACAACTGCAAACAGTCTACCAGAAATGGGGAAAGGCACAGATCTAACACAGGGGTGTCCAAAGCTGGCCCTTCCTCTCCTGCTCTTTGTTCCAACCCTGTTCGAAGTTGTTTAATTGAACCAATTAAACCTCCATCCAGGCACAGGAGTAGCACTTTATAGAAGTGAACCTGTTCAATGTGGAGCGGAATGGCCTCCAGGAGCGTGATTGGACATCGCTGATCTAACAGCATTCTAAAGAGGCGTGGCAGTGGCTGCACATCTAGCAGGTGCCTCTGGAACAAGCACAGTTATGTCCTTGTTGGCATAGTGATTGGGCAGCTCCCCCTGGTTAAAATATGAATCTCAAGCACACTGCTGGTGTTCAGTACCAGGTTCTGCAGGATGAATAGGCAGCTCAGTGCTGCTTGTTTGTATGATTACCTCCAAATCCCAGATCACATTCAGATGGAGAATCATCACACAGGTTGGATCCCAGCTTGATGTTCTCCTCAAGTGTACAGACATTATTTTCAGTAGGAAGTTCCTCTGCGATGGGGACACATTCCTGCTGTATGAATTCCTCTTTAATAGGAACACATTCATGTTCAGGGACGTCTTCATCTTTAACAAATGTCAGCTCTGTAACCTGCATTAGACTTGGACACCACTCCTGGTCAAAGGAATCCTCTTGTTTATAAACTGCTTCTATCTTTGGCCCTTCCTGTGCTTCAGATTCAGGGATAGCGTGGCTCTCTTTGGGATCTGTGGGAAAAAAAATTGTATAACATTACAACTCTTTCTTACTAGCTAGGCTCCTCACAAAGCCAGCCCCTTGTCAGAATGCTACTGTCACCGGGTCTAAGAGGAGCTATTTCTCTTATTTATTTATTTTTAAATTAATACAGTTACTTTACACTGTTTTTAACTCCCCAATTAAAACACATTTTCCCTCGTAGCAGGAAACCTCACAACAGCTGAGGACAACAGAGGCAAGTCTTAGCAAATGGTCTAAGGAATGTCTTTCTGTGAACTCATACTGTATTGTGATAATGGTTTGGATGGAAACTGTCAACACAAAATACAAGTTTCAATGTGTCATTGGGCAGCAATGTGGAGTAGTGGTTAGGGCTCTGGGCTCTGGACTCTTGACCGGAGGGTTGAGGGTTCAATCCCAGGTGAAGGACACTGCTCCTGTACCCTTGAGCAAGGTACTTTACCTAGATTGCTCCAGTAAAAAGCCAACTGTGTAAATGGGTAAAAAAAGGGATATCTGTATAATGTGATATCTTGTAACAATTGTAAATCGCCTTGGATAAGGGCGTCTGCTTAGAAATAAATAATAATAAATACAATGACCATAGAAGGGGCTGCAGCAGGAGAGCTGCTTATTCTCAAAGCAGTTTCATGTAAACAAGTGATTTACACAATTCTGACTTTTCAAAGTGCAGCAATATGTTTTTTTGTACAAACTCCACCTGTGTAATAATCATTAGTAACAACATTGGAAGCTTACTTGTGCAACGTCATGTGAACTGTAGATATACATCCTATTATTATTATTATTATTATTATTATTATTATTATTTATTTCTTAGCAGACGACAATCACATCCCTTGTAGTATTACAATACATTTGTAATGGTGTGGCTATCCCTATTGCATGCATCCTCTGCTCTTAAATAGTACCCTATATTAGTAAGTGTCTGGGTTTTTAACAATATGAGCGATCGTTTCCTAATTCTGTTATACCCTGTATTAGGAAGTGTCTGGGTTTTTAACAATACGAGCGATTGTTGCCTAATTCTGTTTACCATCAGCTGAACAAAGTACTTTATTTATTCATTTTATGGTTAGACTTTTTCTAACAAACTGCAGCATCACGCTGCTCTGATCAAATGATACATCTTAATAACAGAATAATAAACACCATTATAGTACAACATATACTATACCACTATCCATTCTTAATAATACACACTATTATAGTATAATATACTGAACCACTATCCATTGTTAATAATAGAATAATACACACTGTTATAGTATAATATACTGAACCACTATCCATTGTTAATAATAGAATAATACAGACTGTTATAGTATAATATACTGAACCACTATCCATTGTTAATAATAGAATAATACAGACTGTTATAGTATAATATATACTGAACCACTATACATTCTTAATAATGCACTGTTATAATATATACTGGTACAGGCAGGGTGCTGCTCCACCCCCTTTATTCACCCAGTTAGATCTGGAAAGATCGCTGTAAATGTGTGTGTGGAACAATAAGGAAACAGGACTAAAGCAAAAGAATAGCGACTGTACCAAAGACAAACAGCACTGGAGCTGAAGACAATGAAACCATTCATCTAAAAACAGATGTGCAGTCAAACACGAAAACACGATGTGCTGCTGGGTGTTGATATGAGGTCCCAAATCATTATTCTAAAGCTCTGCAATATGGTCTGTGACTCTCAGTGAGACTCTATACAAGACATCACTTTACCTGAAGGACACCATTTGAAGCTCTCTAATTACAGACTGGTTAAGACTTATATAGTACTTTCTTAGTTTCTAGAATACCTATTTAAATATGAATTAGACTAGGTTAGATGCACTACGTTCTTATAGTCTATAAAATAACACAATGCCTCAATTAGACTCCTTATAACCAATATTAGGACAGAGCTGTGCTATTAACAGCGCTTACAGTAATCAAAGACTTTAAAACGTGTCTGAAGAGAGATTCGAACCAAGATCTTTCCAGTAGAAGGTGGTTTGAGGTGTTGGATTGACCGAGCAATACCACACAATAAAACCAATCTTACCTTGAAATATGAAAGGCTGTTTAATGTCTGCATCTGCAGCGTTTATACACCCTCGCACGGCTTTCAGCTCGCTCTCTGATATTTCCAATCTCAGCTTCAGACTTTCATTCTCTCTCTTCATTCCAGACATTTCCACTTGGAATTCAGTGAATTTGCTGCCGACAGCTTCAGTAATCGCGCACACGACGCTGTCTACAGCCGCTTTCACTGCGTGCTCGACTGTCGAGGCGAGCTCGTCTTGAAACAACGACACGGAGACACTGACGTCCATCTTCACTGGCTTTAGTTTGAGACTGGTCTAGCGGAATCTTCTTTTCATTCAGAAACACCGTCTTCGGTTTGTATTTAGTAAGATATATTTGTTTTTACCGTAGCCTCCGCATTCAAACATATTCACCACTTCTCTGGTGTGATAAATAACTGACACAAACAACAGACTTTATTAAAGGGATTATTTCCTTTTCCAAGAACCCCGTGCAGGTAATAAACAAATACAATACTCACAAATTACTAAAAAAAAAAACATTTCAACCCAAACTAAACACCTTAAACAGTGTGTTGTAAAATCACCAGTAACTGCAGCCACCTCTCTCCACGTAAACAAAGCAAACCTTTCTATTTCCGGTACTGAAATGGTAGCGTCACTAGCAGAAGGCGTGGCTGGGTGGAACCGCCGCGTATGATTGGCTTTGGCCTCCCTATGGAAGCGAGAAGGCGTGGCTGGGTGGAACCGCCGCGTATGATTGGCTTTGGCCTCCCTATGGAAGCGAGGGCGGGTCGAGGAGGTTCTGAAACTGGATCGCAGAGTTCTCCATGTCGGCTCTGTGAGCGCTGTGTTGGATGCGATGCTGACACTGCGCGGAATCCGACATGGCGGCAGATTCGACTGTCTCTGCTGAGAGTGTTACATCATCAGAAAGCAGAGACATCGCAGCTCGTTAACATCCCCAAACAATATGCTTTTGACAACACCTATTAACTTGCGTGCTGGTTTAGTACCGTGCTCCGTGCAACCACGGGAGCATCCCCAGTTAGTGCGCTGCTTTCAGTTCGTTGCAATTGACTCGTACTGACGTTGGTGTTGTCAAACGCATATTGGTAGTGTTCTTATAACGCAGATTTCCGCAGATCTGCACAGATACGCCTTCTTCGAGGGCCGCTGCGTGACGTCACTAAGCTCCACCCGCTGAAATCTGTGCAGATCCAGCACAGCACAGCGCAGCTAGGCTGGCTGCGGCTGTGAACCAAAGAGACGATGCAGAGACCACGAGTGAGCTGCCAATCGTAATTGAAATACTAAAACTACTGCTGCCCCCTTGTTAGTGGAGGGGAACGACATGTTATCTTTACGCCTTGTCAACGCTGTATTAAATACATGGTAACAGTTTAAAACAAGCATCTGTTCATATGTAATGCATGATGAATTGCAGACACGGAATTACATAATTAGAATTAGAAATGTATTCATCATGAATCCCTATTTTATCATGCTGATAAATAAATTCATCATGAATTAAAACACACTCATTTTAAAGTGTTACTCACATAAATCATATAACATATTAATTAATAGTAAATTAAACATAATTATTATTATTATTATTATTATTATTATTATTATTTATTTTCTTAGCATATCCAGGGCTTACTTACAATTGTGTACATTTCAACATAAATACAAGAATTAATGAGAGCAATACAATAACATTTGTTAATAGTAAATTAAACAGCAGATAATAGTGATCCATGATATATGATTAAATAGTGATAGTTACATCAGGATGTGATTAAATACAAAGTACTACATTAAACTGACTTACTGTATTCTGAATCTGGATTAAATCAGAAAAAATAGGGGCTAAGAATAAAGCACATTTACATGAAGGGTGATATTTCCCAAACATTACTACAGGTGCTGTTAAGAGGTGAGTCTTAAGGAATGGGTCAGGGACTGGGCATCCTACATCTGTGCAATTCCCATGTGGATAATACATTCCATGATAAAATTAAATGTTCAATGTAATCAAACTTCATTATATACAATCAAAACAAATAGAATAAGGTTATAATACTGCAAATTAATGCAACCCATGTGTGATACATAAATTAAATCATTCAATGTTTACATTTCATTATATACATCAAACAAATAAATAAGTCATTTATTATGGAGTATAAATAGGTGAAGTTGTTGGTAAGTTTCCCAAAGTTTTGGAGAAGTGCAATTAGTAACAACGTGATGTCAGACAGAGAGCAGCCAGCTCTGGGATACAAGAGAAACCTCACAATGGAGCAAGGTAACCAGTGGTGTACCACAGGGATCAGTATTAGGTCCTCTGCTATTCCTAATCTACATTAATGATTTAGATTCTGATATAGTAAGCAAACTTGTTAAATTTGCAGATGACACAAAAATAGGAGGAGTGGCAAACACTGTTGCAGCAGCAAAGGTCATTCAAAATGATCTAGACAGCATTCAGAACTGGGCAGACACATGGCAAATGACATTTAATAGAGAAAAGTGTAAGGTACTGCATGCAGGCAATAAAAATGTGCATTACAGGTATCATATGGGAGATATTGAAATTGAAGAAGGAATCTATGAAAAAGACTTAGGAGTTTATGTTGACTCAGAAATGTCTTCATCTAGACAATGTGGGGAAGCTGTAAAAAAAAAAGGCCAACAAGATGCTCGGATATATTGTGAGAAGTGTTGAATTTAAATTAAGTAATGTTAAAACTTTACAATGCATTAGTGAGACCTCATCTAGAATATTGTGTTCAGTTCTGGTCATCTCGTTACAAAAGGATATTGCTGCTCTAGAAAGAGTGCAAAGAAGAGCGACCAGAATTATCCCGGGTTTAAAGGCATGTTGTATGCAGACAGGCTAAAAAGAATTGAATCTATTCAGTCTTGAACAAAAAGATTATCAAAAAAGATTAGTGATCTGATTCAAACATTCAGAATCCTAAAAGGTATAAACAATGTCGACCAGGGGACTTTTGACCTGAAAAAGAAACAAGGACCAGGGGTCACAAATGGAGATTAGATAACGGGGCATTCAAAACAGAAAATAGGGAGGCACTTTTTTACACAGAGAATTGTGAGGTCTGGAACCAACTCCCAGTAGTGTTGTTGAAGCTGACACATGGGATCCTTCAAGGAGCTGCTTGATGAGATTCTGGGATCAATAAGCTACTAACAACCAAACGAGCAAGATGGGCTGAATGGCCTCCTCTCGTTTGTAAACTTTCTTATGTTCTTATGACAGTCAGAGCCTGGGATGGAACCTGGTGGATCACCAGCTCATTACTGCATCGCCAAAAAGGCACAGACAGACAGAAGGCATTATCTGCATCCATGGATGCTCCAAGGCCATTTACTTTACAGTCGGTTTAGTTTCAATTCAAGAAGTACTTCAACAAAACTACAATCGCTGTTGTAAAGCATAGGTTTTAAATTGCTGATTCTCTTATACAATTGTAGCAGGTCGGTAGAAAGCCCTGCTGTTTAAATGTATTGTTTATTTATTTATAGAACGGGGTCTCCCCCTCCGCCCCTGTGTTATTTTATATTTTGGTATGATGACTTATTATTTATTTAAATGACGTCGAAAGCCGTGTGTTTTGTTATTGTTTTTGTTTATTTAAAACGTGTTCTGGCAGAGGCGAGATTAGCACTCGTCCTCTGCCAGGAGTAATTAAAAACCTCCTGCAGAAGGTGGCCATCTCCCAAATTAATTACGTGATTAATTTGTTGCTAAATCGGGAGATGGTCACCTGCATAAAAACCTGCAGCGCTCTGTGTAACGGATGTGCAATGGATGTGTTGTTATTTTTTTGAATGTAATAAGATTGAGTTTTATTGTGTGATTTTTATCATTTTTACTGTTAAGAACATAAGAACATAAGAAAGTTTACAAACGAGAGGAGGCCATTCAGCCCATCTTGCTCGTTTGGTTGTTAGTAGCTTATTGATCCCAGAATCTCATCAAGCAGCTTCTTGAAGGATCCCAGGGTGTCAGCTTCAACAACATTACTGGGGAGTTGGTTCCAGACCCTCACAATTCTCTGTGTAAAAAAAAGTGCCTCCTATTTTGTGTTCTGAATGCTCCTTTATCTAATCTCCATTTGTGACCCCTGGTCCTTGTTTCTTTTTGCAGGTCAAAGAAGTCCCTGGGTCGACGTTGTTCATACCTTTTAGGATTTTGAATGTTTGAATCAGATCGCTGCATAGTCTTCTTTCTTCAAGACTGAATAGATTCAATTCTTTTAGCCTGTCTGCATACGACATGCCTTTTAAACCCGGGATAATTCTGGTTGCTTTTCTTTGCACTCTTTCTAGAGCAGCAATATCCTTTTTTGTAACGAGGACCAGAACTGAACACAATATTCTAGATGAGGTCTTACTAATGCATTGTAAAGTTTTAACATTACTTCCCTTGATTTAAATTCAACACTTCTCAATATATCTGAGCATCTTGTTGGCCTTTTTTATAGCTTCCCACATTGTCTAGATGAAGACATTTCTGAGTCAACATAAACTCCTAGGTCTTTTTCATAGTTCCTTCAGTTTCAGTATCTCCCCATATGATATTTATAATGCACATTTTATTGCCTGCATGCAATACTTTACACTTTTCTATTAAATTTCATTTGTCATGTGTCTGCCCAGTTCTGAATGCTGTCTAGATCATTTTGAATGACCTTTGCTGTTGCAACAGTGTTTGCCTCCTCCTATTTTTGTGTCGTCTGCAAATTTAACGAGTTTGCTTTACTATACCAGAATCTAAATCAATGTAGATTAGGAATAGCAGAGGACCTAATACTGATCCCTGTGGTACACCACTGGTTACCTCCTCCCTACCTCCTCCCCAATCCATGTGCATGCATTTCCTTGAATCCTACTGCGTTCAGTTTGAGAATTAATCTTTTATGTGGGACTTTGTCAAAAGCTTTCTGGAAATCTAAATAAACCATGTCGTATGCTTTGCAATTATCCATTTTCATTGTTGCATCCTCAAATTCTAGTAGGTTAGTTAGACACGATCTCCCTTTCCTAAAACCATGCTAACTGACTCCCAGGATATTGTTACCATATAGGTAATTTTCCATTTTGGATCTTATTATAGCTTCCATAAGTTAACATATAATAGAAGTCAGGCTTATTGGTCTGTAGTTACCTGGTTCGGTTTTGGATCGGTATTACGTTTGCTATTTTCCAGTCTGTCGGTACAACCCCTGTGTCAAGAGACTGTGTTGCATGATCTTGGTTAGCGGTTTGTAAATAACTTCTTTCATTTCTTTGAGTACTATTGGGAGAATCTCATCCGGCCCAGGGGATTTGTTTATTTTAAGAGCTCCTAGTCCTTTAACACTTCTGTCGCAGTTATGCTAAAGTTATTTAAAATTGGATAGGAACAGGTCAACATGTGGGGCATGTTGTCCGTGTCCTCCTTGTAAAAACTTGTGAAAAGTAATCATTTAATATATTTGCTTTTTTTTTTTTTCATCTATGATTTTGCCATTTGTCTCTTAGACATTTAACCTCCTCTTTGAATGTTCTCTTGCTGTTATAATTTTGGAAAAACATTTTGTAATTGGTTTTAGCCCCCTTAGCAATATTGATTTCTATCTCTCTTGGCCTTTCTAACGTCTTTTTTCGCTGAATATTTAATTGATCTATTAAACCATTTTGCCATTTTGTTTTAGATTTTAGATTTGTCTACTTTTGGGATGTAATTGTTTTGCGCATCTAGTACTACATTTTTAAAAAACAGCCACCCTTTTTCTGTGGATGTTTTCTCTGTTACTCCAATCTACTTCTGTTGGTCTGTTTCATACTTTCATAGTTTGCTTTTCTAAAATTGTAAACCTTAGCTTTAGTCATTACCTTTTGGGGTTTTAAAAACTACTTCAAATGAGACCATGTTGTGGTCTGAGTTTGCCAATGGCTCTCTGACCTCTGTTTTAGTTATTCTGTCTTCATTATTTGAAAAGACTAAATCAAGGCATGCCTCCCCTCTAGTCGGTGCCTTGACAAATTGCGTTAGGAAACAGTCATTTGTCATTTCCACCATTTCAATTTTGTCCGTCATACTCCCCACTGGGTTTTCCCATTTTATATGGGGGAAGTTGAAATCCCCCATTAGTATGGCTTCTCCTTTTCTACATGCATTACGAATGTCCTTGTATAAGAGATTATTTTGCTCAGTGTCTGAATTTGGTGGTCTATAGCATGCTCCTATTATGCCCTTTGAATTTGTGTCCATTATTCTGACCCATTGATTCTGCATTGTTTTCTTTGTCCTGATTTAACACCTGGGCTTCAAGACTATTTTTTATGTATAGCGCTACCCCTCCGCCTCTTCTGTCCTGCCTGTCTTTCCTATACAGTGTGTACCCACTAATATTATATTTGTCTCCATCACTCTCGGACAACCACGTTTCTGTAACACCTATCGCATTGTAGTTAATTGTTAGTGCAGTAGCTTCAAGTTCTAACATTTTGTTTCTGAGACTTCTAGCATTAAGAAATAGATTTAATGGTTGTCTTACCTGAGCTGTTGCTCTTGTTTTGATGTGGTCTCCCTTCTGTTTTTTTGTTTTCTCCCCCCTTACTTTCTAGCTTAATTGCTTCTGGACCTCCTGAAGGATCCTTTCTCCGAGTAGATTGGTTCCCTTTCTGTTTAAGTGCAGTCCGTCCCACCTGTATAGATAGTCCTTGTTGTAGAATGTGCTCCATTGTTCAAGAAAGTTGAAGCCTTTCTGTGTGCACCACGATTTCAGCCATGCATTTTGATTTTGTATTTCCAGCTGTCCATATGGTCCTTTGCAAGGTGCCGGCAGTATCCCAGAAAATACCAGTTTTGTCTTTTAATTTCCTTCCTAGCTCTCTGAATTTGTTTTGCAGGGATCTTGGTCTGTCTCTTCCAATGTTGTTTGTACCGATGTGGACGACTACTACCGTGTCGTCTCCTGTTCGTTCTCAGTGATGTGCTTCACAGAGGCTCCTGGAAGACGGCACACTGTTGTAGTAAGGGGGTCCAAACTGCGAACTGAACTTGCTGTGTTTCTCAATATGGAGTCCCCAACAATCATGACCTCCCTTCTTTTTGCTGCCTGGTCAGCACTGTTTATAGATGATTTAAAGATGTAATTCCTCCTTTCTCCTTTCTGCTTCTAACTGCGTTGTACTTGTCCGACTGTACTTCTCCCACGATGTCGCTTCCACACGCTGTCACTGGGAAGACTGCCTGTCTTTTTCGACTATCTTGTGTTTATTGAAGATCTTTGCTGAGACTGTCTGTCCATCTGTTGGGCGACTTTGTGCCACATTCCCGCTTTGAAAATTCCTCCTACAAATTTCACCAACATGCAGCCTCTCCTTCGCTTCTATCAGCAATGCATGGTGCTGGACGCATGCGCTGTTAAATACTCGTCGATTGTTCCCTCAATCAACAGCCTGTCCTGTGACCTCTGATGTATTTATGACCGTGATTTCACACTCTATCCAACTCGTAATATTGTGAGTTGTACTCGTAACTTTGAGTCATTTCTTTTTACGCATACAAATACTTTTGACACTGATCTCCCTCCATAGAAATTCAGCAATTACATTATTTATTTTATTTATCCATTTTATATTTATTTATTTCCATTACATGAGAGTAGATATTAACTTCTACTCATGTAATGGAAATCAATAAATACACCAACTAAGACGTAGGGTTACAGTAAACTAATGTCATCCATTTGCGTTTCCTTCCATATTTCCTTATTTTACCTCCCTAGCACATCAGCGCACACACAACGGCTGCGATGCTGGCTCCGAGGATCAACCACAGTGCAGTCTCCCCAGAACATCAGCATGACAACCGTCTGGATTGAGCTAAGTGGGGTACATCTCTGGGGTCTTCAAGTGGACACCTTCCATCCTCGGTGTTTCGTCGACTAGCCCACGACACCTCAAGAGGGCTCAACGGTGATTCTGGCATCCCAGCATCACCTCATCCTCCACTCAGCCCAGCTTACTTACCCGTACATCAGCTTTCCTTTCTATTGTGCTTGAGATCCCCAGCCAGAATCTTTTCGTCTCAACCACAGCCAGTTGCTGCTCCTCTCTGCTGCTTCAGATAAGTTCTTCACTGTGCGACGCAACTCTTGGCCACTGAATCCGACTTTTCTGAGAAACCGGGTTGTAGAGAGTGCCACAAATCCTCGACAACCCACCTCCACTGGGTAAACCCGGACTCTCCATCCTCGCTGTTCCGCTTCAGAGGCTAGTTGAGCATACCGCAGTTTCTTCCTCTCATACGCCTCTACAGCATTCTCCCATGGCACTGTTAACTCTACCAGGTGAACATGGCGTGCTGATTCAGACCACAAGAAAATATCTGGTCGAAGGTTAGTGGTGGCAATCACAGGTGGAAAACTAAGCCGTTGACTAACATCTGCCAGCATTTTTCCAGTCTCTAGCAGCATCCAGTTCGTCGGGCAAAGTTTGGTTTTAACACCTTTTCTTGGCGGTTGCTCTACTTGGCAGAGGAATGTTGTCTTTTGTGTGTAATGTTCTGATGGAACTGGTGGCAACTTATTGGTCATGTTACGCCTGTCTTCCAATGCTAAGGCCAAACATCGCAGCACTTGGTCATGGCACCAAGTAAACCGTCATCTGAAACCACCTTACATCCTGTCAATGTTCCTTAATGTTGCAGGTGATGAACTAAGGACATGAGGATCCTCTCTCCCACCCGTGGGTTTAGGTTCTGTGGTGATGGGAGAACATATGTTGACCTGATGAGGAAACTGATCCTGCTCTGTTCCATAGGTCTTGCCAGCCACTCTTGCGTTGTTCCACACTCTCCCATCTCATCCATTCTCCCTGCTTGGCCTGGGAAATGGCCTTTACGCACCTCATCCTCTCCTCCTGCTTTTGCACCTCGTTGACTACCAGCTTCCTCCATTGAGCTGGGGCTGGCTTGTGCCATGTAGGAGGAACTGAATTGAGACTCCCTCTTCCATGCTGAACTTGCCCCATGATACCACCAATTCGAAGGGCAGCCTTTGCATCTTCCACAGCTTTCTTCGCCGCCCACTTTCTTCCAGTTTTTCAACACAGGTGCTGCCTCCCTTACGCCCAATTGTCGTGACTCTACTAATGTCATTTCCAGTCGGATCTTGGCGCACCTAAACTCCTCGATTTTAGAGCGGAGACTGGTAGCTGCAGTATTCCTTTACCATAAAGTCCCACTCTGCTGAAGCAGTGTGGAACTCCCAACCATTTCCTGATGTATGAACTGATTTAAAGCTTCCAGTTTCTCTACTGTTGTCAAAGAAACCTCGTACACAGTCAGTGGCCACAGCAGCCTCGGCAGTAGACCAAACTGAAAGCACCAGTTTCAGTTTGCCTGGTTAAGCACTGCTGTCTAAATCTTCAACCCTTCCACCAGCTTGTTGTCTAACTTCTCCCACACCTAACTGTGTCCTTTAGATCCCCCGGGACGTACCATCTCCCAACCTTTTCACTGGCTTCTCAGACACTGTTGGTCCAACCTCACCATTAATGTAGAAAATATTATCTACTACGTTACCTTTAATTATAGAGATGCTCCTTGATTTAGTGGGCTTGAATTGCATTCGTGCCCATTCAATGTTATTGGTTAATTTGCCCAATTACCGATTAGTGCAGGCTACTGTTGTAGTCATGGTTGTCATGTCATCCCATGTATGCCAAGTGCTGTCCTCCCACTACCCATTTTGATGCCCTAATGATTACTTCCATTGCCATGGTAAAAGCCAGTGGAGAAATGGTGCATCCTGCCATTATTCCAACTTCTAGGCATTGCCATGTAGTGCTAAATTCTGAAGTGGGAAAAAACTAAATTGCAAATCTCCAAAGTAGGCTTTCACTAAATTTGTTATTGTCATCGGAACACTGAAAAAATAAAATGCTGCCCAAAGAAGTTCATGTGGCACTGAATCATATGCATTAACCAAATCCAGGAATGTCACATGGAGCTCCTTCCTCTCCTTTTTAGCTGATTGAATTTGTTGCCAGATCACATTGATGTGTTCTAAGCATCCTGGGAAACCTGGAATGCCCACTTTTTGTACTGAAGTGTCAATGAAGCAGTTCTTTAATAGGTAAGTTGACAATCTCTGAGCAACAATGCTGAAGAAAATCTTGCCTTCTACGTTTAATAGGGAAATAGGGCGAAATTGACTGATGCTTATAGAATATTTCTTTTGGTATAAAGACTCCACCTGCTCGGCACCATGCTCTTGGTACAACCTGTTTTTCCCATGCCGCTTTCATCAATTTCCACAGGATTTGTAGAACTCCTGAAGCGCTCTTGTATAATCTGTATGGAACTCCATTAGGCCCTGGAGATGAAGCCCTTGCTTTTTTCACAGCTTGCTCTACTTCTTTCCACTTAGGTGCACAGTCCTCCATTTGGTATTCTGGTGGATTGGTAGGTGGGATGTCTGAAGGAATTGACATAGGCTCCTGCATTTTTAAATCTGTATGTTTCCTCCAAATATCTCTCCAGCTCTTACTTAGATGCTTTTAGTGTGCCATTCTTCTCACTGGTGAATAACTTCTTTACACATTTGAATGCGTCTTTATAAAAGTTAGTTTGCGCACACTCCTTTTTGTAGTATTTCCGTAGGCGCTCTGCGCAATGTTGCAAGCTTATCTTTTATGACCCTTTGTAAAAGATTGAGTCCCTCCTTCTGACTTTGTTCTGCTCTTCTACATTGCTTCCTCAGCTGTCTCCTTTCTCTAACTAAGCATTCAATCTCCTGCTGCCGTCTAGACTTTCCAGGAATAGTTTGTACTTTTTTTTCCTTTTTTTCAACTCCAAACCTCTCACTTCCATATGCGTAGATGATGTCCCCAAATTTATCCAGCTTCTTTTCAACTGTTCCACTTAACCTTTCCAATGCAAAGCAGAGATCTGTGTTTACTGTGTCCCATGCAGTTCTCACAAGCTCTTGGCCATTTAACTCCAGGCTTGTGCCCATTTTGAGGTTCTTTTCTCTCTAACCTGGTTTGTCTGACCGGGTTCAAAAGGATCATTAGGTTAATCACTAGCTGTATCCACGTAAGTCCTCCTTAGGTCTCTGACAGGGGTGCTGATATCCTGTGAACTGTGGTTTGCTTCCTTTCGCTGGATTTCATTCGACTGACTTAACTGACTTCGTAAGAAGTACTGATCAATGCAAGGCCCTTGTCCCTTCTCCCTCAAGCATTTCATTCTCCCTTGATGAATCTTCAAACCCCTGACCATTGTCGCCTTGCTCCAGCCGCAGACACAAACCTGAAGTTCCATGTCTTTGCT
This sequence comes from Huso huso, assembly GCA_036884735.1. NCBI lineage: Eukaryota > Metazoa > Chordata > Actinopteri > Acipenseriformes > Acipenseridae > Huso > Huso huso. The sequence continues at coordinate 5,233,108 of CM072681.1, read as the reverse complement.
AACTTCAGATCTTGAACTAGTCTTTTGTGAAGTACTCTCCATACTCATATCCATTTCCGTGTCCAACTTTGAGTCATCTTCCGCCCCCGTTCTCACAGACTCTAGGGGTATTTTTCTCTTTAATTTCTTAGAAGTCTTGGGCGGGTGTCTCCAGCATCCTGTAAACACAGAGCTGGATACTGCCGACAAGGGTAGCTAACCCTTGCCAGCCTCACTGGGGTCTTTTTCTATCTCTCAGATGTCTCTCCAGGCTGTCCCAAGGTCTTCATTTATGTCCTTATCCAGAGTGAAGTTATCACAGTAGAAAGTATCACATTATAAAATATCACATTACAGAATATCACAATACAGATAAGATCGAATTTGACTAAGAGCAGTTAAACCTGATAGCAACTATTTGCTTATGAGTCCAGTAAGAACACGTAGTCAGCATGATAAATGCATGAGAATGATTTCAAATAAGAGCAATTACAGAACACTATTATTTATACACAGCACTCTCATGGTTATCCTGTAAATATAACACTTGCTATTTTAAGAGTGTATCTGAAATGCCTATTTTTGCACAGGGGTTAAGGTTAAACAGAGTCATTTCAAAGGGCAACTGAGCTGTGTTCAGATTAAAAATAAAAATTAAAAAATGGGGGTATTAATAGAACCAACAGTTCTACTAAATGGCTACACCATGGCAGCATTGGATAAGGAATAGCGAGAGCTCCGTTATGCCCGTCTCGTTCTGCCCCTCTCCGCGACCCGATACCTCCCCGTGTGAGTTTAATTATTTATTCTTAAAACCAATACTATTTTAATCCACAACAGTGACTGATAAAACAGCCTTTGTACAACAATTGTCCTGCGGTCTCCAGGTAAGGGAGCTGTGTGGGTGATGGTGTGCGCTGCAGAGCGGATTTCCACTCGATCACACAAGGGAATATAAAGAATGCCGTGTTCAGAGCTAACTCTGCGATTTAGTGCGTGGATATATTGAAACCACTGAAGGTTTTTTTTTTTTTTTTTTTTTTTTAAAAAAGAAAAGAAAATGATATGGTCTCTAACTCGCTGTTTGACAAACAAGTCAAAAATAAAAGCGTCTGACGCTTATTTCCATAGAAGCCTTTGTCTTTAACCGCACAGATTCTTATGGGGGTTTGCAACCGCACATCACTTTGCGCGTATGTGGTTGTTCTTTGATCTCATGCAGTGTTATAGGAGTGTGCAGAGCTGACTGCTAGTCTTTGATGGTTGATTCTAGTTATTAGATTTCTGTGGTGTAATTGTTTCCATTTCTAATATGGTCCTTGTTAGTCTACCTGGTATTTCCTTGTTAATTTGTATCAGTCTGAACCCCTTCTGTACATTTCAGCTTCAGCCCTTGGGTTCCAATACAATTGCAAGCTAAATTTAACAAACGATTATTATTGTTACATGTTCCTGTTTGCATCATTTCACCCTCATTCCATTAAAAAAAAAAATAAAAAAAATACATATCCATAGATTATTTTTCCCGGGAGGGGGGAGTAATGGGAAAGGTAGATTTCAGCCAAGTGTTCCTTCAGCTCCACTCTGAGCGATGGGATATGTGATGGAAATAGAATGATCTTTGGTGGTAAATCTCCCTCTCGACCTGTGAGGGGGCTAAGTAACGGGAACAGAGTACCCTGGACTGTTTGGCCTGACACTTCATTCCCAGAGTTAAAAGGAAGTCGGTCATCTAGAAAGGGGGCGGAGCTTCAGTGCACTAACTCATCGACTTGGGAGGGAAATGATGTGGCAGCCGCGGATTGGAGGAGCGGCTGCAATCGTTTACCAAGGGGTCATGCGTGACGGTACAAATAGGGGATGAAGTGACGTAATCTGTTCCTTTGTTCTGGTTAGAGAAATGACCCGAACAGACCAGAGTTGTGATTAGTCATATGTTTTGTTTGTTTTGTCACTAATTTACTGTTTGTTATTATTAGTAGAGGGCTAACACGTTCCGGAGCGGTCATCAAGGGCCAGCACGAACCCGGAACAGCACTGCACTTATATCACAAACTGAATTGTACCTGCACCACGAGCACTAATTCACTCACTAACGGACTTGTGTATGTGTTTTGTATTTCATGTGGGTGTATAAAGAACGGGACTATTTCAGGACAAACCCGGGATTACAATTTAAGTAACATACGCCGTTGTATTACTTGGCAGCAAGAAGTTTTTTTTACAAACCGCTAACCAAGATCATGCAACAGTCTCTTGACACAGGGGTTGTACCGACAGACTGGAAAATTGCAAACGTAATACCGATCCACAAAAAGGGAGACAAAACCGAACCAGGTAACTACAGACCAATAAGCCTGACTTCTATTATATGTAACTTATGGAAACTATAATAAGATCTAAAATGGAAAATTACCTATATGGTCACAGTCAGCATGGTTTTAGGAAAGGGAGATTGTGTAACTAACCTGCTTGACTTTTGAGGATGCAACATTGACAATGGATAATTGCAAAGCATACGACATGGTTTTAGATTTCCAGAAAGCTTTTGACAAAGTCCTGCATAAAAGATTAATTCTCAAACTGAACGCAGTAGGGATTCAAGGAAATGCATGCACATGGATTAGGGAGTGGTTAACATATAGAAAACAGAAAGTACTGATTAGAGGACAAACCTCAAAATGGAGCGAGGTAACCAGTGGTGTACCACAGGGATCAGTATCAGGTCCTCTGCTATTCCTAACCTACATTAATGATTTAGATCCTGGTATAGTAAACAAACTTATTAAATTTGCAGACGACACAAAAATAGGAGGAGTGGCAAACACTGTTGCAGCAGCAAAGGTCATTCAAAATGATTTAGACAGCATTCAGAACTGGGCAGACACATGGCAAATGACATTTAATAGAAAAAAGTGTAAAGTATTGCATGCAGGCAATAAAAATGTGCATTATAAATATCATATAGAATACTGAAATTGAAGAAGGAACTATGAAAAAGACCTAGGAGTTTATGTTGACTCAGAAATGTCTTCATCTAGACAATGTGGGGAAGCTATAAAAAGGCCAACAAGATGCTCGAATATATTGTGAGAAGTGTTGAATTTAAATCAAGGAAGTAATGTTAAAACTTTACAATGCATTAGTAAGACCTCACCTAGAATATTGTGTTCAGTTCTGGTCACCTTGTTACAAAAAAGGATATTGCTGCTCTAGAAAGAGTGCAAGAAGAGCAACCAGAATTATCCCGGGTTTCAAAGGCATGTCGTATGCAGACAGGCTAAAAGAATTGAATCTATTCAGTCTTGAACAAAAGAAGACTACTCCGATCTGATTCAAACATTCAAAATCCTAAAAGTCTAGACAATGTCGACCCAGGGACTTTTTTTGACCTGAAAAAAAAACAAGGACCAGGGGTCAAATGGAGATTAGATAAAGGGCATTCAGAACAGAAAATAGGAGGCACTTAGTAATGTTGTTGAAGCTGACACCCTGATCCTTCAAGAAGCTTCTTGATGATACTCTGGGATCAATAAGTTACTAACAACCAAACGAGCAAGATGGGCTGAATGGCCTCCTCGTTTGTAAACTTTCTTATGTTATTATTTACTGTTTGTTTTGCCATCAGGCTTTGGAGTTACAAATCATTAAACAACTTTGCACCTGTATTATAATTGTCTGTCTGTTTTATTGATCACCTGCACCTGCACACTGTTAACCACTTTGCCACACTTTAGTAATTAAACTCCAAAAGTGTGCTTCTAAGTTTGTTTCCAAAGGCTGTCCACATGAAACACCGCTGTATTCGTATTTTTTCCTAATCTTCCTCTCCTGAATGTTTTAAAATGATGGATTTTATTTGTTTTTGCCATTTTCACATGCATTCCATATCTGTACAGTCCAAACCTGTTTGAGGATCCATTGCTCCTGATCCAATCTAAATAAATCTGCATGCTGTTCGGATTAATAGACTTCTCTTCTCCTAGACAGGCAGCACAAATAGTGGAGCCGAGCAGTAAAGCAATAAAGAAAAAAACACTTCACAATAGTTCAGTGTAAAATCAATGCAAAGTTTATAGTGGCTTCTGAATAGTGAAATGTGTAAAAGGTGTTCTTTTTTTAATAGCATGATACACACTTCACACTTTCTTATAGAATGCAATTGATACAAAATACATTAAGCTTTAAACATTATATTTTAATGGCAGTTGTGATTTATATGTGCAGCTCAGCCAGAAGTTCAGCATCACTGAGAATTTTCGATTTGGGACATAATTTAAAAAACAAAACTATATGAACATAATTTAGATATTTTACTTATGTAATCAAACTACAAAATTATATTGCAAAAGTCTACAAGAAGACATATAATTAGTACTGTACAGTATTTCATGTTGGATTTCAAAATATCACAAGTAGAATTCAATATGTTAAGGTAGCATTATTCAGTAGGTTTCATTCAGAACTTTTGGTCATAGCTGTAGTCTATTTCTAATAGAGTCTCAGCTGTGCTTTTTAATAGATAAACTGAAAATGTCTAAAGCGTAACACAATGAATGCAAAGAGATCCTAAGTCTTAATAAATTCATAGGGAAAAAATCAGTTAAAACAACAAAGCAGAGTTGTGTATAGGGTTTCTCATTTTATTATTGTATCTAAAACCGAATCCCCCGAGTCGTGGGTCTGGCTTGTTCTCCGCTGCGTCCCCAGTGGGTTCAAAGCCCAGCTCAGGACACTGGAAATGCAGCTGAACTCACACACTGAGAACAAGCAGGCAGCAGAGAAGACTGAGCCCACACTCCAGGGCTTACATCATGATACACTAGCAAAGGAATTCCAGGATACACAGTAAAGTATACTTCTATTTCCTCGTTTCATAAAGCCCATGTCATCAGACCTGCTGTAGCAGCAGCCATCCAGTGCAAAGTTTGCACCACATGAAATAAAACAAAGCAGGGATGGAAATAAGACTCCTACTGCATAGCAGTTTCATCCATTCCAGGTTTTACTACAAGCTTGATTAGCCACAGTGTATAAGTAACAAGCTCAGGCGTGTCTTATTAAACTTTTAGTAAAACCAGAATTGAATCAAACTGCTATGCAATTGGAGTCTTATTTACATCCCTGAAACAAAGAACTAAAAATACAAAAGATTGATTCAGCTTGTGTTTGCACTGGTGCAATAGCTTAGAGGCCATTCTAGTTAGATGAAGCACACATTGCTACCACACCCATGAAGATATTCTTAGTTTTAGTTTATTTTAAACAATTCACTTCTGTATCGTATACTGTTCTCACTGACAATGGTACAATAATGCCATATATAGCTCAAATTACATTTAAAAAAATATATATTTTATTGGCAGCTTTGTTTAATGTGTTGGATTCATATCACACATATAAGTGTGTAGAAAAAAATCTTGGCATTTATTTCCAATGTGTCCCTTCTAAGTAGAATGACCCTGTAACTCTGTCCTAAATCCTCACAGCATGATGAGTGAGATTCATTTCCAATTCAGGGGCAGGAGTGGCGCTGAATCCCAGGGCTCTCCAGTTCATTCTGAAAGAATGGGTCTGTCTCCTTCAGTTTGACACACTTCCCTTCTCAGTGTCTCTGGATTCAGACTGGCTCTCACTCCTGGGGAACCCCTTCATTTACAGCAGGGTGAGAGAGAGAGAGACAAGGAATCAGACAGCTCCCCACACACACAAACAAGCAGGGTGTAGAGGTAAGGGACTGGGAGGGAGGGAGGCTGACTCCAGTGTGAATTCGCTGGTGTATTTTTAAGCTTAATAACCGACCAAGACCCTTTCCACATTCATTACAGTGATATGGCTTCTCTCCAGTGTGAATTCGCTGGTGTCTTTTTAGGCTTCCAAACTGACTGAAGCTCTTCCCACATTGAGTACAGTGATATGGCTTCTCTCCACTGTGAATTCTCTGGTGTATTTTTAGATCTCCTAACCGACTGAAGCTCTTCCTACATTCAGTACAGTGATATGGCTTCTCTCCACTGTGAATTCTCTGGTGTCTTTCTAGGTTTCCTAACTTACTGAAGCTCTTTCCACATTCAGTACATTGATGTGATATCTTTGGCCGGGATATGTTTTCTGAATCCTTAAACAACAAGTCAATAGACTCCTCTTTAATGTGAACAGGCTCCAGTTCAGTCTCTTCTTTTTTAATGTGGACAGGCTCCAGTTCAGTCTCCTCTTCTTTAATGTGGACAGGCTCCACCAGTTCAGTCTCCTCTTTAATGTGGACAGGCTCCAGTTCAGTCTCCTCTTCTTTAATGTGGACAGTCTCCAGTTCAGTCTCCTCTTCTTTAATGTGGACAGGCTCCAGTTCAGTCTCTTCTTTAATGTGGACAGGCTGCAGTTCAGGCATATCCTGTTTAATGTAGATAGGTACCAACTCCAGAACCTCCTCCTGTTTAATGTAAACAGACTCCATCTTTATTCCTTGGCCTTCCTGAAATAAGAAAATGAAATGAAATATAGTATTATGATCTGTTCTCTGTTGGTGTGTTTACACTTACAACTCAGTCCTGAACTGGCTAGGTTCGATCAGATTCAAAGATTCTTATCATTTGAACCCCCATTTACACTTGAGCACAGCCCTAGGCTGGCTTTGGCCCAGTATGCGCGCGCTTAGCCCCTGAATTGTAGTGCATGCCCAATGACGTCATATCGACCACCCCTTGTGTGAAGACATTTCCCCTCCCAAAACACAGAGGTGGAAGTGTTTAAATCAACTTGTGTGTTTCTACTTCAAGGCAGGGCTGTCAGTTAAGCCCCAAAATAGCAATCTATTAATTGGGCACATAAAATATAATCGTTTGAATAAATATCGATGATTGTACCGCTGTGACAGAGATCGAATGATTCTTAGTGTTAGATCACCTCCCAACCTGAGAGGGTGCAGTGTAAAAGGAACAGAGTACCCTGACTGGATGGCCCGACAATTCATTCCCAGGGTTAGGGTGGAAGTCGGCCATCTAGAAAGGGACAAAGCTACGGTACACTAAGTCATTGACCCGGACGGGAAACGATGTGGCATCCACAGATTGGAGGAGCGGCTGCAATCGTTTACCAAGGGCTCATGTGTGACGGTACAAATAGGGGACGAAGCGACGTAATCTGTTCCTTCGTTTTGGTTAAAGCACTGAAGCCGGAAGGACCGGTATTATTGTATCGTTTTGTTTGTTTGTTTAATTGTTACTTGTTGTTATTAGATGGCTAACACGTTCCGGAGCGGTCACCAGAGGCCAGCACGTACCTGGAACATCACTGCACCAGAGCATGATAAATTGTATATTCACCACGAGCACTACTGCACTCACTGAGGACTGGTGATCGTGTATGAGTATTGTGTGTGTGTGTGTGTGTGACAGAGATCGAATGATTCTTGGTGTTAGATCTCCCTCCCGACCTGTGAGGACACTGGGTAAAAGGAACAGAGTACCCTTAACTAAATGGCATGACAATTTATTCCTTAGGGTAGGTGGAAGTTGGTCATTTAGGAAGGAAGCGGAGCTACAGTACCCAAACTTAATGACCTCCATGGTAAACGGCGTGGCTTCTGAGGATTGAGGAACCGGATGTGCTCGGTAACCTAGGGGTCATGAGCGAGGGTATAAATTCCTAACGCAATTTGTCAAGGCACCGACTAGAGGGGAAGCATGCCTTGAGTTAGTCTTTTCAAATAACGAAGACAGAATAACTAAAACAGAGGTCAGAGAACCATTGGCAAACTCAAACCACAACATGGTCTCACTTGAAGTGTTTTTAAAACCCCAAAAGTAATGACCAAAGCTAAGGTTTACAATTTTAGAAAAGCAAACTATGAAGGTATGAAACAGAGACTAACAGAAGTAGATTGGAGTAAAATAGAGAAAACATCCACAGAAAAAGGATGGTTGTTTTTTAAAAATGTTAGTACTAGAGGCGCAAAACAATTACATCACAAATGTTATTTGCCATGTGTCTGCCCAGTTCTGAATGCTGTCTAGATCATTTTGAATGACCTTTGCTGCTGCAACAGTGTTTGCCATTCCTCCTTTTTGTGTCGTCTGCAAATTTAACTAGGTTTGCTTACTATACCAGAATCTAAATCATTAATGTAGATTAGGAATAGCAGAGGACCTAATACTGATCCCTGTGGTACACCACTGGTTACCTCGCTCCATTTTGAGGTTTCTCCTCTAATCAGTACTTTCTGTTTTCTACATGTTAACCACTCCCTAATCCATGTGCATGCATTTCCTTGAATCCCTACTGCGTTCAATTAAAGATCAATTAAAAAATATTCAGCAAAAAAAGGCACTTTTCAGAGTGTTTAAAAGGGACCAAAAACAAAGTACACAGAAAGAGTACTTGGAACTGCAAACACAAGTCAAAAAGTAAGTTAGAAAGGCCAAGAGTGAGACAGAAATCAATATTGCTAAGGGGGCTAAAACCAATTCCAAAATGTTTTTCCAATATTATAACAGCAAGAGAACATTCAAAGAGGAGGTTAAATGTCTAAGAGACACAAATGGCAAAATCACAGACGAAGAAAAAAAAATAGCAAATATATTAAATGATTACTTTTCACAGGTTTTTACAAACGAGGACACAGACAACATGCCCCACGTGGACCTGTTCCTATCCAATTTTAAATAACTTTAGCATAACAGAGGCAGAAGTGTTAAAGGGACTAGGAGCTCTTAAAATAAACAAATCCCTGGGCCGGTGTCATCCCGCCAATAGTACTCAAAGAAATGAAAGAAGTTATTTACAAACCACTAACCAAGATCATGCAACAGTCTCTTGACACAAGGGTTGTACCGACAGACTGGCAAATAGCAAACGTAATACCGATCCACAAAAAGGGAGACAAAACCGAACCAGGTAACTACAGACCAATAAGCCTGACTTCTATTATATGTAAACTTATGGAAACTATAATAAGATCTAAAATGGAAAAGTACCTATATGGTAACAATATCCTGGGAGACAGTCAGCATGGTTTTTAGGAAAGGAGATCGTATCTAACTAACCTGCTTGACTTTTTTGAGGATGCAACATTGACAATGGATAATTGCAAAGCATAATGACATGGTTTATTTAGATTTCCAGAAAGCTTTTGACAAAGTCCTGCATAAAATATTAATTCTCAAACTGAACGCAGTAGGGATTCAAGGAAATGCATGCACATGGATTAGGGAATGGTTAAACAGGTAGAAAACAGAAAGTACTGATTAGGAGGAGAAACCCTCAAAATGGAGTGAGGTAACCAGTGGTGTACCACAGGGATCAGTTTTAGATCCTCTGCTATTCCTAATCTACATTAATGATTTAGATTCTGGTAAGCAAACTAAAATTTGCAAACTCAAAAAAAGGAATAAATTTGCAGACGAAATGAAAAAAAAGGAGTGGCAAACACTGTTGAAGCAGCAAAGGTCATTCAAAATGATCTAGACAGCATTCAGAATTGGGCAGACACATGGCAAAAGTGAAATTTAATAGAGAAAAATGTGTATGTATTATTGCATGCAGGCATTAAAAATGTGCATTATAAATATCATATGGGGGTAGATGCAGTGAACTTGAAGAAGGAACTATGAAAAAGACCTAGGGAGTTTATGTTAACTCAGGGGTCAAATGGAGATTAGATCATCTAGACAATGTGGGGAAGCTATAAAAAATTGTGAGGGTCTAACAAGATGCTCGGATATATTGTGAGAAGTGTTGAATTTAAATCAAGGGAAGTAATGTTAAAACTCTACAATGCATTAATAAGACCTCACCTAGAATATTGTGTTCAGTTCTGGTCACCTCGTTACAAAAAAAAGGATATTGCTGCTCTAGAAAGAGTGCAAAAGAAGAGCAACCAGAATTATCCCGGTTTAAAAGGCATGTCGTATGCAGACAGGCTAAAAGAATTGAATCTATTCAGTCTTGAACAAAGAAGACTACGCGGTGATCTGATTCAAACATTCAAAATCCTAAAAGGTATTGACAATGTTGACCCAGGGGACTTTTTTGACCTGAAAAAAGTAACAAGGACCAGGGGTCACAAATGGAGAATAGATAAAGGGGCATTCAGAACAGAAAATAGGAGGCACTTTTTTACACAGAGAATTGTGAGGGTCTGGAACCAACTCCCCAGTAGCGTTGTTGAAGCTGACACCCTGGGATCCTTCAAGAAGCTGCTTGATGAGATTCTGGGATCAATAAGCTACTAACATCCAAACGAGCAAGATGGGCTGAATGGCCTCCTCTTGTTTGTAAACTTTCTTATGTTCTTCTTAAATAGGGGTCGTAGTGTAAGTGATCTGTTCCTTTGTAAATGGTTAGAACAACCTAGAAGGAGACCGCTGAAAAAGTAAACATGAGTGTTGTGTTTGTTTTTGTCTAGTAAAAACTGATTGTTTTGTTTCTAAAGACAAACGTACTGTTTTTTCACCATGAGCACTAGTTTCACACACTAAACACTGTGTTTGTGTTCTGTGTTACGTGTGGGTGAGGAAAGAACCTGGACTGTGTTTTTATGGTTTCAGGTCAAACCTGAGGATTACAAACAAAGTGGCACGCCGTTGTATCACTTCCATCATTTATTATTTACAGGTGTTTGCCCTAAGGCTCTGGACATTGTGTAATCAATAAACACCCTTGCACCTGGAAATCATTGTCTGTCTGTTTGTATCTGTTCTGCACTGCACACACCTGTACTTTATTTTGGGACTGTGTCCGTGATTAATTATACAGAGCATTAATTATACAGAGCAGTAACATTACCTGTATTTCATTTATAATTTCTGTTGGTCAGTTTCGACCCTTGGATTACAATTAAAAACCCATCACTTCATCAGAACTGTGTTGTTTGTTGTTGTTTGGAGCACTGCATCACCTTTACACCGGCGCACTGCAACCCACTTTGCCACAACATGCTACAAGTAGTTCAAACCAGAGACACAACTTCAATTAAATAAAAACATGTAAACTGGCACAGAAATAAAAAATAAACAAAATTCTTGAAGTGCGTCCTGAATTGTTATAACAACGCAATGCAAAATGTAAAGTGAAATCCAAGTGCTTTGAATGATGAGACTGAACTAACACCCTGATGAGTTTAAAAGGTGTATTTGGGCAATCTTAAATCAATGAAAATAATGATAGAACATTTAAAAGTAAATGTTGCGTGCCAATTTAACTAGCAGCACTGCATCATGCTAGACATTTTACTTAAGGAGGAGCGTTAACATGAACAGAAAAAAGTAAGGTCAGCAGATAGGAAAAAAAAAAAAACTTTAATCCCCATTAAAATGAGCGACACGATTACTTGGTCTTGAGATCTGTTTATATGGTCTCATGACAATGTGCTCTGGTGCCCTTCAGTGATTACAATTAATATTTAGCTTCTGCATGATAAGATATAAGGCTGCTACAATGAAATCGAAAACAGATGTTTCAGTCGATTCCATTCCTCATTACATACATCAATACAAATACTGTATAATCGATTCAATAATTACATTTTTGAACGTGCATAGTTAATAACATTATTTAAGTTTATCAACGAAACTGCACCGAATGCCCTCCTTGCTATTTACAGTATTTCTGCCAGACAAGCAGTGGGCGTGCTCTTCTTTTCCTGCTTGTGTTAACTAGCATCTGATTTGATGGTCCCATCCTACCAGCAAATCAGATTTGAAAATGCTTTGTAAGTACGCCCCTCTGTGTATTCACTGCATAAATAAACAAAACAAAAAAACATAGCACCTTGTATCCAGAGCAGGGGCGACAGGCTTGTATTCATGGCAAACAGCCTGTAAATAAATTGTGCACATTAAAGAAAACTGACTATATAGTTTGTGCAGCTTTGGAGTTTCAAAATGAACTGTTATATAATGAATATTTAACAACATTCAAGAATGTTAAAAATAAATAAATAAATAAATGATGTGGCAGGATGGCTCGCAGTGGTGAGGTGTGGTGACGTCACGGACCAGGAAGTACAGAAACCAAAACAGTGGATGGGCGGGTGAAGCTGAATGCAACGGCACTCAGCGTGGATTTATTAAATAAACAAACCAAAAACAAAAGATTTAAACAAACAACAAAACACAAACAAAAGGGCACGAGGGCCAAACGAATAAACAGACAAACAAGTAAGTGTCGTGCTGGCTAATCCAGCATGTTTTAGCAATTGTTATTTCTGTCCCCTCTCTATCTCCCCCTGCATTCTCCTCTCACCCAACCCCTGCAGCACGGACAGCTGCAGGTTCTTATACTCTGGCCGAGGGGTTAACTAGCTGTTAATTATCTTATTACCCCTCGGCCACAGTCTGCATCGCATTTAGGTAAGATGCATGACTGTCAGCTAGTTAAATAATCAGTAGCTGATCAGTCATGCATCCTCACAGGGTTTTTAAATATAAATATAAAAACAATAACAAAAGACGCGGTGCTTTTTATCCGCGCCAAAAAAAATACAAATAATAATAAATAGGGGCGACACACTCCGCCACAATGATCAGTGATGTTAAATGCAATTTTGGAGTAAGGATCAGCTAGCGGGTATGCATGTTGTGGTAAGTAAATCAATTTTTTATTATTATTATTATTATTATTATTATTGTTTTAGGCAGGGATTTCTGCATTGTGTGTTTCTGTGACGGAAATATAATGAGTTCTCGTTGTAAATCTCCCTCTTGACCTGTGAGGGTACTAAGTAGAGAAAGGGAAAGGCTTTGGACAGGTTGTCCTGACAGTTCATTCCCTGGGTCAGGAAGTCAATTAGCCTGGAAAAAGACGAGACTCCGTTGCTGGAACGTACTGACCTGGAAGCTAAAAGAGGTAGCAGCTGCAGGCAATAGAGTCAGCTGCAATCGTTTACCAAAGGGTCATGCATAATCGCATAAAAGGGGCTGGAGAATTGTAAATCTTTTCCTTTGCTTTTGGTTTCAAAATAGACCCGGAAGGACCCGTACACTGTGTATTAAGAGTATCATGAGTGTTTGTTTTGTTTGTCTTGTCTAGAATTGTTACTTGTGTATTTATAGACTGCTAACACGTTCCAGAGATGTCGCTAAGAGCCAGCACTGAACCCGGAACAGCACTGCACTATTTGTCACTCTTTAAACTGTATCACCCACCACGAGCACTACAGCACGCACCCAGGACTGGTGACCGTGGTTTTATAATGTGGGAGAGATACTGTGTTTATTGTTTAGGGTTCCAATCCCTGTTACAGTTCTCCGTGTTTAACGCATCGCTGTGTATAACCGGAGTTTATTATTTGGTCACCAGACCTGGATTATAACTAAAATAAAACAAATATTTTTCCATACCGGATTACAAATCTCTGTCCGTTTATTCCTGCATTGCATCACCTCTGCACCTGTACATAATCAGCAACCACTTTGCCACAGTTTCACAGATAGTGAAGGTTAGGTGGTACAGTATTAACAAGATGCAATGCATGATGCTGCAGCTGTCACTGAATAAACAAAAGACATTTTTCATAAACTTGTGTCTAGTTTATATAGATTACATTCCAAAGTACTGTAATGTGTTTGTAATAAATATTTTAGTAACACCCCTGTAGTGTGTTAAACTTGCTTTAGGCTTGTTGCGAATGTTGTGTTTTTTCTTTCTCCTGACGCTACCAAGGCGTAATTACCGCGCGCATTCAAATGTTGTGCTCAAGCTTTTACTGAACTGCAATGATATTAAAATAATAACGTTGCTGGGAGAGGAATGCATTGGAAATGTGCGGTACAATCATCCATATTTACTAGAACGATTATATTTTGTGTGCCCAATTAATCGATTGCTATTTTGACAGCCCTAATAAGACATGTGATTTCTTTGCAATCTCATCAAGCTTACTACCAGTCACGTCCAGAATGCTAATCTGGGCACTTACTAGAAAGGGTCAAGATTGTTATTCCATAACATACATTTTAAAAAGTTCAAATCAAAATGTGTCAATAACAAATGTGTGACTAAAACATTTATCCTACCATTGATACCTAAAATGTATGGAAGTTGGATTTCTGAAAATGCTGCGTTTTTTTTCTTTTTTTACAGTAACTTTAAATGGCTGTAAAGGCACAAACAGAACAATAATAATGCAGCATGCATAAATATACACCCTTTAGTAAAAATAGAGGACGATGTTTTTGATAAATGCAGCTTTTTTTTTTCATGGCCATGGCACTTTTATGGAATTGCCCTTATACTATTTTTACTTATTAAACACAAGGTTAACTGTTTAGAATGTTACTGCCATTACTGATCTGAGGCACCTCTGTGTGCAGAGCAATAACTTGCATAGTATTGATTTGAGGCACCTCTGTGTGCAGAGCAATAACTTGCATAGTATTGATTTGAGACACCTCTGTGTGTAGAGCAATAACTTGCATAGTATTGATTTGAGGCACCTCTGTGTACAGAGCAATAACTTGCATAGTATTGATTTGAGACACCTCTGTGTGTAGAGCAATAACTTGCATAGTATTGATTTGAGGACACCTCTGTGTGCAGAGCAATAACTTGCATAGTATTGATTTGAGACACCTCTGTGTGTAGAGCAATAACTTGCATAGTATTGATTTGAGGACACCTCTGTGTGCAGAGCAATAACTTGCATAGTATTGATTTGAGGCACCTCTGTGTGCAGAGCAATAACTTGCATAGTATTGATTTGAGGCACCTCTGTGTGTAGAGCAATAACTTGCATAGTATTGATTTGAGGACACCTCTGTGTGTAGAGCAATAACTTGCATAGTATTGATCTGAGGCATCTCTGTGTGCAGAGCAATAACTTGCATAGTATTGATTTGAGGCACCTCTGTGTACAGAGCAATAACTTGCATAGTATTGATTTGAGGCACCTCTGTGTGCAGAGCAATAACTTCCATAGTATTGATCTGAGGCATCTGTGTGCAGAGCAATAACTTGCATAGTATTGATTTGAGGCACCTCTGTGTGCAGAGCAATAACTTGCATAGTATTGATTTGAGGCACCTCTGTGTGTAGAGCAATAACTTGCATAGTATTGATTTGAGGCACCTCTGTGTGCAGAGCAATAACTTGCATAGTATTGATTTGAGGCACCTCTGTGTGCAGAGCAATAACTTGCATAGTATTGATTTGAGGCACCTCTGTGTGCAGAGCAATAACTTGCACAGTACTGCTGATTTAAGAAACAGTTGCAAATGAGTCATGGAAAAGAGATCTACTGAAAAATGAATTGAAAGCAAGTGAACAGCCCTTTTTAATCTGTGACAATAACTGAGATTGACTGCATTGTAACGCACATTCTTGTGCTAAACTTGTAGCCTTTCAGATACGTTTCTTTCTGTAATATTAAGCAAAAATGTCATAACAAACAAAGCATTGCACACAACTACAGTCCTGCCAAGTAACACATTAACTGTTCTGATACACTCAGTTACAATTAGACAATATAAGGAGCGTATGAAGCTGATTTAAAAGTGGAATGAAAAAAGAAAGAGACGCTTACTTCAGGTATTGTCAGTGGGATCTACAGCATGGCTCTGGTGCTCTAGTCACTCCCTCTGACCGACTTGTCAGTAAATGTGTCCTTTCTCCTCTTCAGATGAGAGCCGTTAGCAGCCACTCCAAATCTGAAAATGTGTTGAAATTAGTTTAGTTCAAGAACAGGGATTATTTTTAAAAATATAATTCATATATTATTTGAGAGAAATAATATATGAATAATATTTTGAGATTACAAACAGTTCTGGTCACCTCGTTACAAAAAGTATATTGCTGCTCTAGAAAGAGTGCAAAGCAAAGAAGCAACCAGAATTATCCCAGGTTTAAAAGGCATGTCATATGCAGACAGGCTAAAAGAAATGAATCTGTTCCGTCTTGAACAAAGACGACTACGCGGCAATCTGATTCAAACATTCAAAATCCTAAAAGGTATTTACAATGTCGACCCAGGGGACTTTTTTGACTTGAAAAAAAAAACAAGGACCAGGAGTCACAAATGGAGATTAGATAAAGGGGCATTCAGAACAGAAAATAGGGGTACTTTTTTACA
Source organism: Huso huso (assembly GCA_036884735.1). Lineage (NCBI taxonomy): Eukaryota > Metazoa > Chordata > Actinopteri > Acipenseriformes > Acipenseridae > Huso > Huso huso. Next base: position 5,217,066 of record CM072681.1, on the reverse strand, counting down.
CAGAGAATTGTGAGGGTCTGGAACCAACTCCCCAGTAATTTTGTTGAAGCTGACACCCTGGGATCCTTCAAGAAGCTGCTTGATGAGATTCTGGGATTAATAAACTACTAACAACAAAACAAGCAAGATGGGCTGAATGGCCTCCTCTCATTTGTAAACTTTCTTATGTTCTTATTACAAGAATACAGTTTACTGTGAAAGAAGCCGTTCAAGGGGAGGGGACAATTTCATCCCCCAGGTGACCAAGGAAGTGCAACACTATCTGAAAGCAAGGCTTGTAAACCGATATTTATTTTAACCTCGTGTGGTACCAGATATCCTGTATCAAAACACAAATACATGGTTACTATGAAAACGTGTTTCTTTCATGCAGCAATATTAAAAACACTGTGTGATGTTCCACAGCCCGAGTTTGGAATTGAGGTCTCCCTCAGTGTTTTAAATGAAACCAGCAGCATAAAACTAGTAAAGGCAACAAAGATACACTTCATTGAAAGTATACTTTAAATTATTTGAAACACATTAAGCAGCACAGAAAGCCAGTTTACCATGTGTGTTCAGGTAAGTGTAAAGCAATGCGATATGCACAGTATTAACGTTTTGGAAAGCGCTCCTATTACCATCATTACTGTAGACTTGAACACACTCTACAGTCAGTGAATAATCAATCAAGCTTTATTTTATATTGCACCTTTCATAGTGGACCACCATCACAAAGCGTTTACAAGATGCAGTAACAACAAGAAATTTCATAATACTTAAAATACAGAGAAATGTATAATACATGATATACTATAAAAATAAAATGCATAATACATGAAAAACAGTGGAAAGTGCATAATACATGATAGTAGCATAATACATTAAATAGTAGCCGCAACACAGCAGCTAATAACAGATACCAGGTTTACACACTATGGAAAGCAAGAGAGAACAGGTGGGTCTTGAGAGTTGATTTAAAGCGAGCGACGGGGGGAGCATCACGCACCAAAGCTGGGAGAGAGTTCCAGAGAGTCGGAGCCATGAAGCTAAACGAGCGTTCTCCAAGTGTGGTGCACTTTTGCTTGGGGATAACAAGCAGGCCAGAGTCGGAGGACCTCAGCTTGCGGGAAGCGACATAGCGGGTCAGCAGGTTGAGGAGCTACTCAGGACCTGTGTGATGAAGGGCATTGTAGGTGAGCAGGAGAGTTTTGAAAATAATCCTTAACTTTACAGGTAGCCAGTGCAGCTGGGCAAGACGGGGGGTGATGTGATCATGTTTTTTTTTACATAATTATTTGATAATAAACATATTTTATCTCGTTTTTAAAAATTTGCAATCTCGGCTTTTGAATTCCGATTCCCGATTGCTAGGCTCTAACTTCCACGCTGTCTCAGGAATAGAAAAAAACACCGACGACAAAAAATAGTGAGACCGCCGAAGACAACATAGCTAAATGCTTTTGTCAGCGCAGACTGCAATTGGGGGATGTGAATTAAAAAAAACGCGCTGCCACAGCCACGCCGCTTCAGAAATACAACACACACATAAAAACAATGCGCTCCTACCCACAACAACCCAACCCTTTCAAAGTAGTACAATATAACAGCTTTCTGTAGTTTTAAAACATATTTTACAACTAAATAGAGACTCGCTTACCTCCCTCAGTGTCTGAACGGGTCTGCCTTCCACAGAACGGAGGAGGGGCTGCGATTGTTTTGGCAATTCGTCTAAAATGGACCGCAAAGGGAATTGTGATAATGGGGATCATTTAATTAAATTATAATATTTTCAAATTTAACGTCAGAAGCAAGCTGTTTGTAGCGCATATAGTCTTTCCAGTAATACTATTTAAATTCAGTATTCCCCCCTCCACTATGCCGGAGTTGGTATAGCCCTATATTATCAAACAGAACGCTGTGACTGAAGGCAGGAGCAGCGATGCAGCGAGTTTTTTTCAGATATATAATCTGTGTTTTGTGCAATGATATTGCTATTTTTAACGGTATACCTCTGATAATGTTTTTTTTAGAAATATATTGGGTTATTTCAAGTTGAGCGCCGTTGTCACAAACAGATCCAAAATGGCGTAGGCATGGGCGCAGTTTCATAGCTTGCTCTTCGCTAGTCTTGGAGGGTCACTGTGTGTGAACTTGTTTTTGGTAAATTCAGCACAAGGGAGCAGAAAGGTCATTCTTTACGAGTAAACTTCCAGGCAGTAAGCGCTGCTATTTCTGTCAGATGCTTTTATTTAGTTTCTCTTAAACTGTATTATTGTATCCTATTCTTTATCGAGGACAGTATTCCTCCCTGCTGTCCAGCGGCACAGATTTAGAATCTTCCTCAGACTGAGCTGCGAACTAAACCAGGCAACAGAGCCGCCTCCACAGCAGCAGAAGAGTCATCAGCAATAAGACACGCCAAGGAGTGCGCTGCTCTGTGAGACTCAAGGGGCCGCGTTATCAAAGCGCTTCCTCCAGGCTTTAATTAACTTCTATTGACTTTAAAAAGGACAAAACATCATGTTAATATTACACAATGAAAAACGTTAGGTTACCTACTGTAACCCTGGTTCCCGGAAAGAGAAAAGACGACCACCAACATGACTGTGGGATATCCCTGCCCATTGGGTAGGTATCGCTGAGCTCTCTGTATCAGAGCTGCCTTCAACTCTATGGAGTGTATTGGCTCAAACGGGGCCTTCGTGGGGGCCTGAATGTCAAGGCTCCATTCAGGAGAACAGTCCTCCTTGGAGGATGTAATCGCTGCGCGCCTTTAAAGGAATTGGGTAGCCAAAAAATGTGCACCCGGAGATCCACGGGGGCATGGCATGCAGAAATAGCCGCTAAATACACCTTCAAAGTGGAAGGTGACCTACCAGCCTCAAGCAATTCTTGCAGGAACTGTAAGATAACAGGCATGGTGCAAGAGACTGGGTCATGACTCCAGGTCAGACACCATCTGGAAATACTTCCACTTATAGGCTTATAACAACCTAGTGGAATCTGCCCTAGTGTTCTGCAGTGTACCCACAACCGCATCTGATAGACTTAGAGCTAACCAGCGGTCCCTTTCAGGGGCCAGACCCATAGCTGGAACCTGCCCGGTTCCGGGTGCCAAAGAGTGCCTCTCACCTGGCTGAGGAGATCGATGCGAAGCGGGATCTCCCAGGGGTGGCCTTGTAAGAGCTGGCACAGGGTCGAGAACCAGATTCTTCTGGGCCACCTGGGGGCCACTAAAAGAAATGACGCCTTCTCTAACCGGACCTTTGCGAGAAAGACTGGGAGCAGCGGTATAGGCGGGAAAGCATACATAAAAAACGCTTTGAGCCATTCATGCGCTAGGGCTGCTACGTCGAGTGGACCGCGGTGGAGGGAGCACCACAGGGGGCAATGCGTCATCTCTGCCGAGGCGAAGAGATGGACCTGCGCCTTCCCAAACCGTTACCAAATGCGCTCCACTACCTGAGGGTGAAGTTGCCACTCTGACGGATGCGGACCCTCCCTGGAGAGGAGGTCCGCTGCCCAGTTCACCACTCCGGGAATGTGTGTCACCCGCAGGGACAGCAAGTTCCTCTCGCCCATGTCAGTAGCCTGAAGGCCATGCGATGCCCCGCAGCACCGGGAGGAAGTGGTGGAGAGCAAGAGAGATCGCTTGCAACTCTAGCATGTTTATATGCAGGGACATCCAGTGGTCCAGCCAGGATTCGCGGACTCCTCTGCCTTCCCAGACTGCCCCCCAACCCAATTTGGAGGCGTCTGTCATCACCACTTGGTGATTTAACACTACTCCCATCCGCACACCCTTGCGCAGGTGAGAGGTCGTCATCCACCAGCGTAGGGCTGCCGAGCATGTATGAGACACTGTCAGCCGACAGTGTCTGTTGTGCTTGGGATGGAGGTGGAACGCATTGAGCCATGCTTGTAGCGGGCGCATGCGAAATAGACCAAGCTGAATGGCTGATATGGCTGCGGCTATCAGACCCACTAGTTTCTGGCACAATACAAGAGTGACCTACGATCCTTGTTGAAACAAGGAGAGGCTCTCTTGGATAGCTGCTACTCTGTCATCCAATAGGTATGCGTGCATTGTACTGGAGTCTAGCCGGAGCCCCAAATACGTCAACTCTTTGTATCGTTGATGGTGAGGCCCAGCCTCGCTAGATGCTCTGTCACGACCGCCGTGTGGGCCATTGCTGTGACTGGGAACAGATCAACCAGTCATCAAGATAGTTTATTACTCTGATCCCCTGCAGCCGAAAGGGGGCCAGGATAGTGTCCATGCACTTTAAAAATATACGAGGAGCTAGGGAGAGGCCAAATGGCAGCACAGTGAACTCGTAAACGCTTCCCAGAAAGGCGAAGCAGAGATACTTCCTGTGCTGTGGACGACTGGGAAAGTGAAAATACGCGTCCCGTAAGTCCACTGTAGTGAACCAGTCGCCCGGCCAGACTGACTGGAGAATGTGATGGTGAGTCAGCATCTGGAACCTCCTTTCTTTTAGAACCCTTTGAGAAGCATCAGGTCTAGAATGGGGCGAAAGCCGTCGTCTTTTTTGGGCACCAGAAAGAACCTTGAGTAGTACCCCTCTGCTTGGGAGGTGGGGTCTATGAGATGAATGGCTCGCTTGCCCAGCAAGACGACCACTTTGTTCTGAAGTACCGAAGCCTGGAGAGGGTCTGTCATGAAAGTATTCATGATTCCTCGAAAGAGAGGAGGTCCGAAGTGGAAATGGAGCGCATAACCGTTGTGCACGATGGCGAGCACCCAGGTGTCCGAGGTGCAAGCACGCCAATAATGCAGCTACTGTGCCGAGAATGCAAGCCTTCAGGGGCCCTGCTGGGGCTGCTGTGGTTGCGGTGGGTCGGTCTGGGGCGGCTGCCTAGGGTGGTGGCCCTGGAACCACCTCCTGGGAAGCTGGTGCGTGGACTGGCCACGACCTGTGTTTCCCCTGCTTGTTGGTAGGGGCGGGTTGTTCGCTGCTGGTGTGCTCTGTAGGTGATGCCTTAGGTCACCCAGCGGAGCTGTGAGAACTGTAACTTTCCTGGTGACAGTCCGCGTCTGAGGAGCTCACCTACGGTTCGACCTGCCCCACGCAGGAGCGCGGGGAGGGAGCAACACGGCCAAGATCTCCATGGCTGGCCCAAATGTATGTCCTGGGGATATAGGCACGTCTAGCAGCACGGTCTTATCAGCATCAGGAACTCTGGCTTGTGACAGCCACAGCTGTCTACGAGCCACCACTAGGCTAGCCAAGCTCCGACCAAGAGCTTGGTCTTGAAGGCCGGATATATGTAGCAGCATGCTGGACAGGAGGCGTAGTTCGGTGGCCACCGGCTCACGGAGCGAGGCATCACACAGGATGCTGTCCATATAAGCTGTTAGTATACCTGCCGTGTTCGCCAGGCATACGCCCATTTAAGGTGCGTCTCCATCACCTTGTATTGTAGGTTCGGACACGCCTCCCACTGGCGGGGCCTTGACCAAGGCTGTGATGGTGGAGTCTACCGGGGGAAACCACACTAGGCCCAGCTTGTCCGCGTCTTCCAGGGAGGCAAGCTGTGCGGCCTGCTTCAGCACACTTGGAGCTGAGGGCGGACGATCCCAGGAGGATCGGACCTCCTCCATGAAGTCCGGGAAGGCCAGGAACTTTTGAGCGAGAGGGGCCATCGCCTGCGTCAGAAAAACGGACCGACGTGGCTCTGCCGCTGGTGTCCTGGGGACCTGCAGAAATCCTGCAGCGCACCCCATCAGCACTGATGTCGGAGCGCTGGCTTCCAAGGCCACCTATAAGCTAGGTTCCGCCTCGGTAAGGGGTTCGAGCTCCCCTCCTACCTTCATGCTGGAGGAGAAGGAGGCTCTGTCCGAGGAGGGCACTATCGAGAGCGTGTCCTCTTGTGCCGGCTGGGGTGCTTTTTCCCGTTCACCCTGATCTCCCCTGGGGGAGGGAGGGTACAGTACTTGGGGCAGGGTTGGAGCTGGGACTGTGGCTGGAGCTGCAAGTCCCTTTCAAGACAGGAGCTCCAGGACCTGGGTCATTTGTGCCTTGAGGTCCATAATGCCCCTGGCCTGTTTAGACTGCTTCACCCTTCTTGTCAGAGGGGATGGGGCTACGGGAGGCCTGTGCGCCAGGGATGTCCAGTAGGGGGTCCTGGGACAGTTCATGGAGGAGGGCTCTGGGGCTCCAAGAGCCGTCGACAGTCTGGCCATTGAGGATGCGGAACTCACCCTCGTGGCCCTCTCCATCGAAATATGTCGGTGTGTTCTGCACCGACTGAACACAGCGTGCACCAAACACTGCTTGCACTGGGTACACCATGAGCTATAATATATATAGCATTGTGCGATTAAGCAATGATTGCACCAAACACCGTGTGCACCGTGCATACCAAGTAACATGCGCACAGAGTACCGCAGGCACTGTGCGCCGTGTGCAATGAGCACCGTGCACACCTAGATACCAAAGTACCAAGGGCTATGCATGCACCGCAGTACCAAAGCACCAGGGGGGCCGCTATGCAACGGTGTCTACCCTAACCGCGTGGTCACATACCTGGTCAGCACGGGAAAGCGTCGAGTCAGCTTTCAGCACAAATGCAAGGGAAATACAATCAACTCGATTCAACTCGAGAAGCTCTTTTCTATCAACACGCTCAGCTAAACACAGAGGTCCTTACCGTACCGTCTTGAGAAGGAAAAAGAGAAATGGCTTCCTCAGTATGACGGTTTTAATCCCTCGGTGGGCAGGACCATAATCCCAGGAAGGGGCATACTGGCAGCTCTGGTATAGAGAGCTCAGCGATACCTACCCAATGGGCAGGCATATCCCATACATAATGTCGTTGGTGGTCGTCTTCGGATTGAAAGGGAACCGTAACACTTGATATCTCGAAAACAAAAACTGCTATTCTATATAATAATTTTAGACTGCCTAATATGGTTGAAGATGTCAGCTGATGCTTTGAATTTGGGATTAGGATGTGCAAGTGCCAAATAAAAAAAAATGTACTATTTACATATACATCTTCAGAAATCATTATAGTTTGTGTCACAAGAGAAAAATATGTTTTTTGATAATTCAGCTTTAAGACACAGTTCTTCATCTATATGAGAAGTGTCAAAATATTCTTAATTCACATTGGATATCTGCAAATGTAAGCAAGGAGGAGTTAGGCTATATATTGCTTGTAATGCCAGTCTTAATGAATATCTATTGTAACAGAACAGCAGAAAACACTTACCACACCGTTTAGGAAGGTAGGATCCAGCAACTTCTGCTCCATTGCCTCTACATCTGTGAAAGAGTTCAAGGTGAACGTGGCTCCTTCTGGTAAAGATGTGTCATTATTTGTCCTGTTGCATTGTCTGAGGAGTGTTTGGATCATGCTACCATGTAACCTCTGAGTTTCCTTGATTTCTTCAAGTACAGTCAGCACATGAGTGAACATGCTATCACTAAAATATCCCTGCTGTGTCTGCAATTGGTGCTGAAGGTAGTGCTGCTGTTTTTGGTGTGCTTGGTGTTGTGTTTGACACAAATGGCTTGGGTGTTTAGAACGTAGCTGCCTCTTTGGTACGTGTAGTGCTTAAAGTAGCTGTGGTAAAGAGTTTCCATGGGGGAGGCTGTTCCTGGTAACTGTCACTCATATCAGAGTCTGATTCAGAGCGGGAAAACCTTCTGTTTGGCCTACAAATAAAAATGAAAATGAAAATCTATGAATAGCCAAACCACTTCATCACCATGCCCATATTTCTGAACAAATACATTTTATTTCTGTTGCCAATGTAGTGATGCAATGAGCTTTCACCAAACAATACATATGAGTGTTATAAACTTAAAAAAAAAATACATCTGCGGGTTCAGAGATAAAACTTGCTATATATACTATAACAACGCCAGATAAAGTAGTACCGCATATATATTTGTATTGTGTTACACGTTCCCATGTATTGCTACAACTGTTTAAGTAAGGTGTGTGTATTGTTTTAATACATGTTTTTGACATCTTGACCACTTTTTATTCTTTTAAATTGCACTCCACAATTTTCAGAGCTATATTTCTGCTCAGAACTACATTTCCCATCACTCTCCTGCTCATGTGAGCGGGGCATTGGGAAATGTATCATTCTCCTGCTCAACATGCATACAAATTAAATGTCTTAGGGCATGATGGGAAATTTAGATCAATTGTTACCTTGTTTTCCGCTTAAGTTCTTCACATCTGAATCAGTCTGCAGATGGCATGCATGGTTAAAAATTAAATGTCCCCGTTCAAATCCCACATCAGCCACTGACTCATTGTTTACCCTGATCAATTAACCTTACCTTGTTTTCCGTAAGTGACTTGCAGCTGATCTTCACATCTGAATCAAAGTCTAATAATAACTAATATCTGACGTTATTTCTGCCTTAAGCAGAGCATAGTTTGCTATGAAAAAAAATACACATTTATGTATCAATATTCTTCATTTTTTATACTTTTGATTTAGTATTTCAGTGGTGAGAAATCTTGTTTTTTTTTCATTTTTAAGAAACCCAGCTTTAGCTGCACCTTTTTTGTTGTTTTTGTTTGATCACTTCACTTTGAGCCAGTGCCAGTGTATTTACTGGTGGGGCGGGGCTACAGCCCACCTCTAAAAATCTGAAACCTTGACCGTACCCATACAGCATATTCAGGTTTAGTTAAAGATATTTTACTTGCACAGTGCATTATAATTAAATACCTTAGTAATGTATTTATATAAAACAACCCATCTGCCCTCTTATGATTTACACTTTCAGTTTATCAAGTGAATGAAGAACAAAGAGTGCACATAAATCAAATGATACACATCTATGTAAGAGCTAAACATTCAGCATGTGCTAACATTTTATATAGCTGTACTACATATATCTATGTAAGAGCTAAACATTCAGCATGTGCTAACATTTTATACAGTTGAACTACGTATATTTCTTGCTCTGGAATTCACAGGACAAAAAATATTGGCCATGAGTATACTTTTTGTAAGGCAAGTTGTCAGATTTGCATGTACTCTTTTTATTTATATATATATATGTTGTAGGGAGATGCAAATAAAGCCTTACAAGAGCCAATGAAATTGCGTGAAAGTTGCCTAACGGCTTCTACATTCACATGCTTGTAATGCTTTATTTCCCTGCAACCCATTTGTTTTTTAATCTATTGCTTTCACTCACCTTAACTTGAAAGCTACTTGTTTTTACTTACTCTCCTGAGCCTGTCTGAAGTCAGACTACAGATGTGCTTTATTGATGAGCCCAAAAAAGGGCAAAACATGTATGCAGCTACTGTATTTTGACTTTCAAAACGCTGTGAATGTAGAAGCCGTTAGGCAACTTTCACACGATTTGATTGGCTCTTGTAATGCTTTATTTGCATATCTCCCTACAACCCATTTGTTTTTTTAATCTATTGCTTTCACTCACCTTAACTTGAAAGCTACTTGTTTATACATATATACCTGCCTGCATGTAACACTTCAATAAAGTGCTGGCAAAGTACACATGCTCTACAGATCTCTGTGGTTTCAGCTTGCAGTTCTGAGCACCAGTATTCTCTTAGCTGATATAGGATCCCCTTAATACATTATGTAGTGCTCCTATTTCTTGTTGAGCTTTCATCAAAATAGTCCTCCTGCTTAATGTAGGAGGTACTATTCTCTTGCTTGTTTTAAACAAACAGTCTTTACAGTACTACCTGCTCAAACTGGTATTTGTCTGCATCTGTCAGAAATTCAACTTGCAATTGACTGTCAGTAAGCAAATTAAACACTCTAGCAGTTACTGCCTGAAAGGTTACATTTTAGCTTCCCTGTACTACTCCTTCTGCTAATTCATCACCACAATTGTTACCTACAATTGTAACCTCCTTCCCCCTCTAGAGACCTGCTGCATGCTGAACACTGATTCTGTTACCCCTCAGCTGTTCAATCTCTCTCCATATACTGGCATGTGCTAAGAGATACAAATAGCAAAATTATAGACGAAGAAAAAAAAAAAGCAAATATATTACATGATTACTTTTCACAAGTTTTTACAAAGGAGGACACGGACAACATGCCCCACATGTCGACCTGTTCCTATCCAGTTTTAAATAACTTTAGCATAACAGAGGCAGAAGTGTTAAAGGGACTAGGAGCTCTTAAAATAAACAAATCCCCTGGGCCGGATGAGATCCTCTCAATAGTACTCAAAGAAATGAAAGAAGTTATTTACAAACCGCTAACCAAGATCATGCAACAGTCTCTTGACACGGGTTGTACCGACAGACTGGAGAATTGCAGACGTAATACCGATCCAAAAAAGGGAGACAAAACCGAACCAGGTAACTACAGACCAATAAGCCTGACTTCTATTATATGTAAACTTATGGAAACTATAATAAGATCCAAAATGGAAAATTAACCATATGGTAACAGTATCCTGGGAGACAGTCAGCATGGTTTTAGGAAAGGGAGATCGTGTCTAACTAACCTGCTTGATTTTTTTGAGGATGCAACATCGACAATGGATAATTGGAATGTCCAGCATGGTCTATTTAATTATCAAACTTTTGACAAGTCCCGCAGTAAAAGATTCATTATCAAACTGAACATGCACATGGATTATGCACATGGATTAACATGTAGAAAACAGAAAGTACTGATTAGAGGAGGAACCTCAAAATGGAGCGAGGTAACCAGTGGTGTACCACAGAGATCAATATTAGGTCCTCTGCTATTCCTAATCTACATTAATGATTTAGATTCTGGTATAGTAAGCAAACTTGTTAAATTTGCAGACGACACAAAAATAGGAGGAGTGGCAAACAGTTGCAGCAGCAAAGGTTATTCAAAATGATCTAGACAGCATTCAGAACCTGGCAGACACATGGCAAATTACATTTAATAGAGAAAAGTGTAAGGTACTGCACGCAGGCAATAAAAATGTGCATTATAAATATCATATGGAAGATACTGAAATTGAAGAAGGAATCTATGAAAAAGACCTAGGAGTTTATGTTGACTCAGAAATGTCTTCATCTAGCAATGTGGGGAAGCTATTGTAGTAGGTAAAACCCCGTAGTATGAAATGACTGATGACTCCACTCGGCAGCAGCTCAAGAAGCTTTATTACAATGCACAAGGGAAGAGCAACATTGGTCACATGAACACACTCTCTCTTGGTTATTGACAAGGTAGCACAATATTTATACAGGATTAGCGTAGCAACAATAAACATATTAACACATCAGCATGATTATAGAACTTTCTAAAAGATGAAGATTCCCTTATAAGGGGTTGTTTTTTAATGAAGCAGTTTCGCCTCAAAGTAGACATAACAGCGCCCTAACTATATCCCTTTTATCTCTTGAGAAACACATTCCAAGCAGTTCTCACTAGAACGTACTGTGCTCAGAACACCACACGATAATGCACTGTGCTCAGAACACCACACAATTGTCCTTAACCCTTTAGATATCATCACATATTTCAGTCCCTCCTTTGGACCTTCCGGGCCGAGATGGTCCAAGTGACAAGACAGAGGTTACTAGCACATGTCTTTACACAGTCACATCGTCCTGGGGAAGTTATTCATAGCGGGTTGTCAGTCCCATTAACCGGACATGAGAACAAATGGATTCAGTTACCAGTCCCTGGAGGATGCGTCTTTGCTTCTTCATCACACATTTCAAATAACACAATAGCAGTACAGAAATCAATAATGCAAGCACAGATAATACCGTCCTGCCATATTCCAAAAATCAGCCCAGTCCACACCAACTGATTCCCCTGTTAAACCACACAGAATACCCCACCCGCAAGAGCTAGTATGAGTTGACCGGTGTTGCCAGCCAACGACGCCTGTATCCTGGCCACATTCAATTGGGAGCTAATATCTGCCAACTGGGCCTCAACGCGCCCCAATGCCAGTAGCACGCCTGTATGGTTGATCGTCTTCATCCAGTCCTCTACCTCCTGTAGAGTTGCAGAGATATTTATTGGAGGGGTTGGGTGCAGGCTCAGGTGGCCCACAGCCACCACCCCACGTGGGTCAAAACACACGGTAGGGGCATCGGGCTTACCTGGCCGCCACCGCCCACTGGCATACTTGCCACTGAGGTTGTGACACACCATGTTCCATTCTGCATCTGGGCACCATGCTCATACCCCAGCTTTGGGTGTACAGTGGCATCCATCACCTGAGCTGACAGGTTTGTGCTACCAGCATGGTCACATAATATGGCATCCCCGAATTCAATACATTCAGCTGACCTCAGATACAGCGTGGCATTAGGTAATTTATGGAACAATAACCTGCGCTCAAATTACTACCCCGATACTATTTACTCTCATTCCGGTGCTGTGTTGGTTCTGACTGGCGGTGTATGGGACAACTAGAATAAAACATATATCATTATTACAACGTTCTGTCTGAATAACCATATTATCTCAGAATTGGCGACGTACAGGGTATCCCGTTCGTGCTAATTTCCGTATCACCTACCGTTTCCATGCTCCCCCTAACATTCTGTTGTGCAAATCTCTAATGGCTATTATAATATCTCTGGTTAGTGCTGCTTGCATTCTATAACATCGCCTCCCTTGTTGTTAGATTCAAATCTTCAGATATAACATGTAATATAACACGTAATATCAACAGTTTCCCCTGTCATCTGTTCCGCCATGGCCAGCTTTTGAATGGCATCTCCCGTCTTCAAAAACTGCCCATGGTTCTCCCGTTGCTGTTCAATACTATTTACAGAGTTCAAACCTGAATTTACAGCTCCGAACCACCCCACTATGTCATCAAAGAACTCCCTCTTCTGCCTACTACTGGCATTGTGCTGATAATTCTTTATCTTCTGTGTTATGGTTTTGTTCAATATTTCAACTAATGGGTTAAATTCCTCACATCTATCAGCATATTGTTTTACTACACTACTGATACTTACTCTAAATAATGTTTGGAGCCAGTTAATCCCAGTAAACAGAGGCTTCACCCTGCCCACTGGCACCAATCCGCCTGGTGGAGAGGGGAATAAGGGAGGACATCGAGTAGTGTGGAGCTGCAACTTCATGCCCCCTATGAACCCATGGGTTTCCCACATACAATTGCCTGCAATAATCACCCTTTTGCTTGTAATATTTACACATTTTCACCCACTTTTGTTCCCCAAATTACAGTCCCAGCGCCCCACAGTTAAGTTATACACATATTGTAGTAACTGGTCTGTTAATTTGTCCCAGTTTTCTTGATACCAATTGGTACATTGGACCCCATCAACACCATCCCCTGATCGATTACATATAGCGTGGTATGTGACATTATCTACTCTCTCATTACAGGTGGGGCATTGCTCGTATTGGGCTGCCCTCATAGTGGTGTTTCCCCCCAGTAAGCAAACAGGCTGCCATGTTCCTTCTATGTCACCCTCGAAAGGTAGTGGCCTTTGCTGCTACCCATCTCCGTCACTCTGTCTAAGGAGCCATGTGCAATTACTCCATGGGACTTTAGCGAGTTCCTTCACGGGGAACGTCTGCTTCCAGATCCAAGGGTGTTGGAGCGGATCAGGTTATGGAATGACATGATACCTGCAACACAAATCATGTTAATTATCACCTTCCTCTCCACCTGCAAAAGAAGATGAGACATTAGTTGCAGGGTATTGTGTTTCAGCACACTCGAAACCTGAGGTATCTACTCGGGTGTAACGTTTGGTTTGTGACCAGTGAACCCATTTTACCCCGTGGGGGAGCTTTACTGCCACACTAGTATGTGTTGCCATCAGCACTACATAGGGGCCATGCCAGCGCGCTTGCATACCTCCAGCCTTAGGCAACATCATTATCATTATTTCGTCTCCTGGCCCTGGTCTGGAGGTGTCGTTTCCCTCCTTTTGTCAATTTTGTACATCACTGATTGATTGCTGGTGTCTGCGCTTGCGCATACAGTGCTTTCAGATGTTTAGACATACTAATGACATAGTCCTGTAACTTGGAATTTGACAACAAAGTCCGAATCCCGCCCAGTCCAAACGTCAGTAGGGAATCTCATACGTCTCCCAGTCATGAGCTCATATGGTGTCAGTCCCGTCGCTCGAGAGGGGCTTGCCCGAAGACTACGCGGTGATCTGATTCAAGCATTCAAAATTCTAAAAGGTATTGACAATGTCGACCCAGGGGACTTTTTTGACCTGAAAAAAGAAACAAGGACCAGGGGTCACAAATGGAAATTAGATAAAGGGGCATTCAGAACAGAAAATAGGAGGCACTTTTTACACAGAGAATTGTGAGGGTCTGGAACCAACTCCCCAGTAATGTTGTTGAAACTGACACCCTGGGATCCTTCAAGAAGCTGCTTGATGAGATTCTGGGGTCAATAAGCTACTAACAATCAAACAAGCAAGATGGGCTGAATGGCCTCCTCTCGTTTGTAACCTTTCTTATGTTTTTGTAAACTTTCTTATGTATGTACAAAATGTAGAAGACATGCTGAAGCGCCTTAATAAAGATCAGCAGAGAGTGTTTGACCACAATGCCAAAACTTTGCAATAACAAACTGAAACAAACGTCCCCATCCTCTGCATGTTTGTAAGTGGCACTGGAGGCACAGGGAAGACTTTTCTCATTCAAACTGTCACAGCATGGGTGAGACAAAGCCTGGGAAAAGAAGTGGCAAGCACAGCACCCACTGGAGTTGCAGCTTACAATATCAATGGGATGACCATTCACAGACTACTAATGCTTCCAGTGGAGCATGGAAAAACACCGGTGTATTGTAACCTCTCTGATGAGGTACTGCAATGCCTTCATACAGACATGCAAGATGTGACCCTCCTCATTATTGATGAGGTGTCCATGATTTCCAATGTCACCTTATTGTACATCCATCTTCGTCTGTGTGAGGTTTTCCAGACTGCTAACACAGATGATGGCTGGTTTAGAAAAATAAACATCTTACTTCTGGGGGATTTGCTACAGCTTCCACCTGTGCATGAGAATCCACCTTATGTGCCAGTTACTCAAGAGAAAAATCACAAACTGACAGGCTCCATGGGATCTGTGGATCTGTGGAATTTGATAGATAGATAGATAGATAGATAGATCGATAGATAGATAGATAGATAGATAGATAGATAGATATTTAGATGAAATTTTATCAAATTTTAATTTATACATCTCAATTACAATGCATGTATATTGATCTTACTTTGATTTCTAAATAAATAGGAAACAGAAACTCTGTGAACTTACCTCTCAGGAGTAAATCTCTGCAATGAAAATTCTGCTGAAAATTCACTGCCAGAGACATTATGACATCACTTTCCTTTATGATGTCACTTTCATGTCAGTGCTGCCATGGCGCTGTGCTTATAAACAGATAACTGCATTTAAAATGGCTGCTCCGGGCAAGGGGAGCAGCCAGTCTTCTTCAATACAATGAATAATTATTAATTTGAAATATCTGCAATGCAAGCTTGTCCTGTTGCTTTTGCTGGTCTTTCTCTGCTCTGCATACCAGTGATGGCCTTCTACCCAGCGTGCAGATCTGCTGTGCTGCTTCACTGCTTTCATTCAGTATTAGGTATGAACAAGTTTTTTTTTTTTTTTTTTTGTGATACCTTTTTAATAATGAAACAATAAAAAAATAGTAATTTTTTACAATCAAAACATGTAACTTAAGAAATCAGACATTTTGTTGTCTTTCAACCTTTTCAGTTCATTTGCATGGTTTCTTAAGTTAAAGTTTCTAAAACATTTTATAAAATACTGTACTTGGACTGTTTAATACAAACCTCTCACTCTCTGACATATATTATCTGATTTCATTATTCAATATATTATTTTTAACCAGTTTTAAAGTAACCTGCTCTGTCCCTCCACCTGGCCACTGACTTATTCATATAATAAAAAGCATTTCATTCAAAATTCATTAGCTTTTGATGTTTCACAACCCCTCTATTAGTTTTTGGATTGTGGAATGGAAATAATAATAAAAAGCATTTCATTCAAAGAGCTTTAGTTTTCTAACACCTCTCAGGTTTTTCTTGTGGAATGGACATTTTTTCCCAATAAGACACCTCAGGACATATTTTTAAAAAGTTTAACTCTTTAATTATTTTTTTTTTTTTTTAAAGAGGTAAACCATCTGTTCATTTTACAAAACTAGAACCAAACAGCTGAGTAATACACTGTATTTCAAGTCCTCTTCAGCACTCTCAATGTGTTTAGTTTTTCATGTTGTAACATTAACATGATGTTTTTGTCCTTTTAAAATCAATAGAAGTTAATTAAAGCCTGGAGGAAGCGCTTTGATAACGCGCCCCTCGAGTCTCACAGAGCAGCGCACTCCTTGGCGTGTCTCATTGCTGATGACTCTTCTGCTGCTGTGGAGGCGGCTCTGTTGCCTGGTTTAGTTCGCAACGCAGTCTGAGGAAGATTCTAAATCTGTGCCGCTGGACAGCAGGGAGGAATACTGTCCTGTATAAAGAATAGGAGACAATAATACAGTTTAAGAGAAACTAAATAAAAGCATGTGGTAGAAATAGCAGCGGTTACTGCCTGGAAGTTTACTCGTAAAGAATGACCTTTCTGCTACCCTGTGCTGCATTTAACAAAAACAAGTTCACACACACTGAACCTCCAAGACTAGAAAAGAAAGCTATGAAACTGCGCCCATGCCTACGCCATTTTGGATCTGTTTGTGACAACGGCGCTCAACTTGAATTGACGTAATACACTAATAAAAAACATTAACAGGGGTATACCGTTAGTGTTTGAACATCTCGTTCTGAAGAAGACGACGAAAAATAGCAATATCAGTGCACAAAACACAGATTATATATCTGAGAAAAACTCGCTGCATCGGCGCCGCTGCCTTCAGTCACAGCGTCCCGGTTGATAATATAGGGCTATACCAATCATGGGGCCGAGGGGGGTTACCTGAATTCAAATTGTATTCGCTGGAAAAGCTATATGAGCTACAAACAACTCATTTACAATTTTGAAATTGCAAATTATTAGTAATCTTTAATTAAAATATCTCTGATATCACAATTACCTTTGTGGTCCATATTAGATGAATTGCCAAACCGCAGTGAACAGTTTGTATTTTGCGATTGGTATATTCCTCGTTCCGCAGCGGCTCTCCCGTTCTGTGAAAGGCAGACGCGTTCAAACACAAAGGGAGAGAAGAGAAAAGAGGTGAGCGAGGCTTTGTTGAGTTGTAAAATATGTTTTAAAACTACAGAAAAAATGTATTACTTTGTAAGGGCCGGGTTGTTATGGGTAGAAGCGCATTGTTTTTATGTGTGTGTTGTATTTGTGAAGCGGCGTGGCTGTGCCAGCGCGTTTGTTTTTATTCACATCCCCCCAGTTGCAGTCTGTGTGCCACGGGCACTGTGTTGCCAAATTGGCGGGTTTCCAGCCAAATTTGGTTTGTTTGAAAGCATATAGCGGGTAAATATTGTCTTTGGCGGTCTGGCTATTTTTATCGTGCATGTATTTTTTTTTTTTTTTGATTATGAGGTCATCACCAGCGCACAACTTCAATCACCACGCCGTGTATAAGCAGGGGTGAGAAGCGCTCCCGATGAAACGTGATTTCATTTATTTTACATGCATGTTTATTTTTAAATCCACTATAGCAATAAACTATTTTGATTATCATGCAGTACGTGTAATGCATATATTAAGTAGTGTGGAGCAGGGCAGCAGAGTGGAGTAGTGGTTAGGGCACTGGACTCTTGACCGGAGGGTCGTGGCTTCAATCCCAGGTGGGGGTCCCTGCTGCTGTACCTTTTGAGCAAGGTACTTTGTCTCGATTGCTCCAGTAAAAACCCAGCTGTATAAATGGGTAACTGTATGTCAAAGCAATGTGTAAAAAAATAATGTAATTGTATGTAAAAAAAAATAATGTGATATCTTGTAACAATTGTAAGTCGCCCTGGATAAGGGCGTCTGCTAAGCAATCAATAATAATAATGAATACAGGTTCAATATTGATATATATATATAGACTATATTACAACTTTAAAACAACATAAGAGATCATTTCCACTCAACTGTTTATAAAAAACAACACATTTTAACAATAAAAATAAATTGCATGATTAGTCACACAAAATAGTGCATTTATTAATTTTATTTTAATATTTGTTTATAAAGGGTAGTAACGTAAAGTTATATTTCTAAATGTTGGGAACTGTACATTATATATATTTTTTGTGGCACAAATACTAAATAAAATTAATAAATGCATTATATTGTATATGTGACTAATCATGCATTTACCGTGCAGTTTATTTTTATGTGCAATTATATTTATGTTAATGTGTTATCCACTATAATTAAATGAGAAAACATAATAATTCAAAAGACAGTCTATTATTTAATTTAACGGTGTATAAGGCTGAGGCATCGTATCGTTTGACAACTATCGATAGTCAAGCCTGTTCATGGTTTTTGTGTAAAAGGTTTAAGCAAAGGAAAGCTTTCTTATTATTATTTTGGAATCGGCCATTATTTTTTTCATTAAGCGCAGAGCTTCTCTGCTCCCCTCAGGTCTGACTCTCTGAATCTGCATGCGATTGAGCTCCCCTTCTCCTGTTACTTTAATTGTTTTATGAAGTGTTTTAAGAAAGAACACTTTTTTTTATTTGTCACCTAGATATGGGTCACTGAGAATGAAGGTCTGTAACAGTCCCAGAAACTGGGAATACATTTTTGGATAGCTGAAATCAAAAACATAGCAGACTGTTAGTAAGAGAGCTACGGCACCTAGTATGGTCTCAGCCTGACAGGACACGGTAATGCTGTCCCCACTAACACTGCCTCCTTCAGTCTCCCGTCTTCAGAGAATAGGACTGTGTGGTGCTGTTCCTCGCGTTGTTGCTGCTGCATGCTTTTCAACCTCATCGTCAGGGATGTTCTACAAACATGAGTAAGACAATGTCTGAGTAAAAACTTTTAAAATTGAGCTATATATATATTTTAGAGTACATCTATATGAAATTACCTCAAAATTGTGAGTAATTGTAGTTTCACTTAAGTTACTGATTGATTGTACAAGCTTTGACAGTGACTTTCAAGTGTCCTTTCCTTATGCAGGACTAAACCTTTTACCGACACTTGAAAATAAGGCCATTTGCAAACATACTCCACAATGGAATAGTAAAAAAGTACTCTGCATTAAAAGCAATTCATCCATCTACAGCAAAAGGAAAGCTTCCCCTAGAGTCAAAACACTATTCTTTGCATAGCTTACATAAAGCTTTTTAATCATCTCCATCACAATTAAACCTATTTTTGAGAATCAGTGTTAATATAAATAAGAAATCACATCTCTAAATCTTGTAAGATAAAAATAAAATAAAAAATTCCACGTCCAGATAATCTTTGTATCAATAGCATTATGTAAGCCACTGTATGCTAACAGTAGAATGACGTTCCTGTTTCTCCACAAACAGTCCTAGTCTTTTCTCCCTTTCCCTTGTCATATTTGGTGTTGATTTCCATGTAGCAGAAAACATCAAGAAAGTCTCCCTTCTAAAAAGAAAAACAAACCATAGTTTATACACACGTACAACTTCAGGCCTCGTGGGCCACTGCAGGGTCGTCTTGTTTTCATTCCAACTTCAGGTCTTAATTGTTAATTGATCTAATTATTTGGCCATTTAATAATATTTAAGGTTTTAATCAACATTTTTCAGGATATTTTGCATATTGATGATGTTAAATAAACTTGATTGAAGGTCCAGTATCCAGAGATGGAGTCTCGAGACCCGGTCTCGGTGTCGAGGCCACATTTTAAGGTCTTGGTCTGGGTCTCGGGCCATCTGGTCTTGGTCTGGGTCTGGGTCTTGGCACGTCGGATCTTGGTCCTGATAGCAGGCAGCACGCAGATTGGTCTTATTCATAAACATTCTCAAGATTATTTTATTTCCTTTTTTATCCTTCAAAATCCACTCACTTTTATACATTGACAGCTAATAAATACAATATAATGTAGCCATTATACTGCAGAGCAGCATTCAAATTACTAAATTTAAAGCATCAGACTTCGTGCTGCTACAGCATCTCTCAGCCCCTCTCATGAAGCAAACTTTCCTCCTGCCACCAAATAGATGGGGTGGGGTGGGGTGGGGTGGTTGGGGGTAGGGGGGAAGCGCATTATGTTATAGCATGAATTCTGGGTTTTTATTTTTCATGCAGTAACACAACATGTATGAAAATACAATAATCGGTTACCGGCGCAGCAATGCTGAGGGAAAAAACAGGACAAATCTCTTTTAACAATAGAAACAAGTACGTAAATTAACTTGCCCTCAAGGCCTTTTGTATTTCTTGTATGGGTAACAACCAGGACAAGCTCAAATTAGACTTTTTGTAGCCTATAACATATAAAATTATATAAAATATAATAAAATTAATTGAAAATGATCTTAAGATAAACGACTTACCTCAGACAGACTAGAGATGCTTTACCTCAGGAAAAAAATAGCCGTTGGCGACTTCGAACAGCTGAGCGCGAGCCAGAGAACTCCTGACCAGCCTCCATCCAAATGGGGCTTATCAAAGCCAGTGTTTCGCTGCTGTTTAACTAAATGTTATTTGACAGATCCATGTTTGTATGGCAATTTTGTTTACTTTGTTTTATTTAATAGTTTCATGTCTCGTTTGTTTAAGTAGATTAAACATATTCTACAGATCGATGAAACATACAGTTAATACTTAATTTTGTTGCAAATGTTTCTGCATGATGTGTGTGTGTCTTTCACCGTGAAGATGGCATCAATAAACACATGGCATTTAGCTTATAAATATGTCACACGTTCTTTGGTTTTACAGTGCGCACAGTATAAATAATGGTTGTAGAAATAGACATAGACAAGCTTACCATGAAACGTTTTCTTTTGACAATCCCCCGTTCACGATGTAAAAATCAGTGTTGTAGAACATGTACCAATGTCTCTGCTGGGAGCTGTCAACATCAAAACTATTTGCAGTTTTTCTATTTAAAAGTTCTTTAAATTCTCTTTTGAGCACCCAAGTCAAAAAGTGACTTGTGCTCTTTCCAAATCAAAAAAGCTAAAATCCCATTCTGATGGTACACATGATACAGGTATCGTAATTGCAATTGCTGCAAATTTTGTGAAAGAAGGAATGATGTTGGAATAGTTCTCAATAAAAACCCTGCAGGCCTCATCCATGGTCTTAAAAACATGATTTTTGAGCATGTGTTTTACTTGTCCAAATTCTTGGCTGAGAGTCAACAGGTAAGATGCTCAGATACAGATGCTCTAGTACCAAGGACATGGGCAGTGCTACATGGGATACTGAGACCTCCGTGGCTTTAAAAAAAAAAAAAAAAGAAGATGCAGGGAGCAGTGGAACCATTTTTACACATTGCATTGCATAAAACTACTTTGCAATATAAACAAAATGATTGGGTATGTATGCAAAGGAGATCGGTGGTCTTTACATCTGCGTTTTAGAAACGCGCTGCTGTTAACATCAAACAAAATCTGCATTTATTCATTTGAACTACCCCTGAGTAAAAATTAAGAAAAACAACCAAGATTGTTCCAGAAGTTGTATCTTTGGTCAGAAGTATGAAGCATCCCGGCAACGGCAGTCCCCAGTGAGCAGGTATTCAGTAATGCTGGGCAGGTTATACGCAAGTGCCAGTCATCGCTTAAATTAAAACAAAATGTGGACACTATCATGTTCCTTAACACAATTAAAACATAAGCAATGGACAACACTCTTGTACTAAACTGCTGTGGACAGTGAGAACTTTTTTTGAAATTTTTTATTCTCTTGATTGGTTGTTACTCTGACTATGGATTTAAACAACATTTTGCTTTGACCCCCAACTGGCACAAATCAACACGAATAAGGTTAAAAAAAAAAAAAAAATAATAATGGAATATATTTAATTACTATTGTATATGCGTAAACTGATGTAATCAATGTAATATGTGTAATGGTTTTTAAAGCGTTACTTGCAATGTTGCACAGTAATCCACAGCTCCACATGTATTTTTTTTACCCTTTCGTAACGTCGATGAATCGGATTTTTTGGAGAACGATATATCGATAGTGAAAATTTAGGCATCGCCCCAGCCTTAATGTTTTATTAAAGTGTTATTCTTAAAACAATGTGATTTATGTCTAGCGTACATTAGCGAAATATTTTTTCACGTAAAATGTAGCTTTTAATAAAGATTCTGACAATTTTTTATTTATTTAAGTTTGCTATATTTTACAATTGCATGATAACACGTTTAAAACAAAGACTTCACACAGATATACAGGGTGTTCAATGTAGTTCACACACAGATATACAGGGTGTTCAATGATTAAACTCCATTAATAGAAAATGCAGACTGGCGTGAACCCTCCCTTTAAGTAATTTGCGCATGCGCAGTATAGGCGATATCTACTGTTTTCACGGTCTACCAATTAGGGTTGGATATTAATGACATTTTCAGTCATCGATTATCGTCTGCAGATTATCACGATAATCATGATCATCGGCCAAATAAATAAAATATGTAATTTCTTTACAAATGCCTCTACACATTTTCAAAGACCAGCATCTTTAATAAAAGTTATGAAACAATGGTTGGTTACAAAAAAGCTAAAGAATACAACCAAATGTGTTTGTCTGGTAACTTTTCAAATGACAAAATATAGGCTACTCATGAAAAAAAAATGTGTTTTAAAAAAAATCCAGTTTATACAAATTTTATAAATTGTGATAAAAAAATATCAGCTGTTGACAGTTTGAGTGGATTACGTCATTTCCACTGAACAGCCTTTCAGACTGACCTCTTGTGGCTGGCAAACACAGATACTGGCAAGTTAAAGTGGAAAGATGTGGAAATGACTGGGTATGCATCTTCCACCAGTTCAGTGTATTGGCCTTGATATCACTTTCAGGTCAGCTGAGAACTGAGAATCTCACACTGAACTGACACTGACAGGTCTCTTGAATCTCACGCTGAACTGTTTCTCACAGACAGGTCTCTTGAATCTCACAGAACTGTTTCTCACAGACAGGTCTCTTGAATCTCACACTGAACTGTTTCTGACACAGACAGGTTTCTTGATTCTCACGCTGAACTGTTTCTCACACAGACAGGTTTCTTGATTCTCACGCTGAACTGTTTCTCACACAGACAGGTTTCTTGAATCTCACACTGAACTGTTTTTGACACAGCCAGGTCTCTTGAATCTCACACTGAACTGTTTCTCTCACAGACAGGTCTCTTGAATCTCTCGCTGAACTGTTTCTCACAGACAGGTTTCTTGATTCTCACACTGAACTGTTTCTCACAGACAGGTTTCTTGATTCACACTGAATTTTTCCTAATATAGAGGCTGTGTGGTCCAATGATTAAAGAAATGGGCTTGTAACCAGTAAAAATAAAAAAAAAACTGAAAGATCATAATTGGATTGGTTAATACTTGGTGGAAGCACCTTTGGCAGCAATTACAGCTGTGAGTCTGTTGGGATAGGTCTCTACCAACTTTGCACACCAAGATTTGGCAATATTTGACCATTCTTCTTTACAAAACGGTTCAAGCTCTGTCAAGTTCCTTGGGGAGCATTGATGGACAGCAATCTTCAAATCATGCCACAAATTTTCGATTGGATTTAGGTCGGGGCTCTGACTGGGTCACTCAAGAACATTTACCTTTTTGTTCCTTAGCCACTCCAGTGTAGCTTTGGCTGTGTGCTTTGGGTTGTTGTCATGCTGAAAGGTGAACTTCCGTCCCAGTTTCAGCTTTCTTGCAGAGGACAGTAGGTTTTCCTCAAGGACTTCTCTGCACTTTGCTCCATTCATTTTCCCTTCTATCCTGACAAGTGCCCCAGTCCCTGCCGATGAGAAACAACCCCATAACATGATGCTGCCACCACCATGCTTCACAGTAGGGATGGTGTTCTTTGGGTGATGCGCTGCGTTGGGTTTGCGCCAAACATAACTCTTTGCATTTTGGCCAAAAAGTTCAGTTTTAGTTTTGTCACACCACAAAACTTTTTGCCACATGGCTACAAAATCTCCTGAGTTTTTTTGCATACTTCAAACAGGATTCAAGGTGGGTTTTCTTGAGGAATGGCTTCCTTCTTGCCACCCTACCATACAGGCCAGATTTGTGGAGTGCTTGGGTTGTTGTTGTCACATGCACACTTTGACCAGTCTTAAAAGCCTGAAGCTTTTTTCATAAGCTCTTGCAAAGTTGCCATTGGCCTCTTGGTAGCCTCTCTGATCAGTCTCCTTCTCATCCAGTTTGGAGGGACTGCCTGATCTAGGCATGGTTGTGCCATATACCTTCCACTTCTGCTCCAAGGGATATTCAAGGTCTTTGATATTTTTTTATACTGTATCCCCTGATGCGTGCCTTTCAACAACCTTGTCCCGGAGTTCTTTTGAAAGCACCTTGGTGCTCATGGTTGAGTCTTTGCTTTGAAATGCACTACCCAGCAGAGGGAACCTACAGGAACTGCTGAATTTATCCTGAAATGTGACTCACTACAGTTTAACACCGGTGGAGGCCACTTAACTTGGTGTGTGATTTTGAAGGCAATTGGTTACACCTGAGCTAATTTAGGATTGCTATTACAAGGTGGGTGGACACTTATCCAACCAAGCTATTTCAGTTTTTATTTTTAATTAATTTTTCAAATTTCTACAATATTTGTTTCACTTGGAAGTTGTGGGGTAGGATGTCTAGATCAATGAAAAAAAAAACTATTTTATGCATTTTAATTCCAGGCTATAAGGCAACAAAAGGTGAACATTTTGAAAGGGGGTGTAGACTTTCTATAGGCACTGTATGTATGTATGTATGTATGTAATAAATTAGTAAATATAATAAATTAGTAAATATGGACTGGATGAGGGCTATAGTGGAAAATTATTGACAGGGGGCTATAATGCCCGAAGCTGAGCGCATTGCATCCTGGAGGAAACGGTAGTCTTCCCTCTGGTCAAAAATTTTCCTCTATGAGCTGACTCTGCAGTAAATAAGTGACTAAATATGACTTTATATATTGTAAAGCCTAAATATTTGCATACTTTTATTATGTGTTTTTCACATATGAAAAAGGTAAACATTTTTGGCAGTATTTTGTTTAAATATAGTTTTTTTTTCTTTTGTAGTACGTTTTGTAATTCCTTTTCTGTGAAGTCAGAATCACTGTTCATTAGTTTTTGTATTCAGCCATTTTCTCTTGATGTTACGAAAGGAGGTGGAGGGTGTTCCTTTGAAAAGGGGCAGGACTGGCAATGATGTGAACCAATCACATGTCAGAAGGAAACTATTGCCTGGTGGTGTAAGGATGTTTGCCTAATAGTTTGATCTGTTGTTGCTCTGCTGGTGAGGCTTTAACCAATCACAGGCCAGAATTTCCAATCACTTGCTAACAGCTTCAATTAATTGAAGAAACAAAATCCTGTATTTTCACTGTGGAAATCTGTTAATTTGTCTGTGCAGTCAATCAATCAAGTTCACGGCACCTTTGATTTATAGTGTGTTGTATTGTGTTTTATGTTTAGTGTTTTTACAGTCTTGTACCATCCTCTGCGTGCTGCCATTGCTGGTAGCATCACATGACATTATTGTTTACTTTTTGTTTGTGTTTATTGATTAAATCCTGTGTGTCTGTGTCAGCGTAACAACGTCAATCTCCCTACCTCAGTCTCTTGTGTGTTCTCCTTGGTCTCCTGAGGCAAGTATACCAGGACTCTACCACAAGCACGCACTAAGTTCAGGGGCTATGTGCACCCGTACGGGGCCAAAGCCAGCCTAGGTATGTGCTCAAGTGTAAGCGGGGGCTCAGATGATAAGAATCTTTGAATCTGATCGAACCTAAGCCAGTTCGGGTCCAAGTTGTAAGTGTAAACACACCAAAAGAAAGCAGATCGTAATACTTTATTTCATTTTCTGTTTTCAGGACTGCCTGGTCTTCGTGAAAGCCAAAGAACAAATATGGAGTCTGTTTACATTAAACAGGAGGAGGTTCTGGAATTGGTACCTAACTGCATTAAACAGGAGATGCCTGGACTGGAGCCTGTCCACATTAAAGAAGAGACTGAACTGGAGCCTGTCCACA
This sequence comes from Huso huso, assembly GCA_036884735.1. Taxonomy (NCBI): domain Eukaryota; kingdom Metazoa; phylum Chordata; class Actinopteri; order Acipenseriformes; family Acipenseridae; genus Huso; species Huso huso. Next base: position 5,190,958 of record CM072681.1, on the reverse strand, counting down.
TTAAAGAAGAAGAGACTGAACTGGACCCTGTCCACATTGAAGAAGAAGAGACTGCACTGAAGTCTGTCCACATTGAAGAGGAGTCTATTGACTTGTTTAAGGATTCAAAAAACATATCCCGGCCAAAGTCATCACATCAATGTACTGAGTGTGGGAAGAGCTTCAGTCGGCCAGGAAGCCTAAAAACACACCAGCGAATTCACACTGGAGAGAAGCCGCATCACTGTACTGAGTGTGGGGAGAGCTTCAGTCGGTTAGAAAACCTAAAAAGACACCAACGAATTCACACTGGAGAGAAGCAGTATCACTGTACTGACTGTGGGGAGAGCTTCAGTCGGTTAGAACACCTAAAAAGACACCAGCGAATTCACACTGGAGAGAAGCCATATCACTGTACAAATTGTGGCAAGACATTTGCTTTCTCCTGTCGAGTGAAAAAGCATAAATGCCAGTTTTGAAAGTGCAGACGAAGCTGATAGAAATCAATATTCCACAGTGTTACAATGGTCCTTGTTTTCAGTCCTTCCAGTCCCAGGTCTCAACCAGGTGGTAAATGAATGAATCAACCGTTTTATAAGTCATTCAGGACCTCATTGGAAGTGAGGATCAATGCTCTATACCAGTCAATACTGAGTGTGATGGTCCAGTGATCTTTTTCTTTTAAAGGAAACCTGTTTCTGTACCAACCTATGTAATCATGCTTTAGTGTACATATGAGAATGAGTGTGTGCCAAAGCAGCTGTCAATCTGTTTTTAACCACTTTAACTCCAAATGTAAAAATGAAACCCCTTCCCAGGTACCAGATTTTGAAAATAATAATAATAATGTTTTCAAACCTGTAATTGCTATAATGTTAACATATGATGAATAAAACACAAATAAATGACCTAAACTGTGTTTTTGTTAACCCTTTATTTTGCTGTGTACTTGTGACAGGCTGGCTGCAGGGAGGAACTCAGACCAGAGAGAGAGAAACACACAGACAGATGGTGGTGATGAGAAGCTGAGTGCAAATGGTAGCACTCAGCGTTTATTAAACAAAATAAAAGTTTAAACAGACAGAACACAAAACAGGACACGGCGCTTGAGGCCAAAATAAACAGTCAAACAAAACGAACTAACACTTAACAAACGGTGCACGGAGACAAACAAACACAGTGAGAACAAACACTTTACGTTTTATTTTGCTTTTCTTTCTCCTTCTCTCCCGTTCTCCACTCTTGAACACCCAACCACAAGTGAGTAAAACGTGCATCTATATATACTGTTGTGCTGGGATTCAATTACTAATTAATTATTCACTTGAATCCCAGCACGTGAATTAATCACGTGCAACCCCGTGCTCACATATTAATTACTTTAAATGCACGTGAAGTGATGTGCAATCCCGTGCCTAAATACAATTACACATTTTAAATACTTGTGCTGCACACACCCATTTATATCCCGTGCAGCCATCGCTATACACCAACATTTACACACAACACGTAACATACACAGAAATGCACACAGGGGCGGAGCACATTGCCACATATACCCCTCCTTGTGCACAGCACACATGGCCTCAACGGCCACCTCCCCCCTTAATAGCCCAAAAGTCCAACACAAAGTCCTGGGCCAGGACCGGAGGCTTCAAGGGGCCCACAGGTGGCAATGTTGCCAGTAGCCAGGCTGCTACTGGCCATGCTGTCAGCAGACGTGCTGACAGCTCCCAGACTGACTCCTTCAGCCGGGGCAGTCCTGGCAGCGGAAAGGCTGCTTGGGGGGTGGTCTCCTGACCTCCAAACCTCCAAGGTGTTTGGGGTGTGTTCCCTCTCATAGGCCTCCCATCGCTCCCTGTCCATCAACCACAGGATCCGGATCGCTACTGGCATAGACTGGGCCTCCAGCCCAGCATTTTCCAGGACCCAGTCCCGCATCCCGATGTAGTCATCTGCCATTGCCCCCCCCACACTTTTTTTTTTTGGTTGGTGTTTTTTTTTTTATTCCTGTAGTACTCTCTCTGGCCTTAGTCTGGAGGCGCTGTCGTCCCGGTTCTGACACCACGTGTGACAGGCTGGCTGCAGGGAGGAACTCAGACCAGAGAGAGAGAAACACACAGACAGACGGTGGTGATGAGAAGCTGAGTGCAAATGGTAGCACTCAGCGTTTATTAAACAAAATAAAAGGTTTAAACAGACAGAACACAAAACAGGACATGGCGCTTGAGGCCAAAATAAACAGTCAAACAAAACGAACTAACACTTAACAAACGGTGCACGGAGACAAACAAACACAGTGAGAACAAACACTTTACGTTTTATTTTGCTTTTCTTTCTCCTCTCTCTCCCGTTCTCCACTCTCGAACACCCAACCACAAGTGAGTCAAACGTGCATCTATACATACTGTTGTGCTGGGATTCAATTACTAATTAATTATTCACTTGAATCCCAGCACGTGAATTAATTACGTGCAACCCCGTGCTCACATATTAATTACTTTAAATGCACGTGAAGTGATGTGCAATCCCGTGCCTAAATACAATTACACATTTTAAATACTCGTGCTGCACACACCCATTTATATCCCGTGCAGCCATCTCTATACACCAACATTTACACACAACACGTAACATACACAGAAATGCACACAGGGGCGGAGCACATTGCCACAGTACTACATACCCATATTCAATACAGAGATAAAAATGTTTTTTTTAACAATATAAACAAAAACACTGCTAATAACAATAATAATAATCAGTAATCAGTAAACAGTAATTATCAAATAAAAATCAAACAACATCAAAACGTGTGCCATTAGCGACTTGCTCTGTGCCATTTATTGAAATGTTCAATACAACAGAACCCGGGGTTGCCTTTGCAACCACTGCACGTTTTTCTTGAGTCTCTTGTTTTCATTTTCGTAGCAGACCCTGTACCTTTTTTACCGTGTCTGCTTCGCTTGTGTTGGAGGGATAGTCACAAATGCGTGTGCACACCTACTTTGTGCAGGCATTGTGATGGATCTGGCTGCTGCATTGCCTGTACCCAGTGCTGTGTTTTGCCTGTACCCAGTGCTGTGTTTTCAAACCAAACAGCTTCCCTTTTGCAGCTGGCTTACCTGTAAAGTAGCTGCATGCTCTTCTGTTTGTACAGTTTGTATTGTTCTTGGCTCCACATCCTCTTCATCATCAGCATCACTGTCGCTGGTATTGAAATCCTCCGAACCAACTTCACTCCCGTTGCTCATTATAGAAAGACCACATACGTTGCCATGTTTAGCTTTCGCTAAAAACTATATAAACTATAACTAAACAAGTAAAACTAATAATAAATAAAAAAGTAATAATTTTAAACACACACACACACACACACACACACATATATATATATATATATATATATATATATATATATATATATATATATATTAGCTCAAAGAGCCAGCTGCCCAACGTTTCGATATGTTGTACATATCTTTCTCAAGGGGAGCCTGTGTTTGAATCAAAACATTGGAGGTATTTATAGGTTTTTGATGGCATGACAACTACTTGTTATTGTTTACATTCAAATCCATGATTTATTCTTACATGATGTAATAGTGTTCTATATATTGTGACATCATTTTTACTTCTATCTTTGAATCTGTATTAATTCTAATTAACACTACTTTATATAAACTTATATTTTTATTATATCATGCAATGCTGGCTCTGAGGATCAGTCTAGATTTGGCCTCCCCAGCGCATCAGCATGCACAACTTTTGAATGAATTTTGTTTATTTATTTAAATGTTATATATTTATTGAAGTTAATTAGTTCATTCTTTTCTGTTGAGTCCCGCTGGCATAATTGTGTTCAGTCTATTTATCCATTTACTTTCTTTTATTCTTCTATATGTCGCATTGTCTAATTTGAGCTGTTCTAATACTACAAACTTTACATCATTTATGTCATGTCCCTGACTGGTGAAGTGCTGTACTATTGGTTCATTCATTTTTTTATTTCTAATTAATGAAAGGTGGTTCTGAATTCTTTTATATAAAGTAGTTCCAGTCTCTCCAACATATTTGATTTCATCACATTTTTCACAGGCTATTCCATAAACAACATTGCTATTTTTACAGTAGGTATTAGTTTTTAGTGAATATGTAGTGTTCTTATGTTTAATTATATTTTTACTTTTGTCTATGTATTTACACACTTTACATCTACTAGTGCACATGTTCGTATAACCTATTTTGTCAATTATTCTTTTATGTTTACTGTGAACTAAAATATCACCTAAATTAGCTTCTCTTTTGAATGCTACAACTGGGGCCTTAAGAAATACTTTTTTTAATTTTTCTGAATTATGTAGAATCCGTAAGTGTTTCCAAACTATTTTAGAAATATTGGGCAAAAGTTTAGAGTAAGTCATTATTAATGGGACTCTTTTGACCTTTTTATCTCTGTTTTTATAATCTAGTAGATCATCTCTTTTTAGTTTATCCACTTTTCTTAACTCCATCTCTATAATTCTTTCTTTGTATCCTCTTTTTTTAAGATTTGTTTTTAATACATTTCTTTGTTTTACATAGTCACTTTCTTTTAAGCATATTCTTTGTATTCTTATTCCTAGACCCTTTGGGATTGCCCTTTTAGTGTGTATTGGATATATTACTTGTAAAAGCTGAATGGCTTCCTGCAATATATCTCAACCTTCTAAACACCCACAGCTAGATTGGAATCGCTCCATGACACGCAATTTTTCATTGCACATTCCACAGTACTAGCACTGCCTTAGAGAATGAAACCTGAAACCCTAGACTGAGAAACCGATCATAGAATAGAATGGGAAACTTGACATACGCAGGTACGGCATGGTACTGTAAGTGGGTTCTCATTAGACGTACGTGCGTACATCATGGTGTTGAAGTGGTTAATAAAACAAAAATGAATCCAACTTGTTCTGTTATTCATACTATTTATCCTCCATTATTAACATAGACATGTGTTAGTATTCCCTTTTAATGCAGTCGTATCTTAAGAACAGGACAAGCTAACAGTCATTATTAACATGTGTAACCATAGATTTCTTTTTTCTATAAAGGACCTGCATTCTTTTCTTTTATTACATTTTTTAATGTTTCTCTTTCATTCCTAATACTAATTCCTAATCCACTCCAATGACTCTTTTCCCCAGTCCTTCGTCAGTCTATAGCAGACATTGGTGACTGACTGGTTTTCAAAAGAAAAGAATAACTCATTTCCAATATAGTTTTTAGACTGTGGCAATGGAAACTAAAATACGTGTTTGTATTTTAAAAAATAACACACATTCTACTGTGCAGTGTTTCAAAATAACAATCTATTGTGTAGTGTTTCAAAGTAACTTTTATTATTATTATTTATTTATTTCTTAGATGGCCTTATCCAGGGCGGCTTACAGTCATAAACAAAAATACATTTCAAGAACTAAAATACGTGTTTGTATTTTTTTTTTTTTTTTTTTGTAATTAAGTTTTTATTGAAAATTTATATACAAAGTGAACAGAAAGACATTGGAAAAATTTCCCTCACCCCACCCCCCCCCACCCCCCCCCCCCCCGCCCCCTCCCACCCCCTCGTTACATGGGTTGACGACAAATAAATGTGCAGTGCATACTGATTACAACAATAGTAACTTCTTAATTGCAGTTGCCGAGTCTCTCCACATCAGCAGAGTGGAAGCTTTAGCTCCGTTGACTCTGGCTGAGGACATCTCCAAAAAAATAATGTCTAAAAACACTTGTAGCCAGTGCTGCAAGGAGAGTTGATGAGGAGGGAGCCAGCGCTGCACAATCATTTTTTTTTGCAGCAGTCATACTTGCCAGCCACAGTCTATGTTCATTCTCAGAGAGAGGAAATTTAGAAACATCCCCCAGGAGAAGAAAGGCAGGGTCCAGTGGGAAGCACCTCCCCATAATGGCAGAAATGGAATCGACTACCTGCCCCCAAAAAAGCTGAACATCTGGGCAATCCCATAGTATATGCATCAGAGTGCCTGGTACTCCTAGGTTACACAAAGTACAACAAGGATGAGGGGCTAACCCCATAAAATGCCTTTTACGAGGGGTCAAATAAGTTCTGTGGCATATTTTAAAGTGACTAAATTGGTGATTTGGATTCTTAGACGCTCCAAAGACACTACCCCACACCGCATCCCAGTCTATAATCCCTCCCCATTGCGCTATATCCTTCTCCCATAGTTTTGAACAAGAGAGGGGGGCAGGGGAGTGTGCAGTGAGATGCTTATATATATGCGAGACTAAGCCCTTAGGTGCTGCCCCCAGGACCCAATCCACTACTGGGTGACGGATTAAGTTGGAGCCCCAGGGAACCCCATATGTTTTTAAAGCAGATCTCAGTCTAAAATAAAAAAAACAAAGAGGTGCTAGGGATACTATAGCGAGAAACTAGGTCCTGGAACTCTAGGATAGACTCCTGACCGGCTACATCGTTCAACACGTTTATACCCCTCCGGGCCCAGGAGTCCAAGGAAAGGGGTTTACCACCAGATAAAATATTAACATTGTTCCAAATGGGCGAGTGTCTGTGCCACTTAATATTAAGACCCAAAGTTCTTTCCACTGCCCGGAAAGTTTGCACAGTGTAAGCGATTATGGGGCCATAGTGCAGGGAACACCTTTTGTAAGTAAGGCCAGAGAACAGTATATCTTGTATTCTAATTGGGGATAATATTTCCTGTTCTATCTCCTTCCAGGATGCCTGCATAGTGGGGTTCATCCAGTGGTTTAGTGTACGTAGTAAGAAAGACCAGTGATAAAATTTAAAATTTGGACAGGCCCAACCATCTTGTGCTTTACTGCGTTGTAATAAAGACCATTTAATCCAAGAGTGTTTACCATTCCAGACGAATTTTCTCAACAAGGAATCAAGTTTTGACCAGTAGCCCACTGGTGGAGACAATGGGAGCATTGAACTAATAAAATTAATACGGGGGAGAATATTCATTTTAATCGAGGCAATACGGGCAGGAACTGAAACTGGTAGAAGCATCCATCTATTCAAATCCCCCTCAATTTTTTTTAGCACTTTTGTGTAATTATTTTTAGCAATTGTTGATATGGAGGGATGTATCTCAATGCCCAAATAAGTTACTTGATGTGAGACTGGAATGATGGGGGGGATATTAACTCTGCCTGCCTCCGCGTTGAGTAGCATTAACACTGATTTTGACCAGTTAATTTTGTAACCAGCATCTTCAAAAATCTGAAGTATATTTGGAAGAGAGCGCTCTAAATCAGACACATATAAAAGTGTGTCATCGGCGTATAGTGAAATTGAGTGGCAGGATGATCCAATTTTCACCGGTGAAACTAAGGAGCTTTGGCGGATAAATTGGGCTAAGGGCTGTAGTGACAAGTCAAAAAGTAAAGGGGAGAGAGGGCACCCTTGTCTGGATCCACGAAAGATACTAAATAAGTCTGAAAGGCTTCCACCCGTGGAAACTCTCGCGGAAGGGTTAGAGTGCAGAACTTGTATCATTCTAATAAGATTTGGACCGAAAGCAAATTTCTTTAAAACGCACCATAAATACTGCCATTCCAAACGGTCAAAAGCTTTTTCAGCATCGAGAAATAAAAGCCCACTCGGTGAATTCAGTTTTTCAGCTTCAGTAATAACATGTAATAAGCAACGGATATTGTCGGATGCTAATCAACCCTTAATAAAGCCGGTTTGGTCAGGATTAATCAAACCATTTATAACTTTCTCCAGACGGCGAGCAATAACCCGAGCGTACATTTTCATGTCAGCATTGATTAAGGAAATAGGCCTGTAACTTGCGCATTCCTGGGGATTCTTGCCGGGTTTAGGGAGCAATGTGATTAGGGCAGTATTACAGTCTCTGTGAAAATGACCCTTTGCGATTGCAGAATTTATGGTGGATAACCAGATTGGGCCCAGAGTATCCCACAAAGCTAGATACAGCTCAGCCGGCAAACCATCAATCCCAGGGGAGCTGCCTTTTTTAGTGGTTTTTACAGCTTGATGTAATTCATCTATTGAGATTGGAGAGTCTAGCTGCTCTGCCTCCTCTGAAGAGATGTTAGGAATATTCAAATCCTCTAGGAAGGCTTGGCAGTGGTCAGGGGAGAGCTGTTTGTCAGAGGAGTATAATTTTGCAAAAAAGGATTTAAATGTTTTGTTAATATCTTTTGGGTTTGAAGTAGGGCCCTTCACTGGGCAGTTAATCGATTGAATATTACATCTGCCTTCTTGACGCTTAAGAGTTAGGGCAAGGAGGCGGCTTGGCCCACTTCCCTCAGAGTAATACTTATGTTTGGTGATATGCATAAGAAACTCGACTCGCTGCCTTAATAGATTATTAAGTTCTGCCTTTTCTGCCTTTAATTTAAGTTCAGTATCCCTGGTATAATTAGATTTCAGGGCCTTTTCCAGTTTACTACAACTTAGCTCTAATTGGGAAATTAACTGTAATTTAGATTTTTTAAGATGAGAGGAAAACCAAATCGCATTGTTGCGTACAAAACCTTTGATAGCTGCCCAGACCAGTGCTGGGTCAGAAACCGAATCTTTGTTAAAGTTAATAAATTCAATCAGTTTGGGTTTAAGTTGTGAGAGAAATTCGTCATTTTGGAGAAGTGTAATATTAAATCTCCACCTGGCCGGTTTACTTTGGATCGATGCTAAATTTAAAGTGGTTAAAATTGCATTATGATCTGAAAGACTATGGGGGAGAAACTCTACGTTCCCAGTTAAAGGGTTTAGTTCAGGGGAAGAAAGAATATAATCGATCCTTGAAAACGTTTTATGATAAGAAGTATGTATAATCCCTTGCCGTTGGATTTTGTGTGCGCCATAGGTCGATTAAATTTAAATCTTTAGAAAAATGCCTGAGTGCCTTAGAGGCCGATGCTTGTGCATTAGAGATAGAGATATTGGATTTGTCTAATTTGGAATCGAAAAAGGTGTTCATATCAGACCCCACAATCAGTGAATACTCTGTCAGTGGTAATAGTTCTTTGGTAAGCCATGGGAAGAATAAAGGGTAAAAAATGGTGGGTGCATAAATGCTGACAAACGCCACTTTCTTACGCTGAATGGAGGCACAGCAGAATGCTAATCTGCCACTGTGATCAGAGCTGACTCTCTCAAATGTTAGATTTATGCTTCGTTTCATTAGTATTAATACACCTTTTGTTCGAGAGCCATCACCAGAAGCAACTATTAGTTTATATCTACTATTTTGGAGTCGAGGTGCATCCTTTGGCTTTAAATGTGTCTCCTGTAGAAGAGCTATGTCAACATTTTTCCTTCGTAAGAGATCCAGGACCCGGGTGCGTTTGAATGGCGAGTTTAACCCTCTAACATTGAGGGATAAAACTGTAATATTAGCCATTATCAAAGTATTCCAAGCACCATGAGAGGATCTGAAACATTCGAGACTGGGCACAGCATGTGTTTAAGTTTTCTAAGTATGAAAGATCACAAGAACATTTATGGTAAAGAAACAGATAAAGTGGAAACCAATGTAACCCCCCCATCCCCATCTTCCCCCCTGTAGCAAACATCTGTGACGAACACGATGCAATGTCAAGCATCAAACATCAAACACCTGTACCCCCTTCAAACTGATATTGCAAACTGCATTAACCATCCTTTTGAATTGAGATTAGTACATTAGAAGGGGCAGCAAAACTAGAAGCTAATTATTACTGCTGATAGAAATTAAATCTGTCTCCTCAACATTGCAACAGTTTCTGCTGTATCGGAGTACAATGTACAATAGTAGTGGATTCAAGAGAGAAAAATAAATGTGCGTCTTACACAAGATCAGACAGAGAGCTGTACATTAGCGATACAATAATAATAGTAATAAAAGGGTTTTGAACCATCCCTTTTGATTCCAGTATAAAGCAATAAAACATTTGTAAATAGGAAAACAATTGTGCTATTTTTAAGAAGGGTATAGAACTATAGAGTGGTACTCATGTCTCCTTACTATTTCCGAACAGCACGTGTATAAACGATAATAATAATACAGGGGAACAGGAGAAAACCTCAAAGCCGTCTCCTTGTGTTCAGAACAAAAATAGAGGGCTGAAAACAGGTATTGCAGATAAAATAAAAAAGAAACAAAAATAAATAGATAAATAAATAAATAAAAACACAGGAGAAAACCTCTAAAGCCGTCTCCCTTGTGTTCAGAACAAAAATAGAGGTGCTGAAAACAGGTATTGCAGATATTTTTTAAAAAAAAGCGTAAACCTGAAATACAGTGCTATACAGTGCTATACAGTACCGCTCCATTTTGCAGTTCAGAATAGAACAATTCTTATCCTGTTCATCCCTCCTTATGAGCCGTGCATAGGGACCTCCTCGGTAATATCCGGTTGAAATTGCAAAGACTTTCGAGCAATTACAGCCATCGAAGCCGAGGGATCCAAGCCAGCCAAAAAATCCTCCACTTCTCCTGGTGAATCAAAGGATAGCTTATCGCCTCTGTGGGTGACCTTCAAGACTGCCGGGTAGATTAAAAAGGAATCCACGCCTTTCTGCCAAGTTTGGCTCTAACCCCGTAAAGGATTTCCTGCTCTGGGCTGTTGCCGGGCTGTAGTCAGCGTAGAAGCCCAAACGGCGGCCTCCTGCAAGGGACACGGTGCGCTTTAGCACCCTGTAGAATAGCCTGGCGATCAGCATAACGAAGAACTCTAAACAACAGCGTACGTGGCTTGTCTGAGTTGCTTGAGTGGTTTGAGTAAACACGGTGAGCTCTTTCGATCTCAATAAGCCCAGGAGCAGCCAAAGCGAGGTCCGGGATCCAGCAAGGCAGCATCTTCTGCAGATAACGAATGGGGTCGTCACCCTCAATGCCCGATGGTAAATTTACCAACCTAATATTGTTTCGCCGTGATCTGTCTTCCAAATCGTTAATTTTCATTTGGAATTTGTCAATCTGGGAGAGACAATGGTTGGTGTCCTTTTTTATTTGACGAAGATTGCCTTGCAAAATCTCAACTTTAGCAGATACCCTCTCCATGTTTTTAGCATGAGTGGTGATATCTTCTTTAAGTGATCGAAGCATGGCTCTGTTTTCAGCCATGTAATCCTTTACCGGGCCCATCGCAGTCCCCAAGGCCTCAGACAACATGTCAGCTACCATGCAGCGCATCGAATCTCTTTGAGCGGCGATTGCTTGCGATATCACCGAGGCCACATCGTCAGGCAAAGCAGAGGACTTAAAACGTTTGCCCTCAGGATTTTTTTGTGGAGAAGCAGTGTTTTTCTTGTTCGCTGCCATCATTAAACAGGATTTAATAAGAAAAAAGACGTCTTTAAGCAAAATAAATTTAAATATAAAACGTAGATAGGAGATAACAGTCAGGAGCTTAATGAAGTGCGACCATCTCGCGGCGCGCGTCACCGGAAGTCCCCCACGTGTTTGTATTTTAATAAATAACACACAGTCTACTGTAGTGTTTCAAAATAAAACATTCTACTGTGCAGTTTTTCAAAATAACACACATTCTACAGTGCAGTGTTTCAAAATAACACATTCTACAGTGCAATGTTTCAAAATAACACATTCTACGTGCAGTTTCAGAATAACACACATTCTAAAGAGCAGTGTTTCAAAATAACACATTCTACTGTAGTGTTTCAAAATAACATACTGTGCAGTGTTTCAAAATAACACACATTCTACAGTGCAGTTTCAGAATAACACACATTCTACGTGCAGTGTTTCAAAATAACATTCTACTGTGTAGTGTTTCAAAATAACATACTGTGCTGTGTTTCAAAATAACACATTCTGCTGTGCAGTGTTTCAAAATAACACATTCTACTGTAGTGTTTCAAAATAAGATAGAGTGCAGTGTTTTGCAGTGTTTCAAAATAACATTCTGCTGTGCAGTTTGAAAATAACACATTCTACTGTGCAGTTTCAGAATAACACATTCTAAAAAGCAGTGTTTCAAAATAACACATTCTACTGTGTAGTGTTTCAAAATAACATTCTGCTGTGCAGTTTGAAAATAACACATTCTACTGTGCAGTTTCAGAATAACACTGTAGTTCTAAAAAACAGTGTTTTTCAGAATAACACATTCTAAAAAGCAGTGTTTCAAAATAACACATTCTACTGTGCAGTGTTTCAAAATAACACATTCTACTGTGCAGTGTTTCAAAATAACACATTCTACTGTGCAGTGTTTCAAAATAACACATTCTACTGTAGTGTTTCAAAATAACACATTCTACTGTAGTGTTTCAAAATAACACATTCTACTGTGCAGTGTTTCAAAATAACACATTCTACTGTGCAGTGTTTCAAAATAAAATATTTATTCTGCATGTATTTATTAATATAAAAGAGGTTTATTTAGTGTGTATTTGCCATCATTTTATTTCACACAGAATTTGGTGCATTCATTTTTAGATGTGCAGTGTTTCAAAATAACACACATTCTGCTGTAGTGTTTCAAAATAACACACATTCTGCTGTAGTGTTTCAAAATAACACACATTCTACTGTGCAATGTTTCTCTCCTTTGTTTCATAGATCATTTGATGTAATTTAGGTTTGTTTGTTTTTTGGACCGGATTTTCTAAATTATAATGTTATACTTTTGTTTTCCAGCTAATTTTACTTGAACAGATTTTTGAATTTTGGTGTAATTTAAAAAAAAAAAAAAAACCCAAAAAACTTCAATAAATTTTTTATTCCCAGCACCAAAAGTTTATTTTATAAATCTCCACACCAGTTATTTACAGAAATTAATTGAATGTGTTAATGTGTGTTGTTGTTTAATGTCACTAAGTATCAATATTTAAACGTTTAAACCTTTTTGTGTAGACAGTCGTTTTAATTCAGACATGTATTTATTAATATATAAATAGGTTTATTTAGTGTGTATTTGCCATCATTTTACTTCACAATTAATTTGGTGCATTCATTTTTAGATACAATATTCAGTCCAGTGAAATACTAATAACTTGAAATACCTAACTTGGCTGCTTTCACAAACCCTGATCAGCACAAATCTTGGACTACCTTACCTGAGTTAACATTAGGTAGTCCTAGAACATGATTATTCATTTAAGGGCAGCAGTGGGGAGTAATGGTTAGGGCTCTGGACTCTTGACCGGAGGGTCGTGGGTTCAATTCCTGGTGGAGGACACTGCTGTTGTACCCTTGAGCAAGGTACTTTACCAAGATTGCTCCAGTGAAAACCCAACTGTATAAATGGGTAATTGTATGTAAAAAATAATGTGATGTCTTGTAACAATTGTAAGTCGCCCTGGATAAGGGCATCTGCTAAGAAATAAATAATAATAATAAGGGTTCAATTTATAATTTAAAGCTCAGGTGGCTGCACTCAAACAAAAAAAGGGTTGAAAACAGCACAAAACACACGGGTTGCTCAAAATAAATAGACAAACAAAAAACGAAAACACTGGGTCCTCATGACCAAGATTAGGAAACACTTATTATTGTTTTATGTAACAAACAAAGCGACTAGACACTAACACACAGGTGAAGCCGAAACTCCTTATTATTGCTTCCTATATTGGTACATACCTGTTAATTATTATTAACTATGTGATTATTATTATTTGTTCATTTAGCAGATGCCTTTATCCAAGGCGACTTACAGAGACTAGGTTGTATGAACTATGCATCAGCTGCAGAGTCACTTACAACTACACCTCACCCAAAAGATGGAGCACAAGGAGGTTATGAGACTTGCTCAGGGTCACACAATGAGTCGGTGGCTGAAGTGGGATTTGAACCGGGGACTTCCTGCTTACCAGCCCTCTTCCTTAACCACTGGACCACACAGCCTCCTTACTGTGCTTATGTTGCTATTATATAAACTGTTCTCCTTGTATGTCATCTTGGATAAAGGCCTCGGCCAAATTCATGATAATAAAATCAGTCAATTAACATATGTTGTATGGGCAAGTATTTGAAATGCATTTAGCATTTGTCACACATTTGCATTTGTATTGTAAATGTATCGCATTTGCATTTGCATTGAGCAAATTCAGAATTTCAAATACATACATTAATTTGCATTTAAATCTAAAAGGCATTTGACCACATGTTTGTTTATATCACATTATGCTTATGGATACTCATAAAATAATATTAATGATTACAATTTCTTTCATACAGGGGGGTTATAGCCAGCCTGAAACACTGGAACCATCATGCCTTTCACCACGAAACGACAAAGAAAACAACGTAAATACTACATGAACAGGATTTCCAGGATAAGGATCAACAAATATGCAGCCCACTCACAACAACTACAACAACACATCAGAAACCAGAGACACAACACAACTACAATTTCAGCAATCACCAGACCGATCACAGCACGTTGAGAGTTACTATCGTGCAACTGTCCATGTAGCATCTCCTGGCCAACTACAGCCCGTTGAGAGTTATTATCATGCAACTGTCAATGTAAAATATTCAAAATGAATTCTCCCATTGAGGAATACCGTCGTGCAACTGTCCAAGTGACATCTCCAGACCGAACATAGCACATTGAACAATACCGTCGTGCAACTGTCCAAGTGACATCTCCAGACCGAACACAGCACAATTGAACAATACCGTCCAGACCGAACACAGCACATTGAACAACTGTCCAAGTGACATCTCCAGACCAACACAGCACATTGAACAATACCGTGAACTGTCCACAACCGTTGAGAAATACCGTTGTAACTACTACCAAGTGACATCTCCAGACTGAACACAGCACATTGAACAATACCGTCGCGCAACTGTCCAAGTGACGCTCTCCAGACCGTCCAAGCACATTGAACAATACCAGAACTGTCAAGTGACATCTCCAGACCGAACACAGCACATTGAACAATACCGTCGTGCAACTGTCCAAGTGACGTCTCCAGACCGAACACAGCACATTGAGAAATACCGTTGTGCAACTACCCAAGTGACATCTCCAGACTGAACACAGCACATTGAGGAATACCGTCGCACAACTGTCTGTAACACAAACCAGCAGAATCAGCATCTCAATGAGCCACAGGCCAAATCCCAACAGCAGCAGGAACAATGTCATTGGGACCAACAGCTAAACAAACAAACTCAACAGCAGGAAAATTACATGTCATTTATTCACAAACAGCCAGATTTGCATTATTTAGAGACACAGAACAAAACACAACAGCAGCAATCATGACTTTTTCAAGAACCAGAGAAATTTCAATTACAGCACCACACCAATCATGCCTCAATACAACACCACACCAATCATGTCCCAATGTTTAAAACAGAACAGCAAGGAAATTACAAACCACAGCCAGACCAAAAACAACGACAGAGGGAATGTCGCCCAAAGAACCCAGAACCAAAACAACGAAAACATTTACAACCCCGCGATAAGGACCCACATATTCAAACAGAAAGGCAACAACAAAAGCTTCCACCAGATGGCAAGGCGACTTTGGGAGCGTCAAAGCTACATTAAAAACCCAGGGCAGCAAATCCTACTTTACAAACAACTGCAAAGAAAAGCATTTTAAGACACCAATGTCGAAAACAATACTACATCACACAACTAGTGAAAAACTTAAAAGGCAGGAGTCATGCTTCAAAACTCATGACAGCAACATATCTTGTTGAGTTTTCCATCAAGGTTTCTTTGAAGATACACAACAGCTTACAACGTCTGTTTACTGCAGTACAAAGCAACACACATGTCCTTCTTAGCAAAATACTTGTACAGGACAATGTCTCCCGAAAAGCAGAGATGATATGTGGATCAAGTCAACACACATCACACACTGAGGCCTAGTTTTGGGAAGCCACATATAATAGCACTCTTCTGTCAAGCATTCCCATTAATGAGAAAGGCCAATGCCAGATTTCCCCTGATGTGCCACTGAAAAAGCATGCTCAGCCCCAGCCACTGCCAGATGAAGGTGACAGTGAAGAACGAGGGCAAGCAAAGGAAAAACAAAGCTCACACAAATGGCAGTGCCATAAAAACATCTGTCGAATTGACTCAAGCTCTTCTCTTATTCCTTGTGTACTAAACATCCTTCAAAGCATTGTTTCAGCGGACCCAAAACATGCATGTGCATTTATGGACACATTTGATGACTGTGCAAATGAGGCTTTTCACGCATCTAACAAACCTGGTCATGCTACATGTCTAGGAGCACTTGTAAATTGTCACTGTGTTACCTCCGTACCCTCGACTGCCACTTTCCTCATGTAAGAAAACTTGTACATAACATTTATTCTGTGGCTACAGTGTACCTCCAAATACCATCTTTGCAAAAATCCTTCAAAGATGGTGATGAGCACACTATGACAGAACTGTGCAAACCTTATTTCAACACACTCGACGTGCATCCCCAGGAACATCCAGAGCTCTTACTGAGTGACACATCCATTCTCACAACGTATCATGCACAATTTCTGACTTATTCACGATGCTCAGCTGACACACCAAAACACACTTGTCCTTCTTGTGACAAGCTGTGCCACAGAAGAGAATGTATTGAAATAGCTGGCATGCAAACAACACCAGACAATGACAAGTGTCTGAATCTAATGATTTACTTAGATAGTACCACACACCAGCACAGTATGTCTGCCACTGCTGCCTGCAAAAGTTTCGCACCAAACTGCCACCCCGATGTGTCCTCAACCAAATGGCCGTCCCCAGGATCCCTCGTGAAATTTCATGCCTCAATATTTATGAAAAAATTCTTATTCAACATAAAAAAAGCATTTCAAGCCATCTCAAGAACACCTCCAGTTTCCACTAGCAAGAAGTCGCATCAGCAGAGGGTTCCGAAAGTGTATGGCTGAACCTTTCACCTGCCCTTGCCTCTTCAGGAAACACTGAGCAAACTGCCCCCGCCAAACCAAGCCTTGCCAAATGACTTGGAACTGCACATCCTGGTACGCGGTGCACCAACAAAGTCCAAAACTGTTTGTGAAGACATTGTGAATGTCAATAAAGTGTATAATGCTTCACGGAAGTTGAATGAAATCAATCCTTTCTAGAAAGACATCATCTTGCCACAAAACTGTCAATTTGCTTACTAATCACAACTTGAATGCATTTCAATGTCATTCTGACAATGAAGAAGAAGATGATGATGAAATCACTGTGGAGGAAACAACCAAAGAACAACCTCATCCCAAAGAACCTTTGCTCTGTAAGTTTTACCACAATTACACAATACATCCCATACACAGTGAAAGAAAGAAAGATACAGCTACTGATCTTTACCTGGGACAGTACATAAAGGAGGTGAATGGACCAGGGTTTGCAAACATGCCCATCAGTGAACTTGTTGCATGAGATCCTGTCAGTGTATCTCGCTTCATGCACAACAAGTTTCTTGCAATCTTGAATTTCATCACATCCCCAAATGGCCCTCTGTGGAAAGTTACACATTACTTTTGGTGCAGGGAGTACCAGGGTCGTGGAATGCAGCACTTCCACATGCTTCTTTGGGTGGAAGATGCACCACTTATTGGAGTTTCCCCCAACTCACAAATTGCACAGTACATTAATCAACACGCCGCCTATACCATTCCAAATGACCTGATAGCACCTGTACTCAGAGACCATGTCTTGAAATGGCAGCAACATAAATGCAACAAGTACTGTCTAAGGTCCAAGAAAATCAAATGTGGCTGATGCCATTGCTGGCTGGAAAGCACTCAAACCTCAAGGCAGACTCTATGATCTACCACGGAGTAGTACAGAAGTCCAAACCAATGACTGCAATCCAGCCATTTTGCTAGCTTGGGAAGGCAATATGAATATTCAGTTCATTGGTGAAAAATCTACAGCCCTCAACTGCTGCATTACAAAATGCCTCTTAAAACCTGAGAAGAGTTTTGTCCTTGTCATCATGAATGACATCAAGACAAACAAGTCTCTGGCCAGCAGACTGTGGAATGTTGCACTCCGCAGCTTGTCCAACAGAGAATGTGGTGCACCTGAAGCAGCAGACAATCTCCTAGGCTTACCTCTTTATGGCACAGATCCCTAGACAACCATCAAGTGGATTGATGTATCAAAGGTTTCTAGCCGCCGGCTGAAATCCAAGGAACACATTGACATGCTAGCAAAAGAAAATCCTGACTCAACCGACATCTACTTTCCTTCCTGGATTGACTCATACTACCCAAAACGCCCAGAGGCTCTGCATGACATAAGCTTCTATGATTTCATTGCATGGCATGATGTGGTGACAGAGAAGCCCAACATTGAAAACATCCATTGTTACACGTTTCCCTTTGGATACATCAAAAAGAGAAGCATGCCCTACTTAATCAATCATTACCATTACAGTGTACAAGACTACCAAGAGAACTACTTCTATGCTATCCTCCTACTTTTCAAGCCATGGAAAGACAGAACACACCTTCTTCCTGAAGGGTGCCATTCCTATGTGGAAGCCTTTCATGCTTGTAGGGATAGCCTTCAAAAGCTATGGCCTATCATGACCAACCACAACAAATATCTGCAGCTGATGAGGAGTTAACTTGACTAGTAGAGCAAAAACAAAAGGAAATAGAGGCTGAAGAGGACAATGACCTTGAAACGAAGGACCTGAAAATCAAGTTCACTTTGCTCCTCTGCGGGCTGCAGAGGCAATGGCTGAATTCAGAGATGTGGCGGCACAACCTCTTCTACAAAATGAACAAGACATGCTCAAGCGCCTTAATAAAGATCAGCAGAGAGTGTTTGACCACATTGCCAAAACTTTGCAACAACAAACTGAAACAAATGCCCCCATCCTCTGCATGTTTGTGAGTGGCACTGGAGGCACAGGGAAGACTTTTCTCATTCAAACTGTCACAGCATGGGTGAGACAAATCCTGGGAAAAGATGTGGCAATCACAGCACCCACTGGAGTTGCAGCTTACAATATCAATGGGATGACCATTCACAGACTACTAATGCTTCCAGTGGAGCATATAAAAACACTGGTGTATCGTAACCTCTCTGATGAGGTACTGCAATGCCTTCGTACAGACATGCGAGACGTGACCCTCCTCATTATTGATGAGGTGTCCTTGATTTCCAATGTCACCTTGTTGTACATCCATCTTCGTCTGTGTGAGATTTTCCAGACTGCTAACACAGATGATGGATGCTTTGGAAAAATAAACATCTTACTTCTGGGGGATTTGCTACAGCTTCCACCTGTGCATGAGAATCCACCTTATTTGCCAGTTACTCAAGAGGAATGGCACAAACTGACTGGCTCCATGGGATCTGTGGAATTTGTTTGCGTATGATGAACTCACACTTAATATGCGCCAGAAACAGGACAGAACTTTTGGTAACCTCCTTAACCGTGCCCGACTCGGAGCCACCAACCAAGCTGATCGCAGACTGTTGACAAATGTAGGCAATGCAAAACTTCTCTAATCATGAAACCTGAACTTATTCAATCAGCAGGAAGAATGATTTGGGAATGGTCACAATCCACTTGAAGTTGTACAAAGAGCATTTCAATGTAAAGTGGAGCGATGAAAAAAAGAAGCCAAGTTAAAAGCAACAATTGTGTGAATCTTGGGCCCCAGCACCTTTCCAATTGTGCCTATTTGCTTGATGCTTGACAAGGTTGCCCCAATTGCTTCTCCTAACTTGGGCTTTTGTGTTTGATATCACCACTTTAAACAGCTGTTGCTTTTTTCAAACTTGTTTTTTTACATTGACAATGTTTTTGTTATATATGCATTATACAAATCAAAGGATCGAATTTTGTGAGTGACATTGAATGTGTGACTGTGAACGTGTGGGTTGCAGTGCATAGTGAAAGGGTGATGCAGGTGCAACCGACAAGGACAAACACAGAGTTCACGGTTCAAGTTCTTTCTTTAATTTCCTTGTTAGTCTCCTTGACTGGGTTCAATTAATACAGCTGGCTCTACTCAACAATTGATATTGCCGGCGCCAAAACAAGGGGTTGCAGTCTGGAAATAATAATTACAAAAACACAGACACAACACAAACACAGACACGTCTCCGGACAGTGCGTGCTCTTAGTTCAGGTGTGGTGCTGGAAACAGTGATGCTGGTTAAGTGCAGGTGTGGTGAAGTCCGGGTGAATCGCTGGCCCCAGGCTGAAGCTCCCAGATCCATGCTGAATCAGTCTGGCGAAGACAAAACACACACGTTTGCAAACAAAACAAAACACTTAACTCTCCTTCCAAACAGTCCTTGTTTCCTCCCATCAACCACAACAAAGGAACCGATTACGGCGTCACATCCCCCTAAAGTACCCTAAGCCCCGCCCCCTCCGATAGCTAGTTCAATCACGTCTCCTCTAATTCATGAAACTTCGCTTACCGTACTAGGGCGGGGACTCCTGGTACCATGACACCGTCCCTTTCCTGAATGGTCAGCTTCCGACTGCCCCCGGAATGAACTGCCCAACCATTCAGTATGGGGCACGCAATTCCTACAGGTTGAGAGCGAGATTGTTGATTCAGATTCATTCACTCTCTGTCACAGTGACATATAGTATTTACACATTGTCAAACAATTTCTGTTAATAGGAAGAAAAAAGACATACAGTGTGTGAACTCGTCTGATGAACCTTTGAAGGTTTAAAACCTTCGGACACAGCCCTATTACAAAGTACATTCAATTACAACTACGACTTTCTCAAACACTTTTTATATAAAGAGATACTGGAAAATGTACAGTATCTCAAACTCAGTGTCAATGAAACCCTTTCTAAATAGCAAAGCTTGCCTCAGGATGTACTGTATTGTCACTCTAATGATAGCATACTGATAAAAAAATACAAGCAAACAAGCCATATTCTGCCCAAAAGGAATAAACACTAATGGTGATTCCACAAAGGCACCAGCTCTGTTACTGAGGCAACTTCATTCTGCAGATTGTTTACATCAATTATTCATAAACTGTATAAACTATGCATGTAGTAATAAGAACATAAGAACAGAAGAAAGTTTACAAACGAGAGGAGGCCATTCAGCCCATCTTGCTCGTTTGGTTGTTAGTAGCTTATTGATCCCAGAATCTCATCAAGCAGCTTCTTGAAGGATCCCAGGGTATTAGCTTCAACAACATTACTGGGGAGTTGGTTCCAGACCCTCACAATTCTCTGTGTAAAAAAAGTGCCTCCTATTTTCTGTTCTGAATGCCCCTTTATCTAATCTCCATTTGTGACCCCTGGTCCTTGTTTCTTTTTTCAGGTTGAAAAAGTCCCCTGGGTCGACATTGTCTATACCTTTTAGGATTTTGAATGCTTGAATCAGATCACCGCATAGTCTTCTTTGTTCAAGTTGTTCAATTATTTTAGCCTGTCTGCATACGACATGCCTTTTTAACCCGGGATAATTCTGGTCGCTCTTCTTTGCACTCTTTCTATTGTATTGTGTGACCCCTCGTTGTTGTGTCAGTGTGTACTAATATTTCTTTGGTAAATTGTTGTTTAAAACCTTAGTTCTCATTGTATTACTTTTATTGTGACATTAATTGTGTAATTATTTTGTGTGATTTTATTATTATTTATTTCTTAGCAGACGCCCTTATCCAGGGCGACTTACAATTGTTACAAGATATCACATTATTTCTACATACAGTTACCCATTTATACAGTTGGGTTTTTACTGGAGCAATCTAGGTAAAGTACCTTGCTCAAGGGTACAGCAGCAGTGTCCCCCCCACCTGAGATTGAACCCACGACCCTCCGGTCAAGAGTCCAGAGCCCTAACCACTACTCCAGAGAGCGATTGTACATTATAATAGGACACTGTTTATTGTGGAGGTCCCACCGAGATCTTGTGAGCGTTACCCCAACAATCGAAGGTATCTCTTTATCCCCTACAGTTTTTGGAGGTCCCTTAATTTATTGCTTTTAAGAATATATTAACTGCCTCACAATAGTACCCACAGTATTAACGTAAGGAGGACCACACCAACCTGTGCTGAATAGTTATCTGCAAATGAAATGCTTGGAAGTGCACTCATTAATGCAGCTTATAAAATAAAGCTGTCTCGTTAAAATATTTAGGGGGGGGGACGTCATGATGTTTTGTTTGGTATATTGTTTATGTGTAATGTAAGAGAGCTAAATGTACAGTTTTCATCTAAAACACATCTCAAATGAAAACACACATCATATTTTTTATTTAAAAAAAAATACTATGTCATTGTAGCAGGGCATGGCCCTGCCTGTAAATAATATTGTTATGTGGTGATTTGGTGGTGGCTGGCAGGGATGGGGTTAATTTCCTATCCCTGCCAAAATAAGATGAGAATGGCTGGAGCTAATTGAATCATTGATAATTGGGCTCCAGCCACATGCTATAAAAGGGAAAATCCTTTGTTTGGTGGAGGTGTTGGGTGAGTGTTTGTTTGTGCTCTCTGTATATTTGTGAAAAAAGAAAAAGGTGTAGTGAAGGCTAATGCCCAGCCTACATTTTTGTATTTTGTTTAAACCTTTTTGTTTTGGCCCTTGCGCCAGTTATTTTGTAATTGGTTTATTGTGTGCGAGATTTGTTTTTGTTTGACCTTTTATTTTTGCTCGGTGAGCAGTGTTTTGTTCAACTTTTTGATTTATTGTTGTTTATTAAACTGCGCAGAAGCGGACGTGGTGGACGTCTGCATGACCTGCTTGAGGGGGGAGGAGTGGTGTTTTGAAGTTGGCGAGGTTGGGCACGTGTCGCCCGACTACTACCACTCCCCACCTCAGGAAGAAGAGGTGGAACCAGAGCCACAGCCACAGGAGGAGGATGGCTGGGAAGCCCTCCTCCACAGCATGGGCGTACAGTATTGTTGCTGCATCTGTGGGGAGTGGGGCCATTTCCCAGCTAACTGCCCCCTCCCACCAGAAGAATGCCTGCTGCCTCTGCATCCACCACTGCCACCAGCAGAGGGAGAGAGCCTGCTGGTCCCGCCTCCGCCAGCAGAGGGAGGATGCCTGCTGGTCCCACTGCTGCAGCCTGAAGGGGAGGAAGCCCTGCCGCCTTCGCAGCCTGAAGGGGAGGAAGCCCTGCCGCCTTCGCAGCCTGAAGGGGGAGGAAGCCCTGCCGCCTTCGCAGCCTGAAGGGGGGAAGCCCTGCCGCCGCCGCAGCCTGAAGGGAGGAAGCCCGCCGCCCTTCGCAGCCTGAAGGGAGGGAGCCCTGCCGCCCTCCGCAGCCTGAAGGAGAAGCCCCTGCCGCCTCTCAGCCAGAAGGGAGGAGCCCCCCGCCCGCAGCCAGAAGGAGGAGCCCCCCTGCCGCCTCAAGAGCCAGAAGGGAGGAGCCCCCGTCGCCTTCAGCAGCCAGAGGGGAGGAGCCCCTGCCGCCTTTGCCATCAAGAGGAGATGAGCAGGAGCTACCTCTACCTCCACCACCACCATTGGGAGAAGTGGAGCTCCTGCTGTCGCCTTCATGGCCAGGGGGGGCCCCTCCCACCGTCGCCCCTTGCCTGGGGAGGGCTGTTCTGCATCGCCTGGGGCTGCCTTTTGTTTCCCACAGGATACAGGGTAAAATGAGGGAGAAGTGGAGCTCCTGTCGCCTTCATGGCCAGGGGCTCCCCTCCCCGTCGCCTCCCGAGGGTCCGCTGCCGTCGCCTCCCGAGGGGGGCTGCCGCTGCCGTCGCCTCCCGAGGGTCCCAGCTGTCGTCGCCTCCCGGTCCGCTGCCGCCGCCGTCGCCTCCCGAGGGTCCGCTGCCGCCGTCGCCTCCCCGAGGGTCCGCTGCCGCCGCCGTCGCCTCCCGAGGGTCCGCTGCCGCCGCCGTCGCCTCGAGGGTCCGCTGCCGCCCGTCGCCTCCCGAGGGGTCGCTGCCGTCGCCTCCCGAGGGTCCGCTGCCGCCGTTGCCTGTGGTCACTACAGGCTTAGCTTTGCCCAGGGGTCGCTGCCAGCCCTTCATGGCAGCAGGGAATACTGTGGCGGAGCCGCAAAGAGGAGCTACCGGCTACGAAGAAGGGGGGGGAGGTGAGGAGACCACCTCCACCACAGCCCCGACCACCACCCCTGTGCCATAGCCCGGCGCCTGGGGTTTGGTTCCCTCAACCTGGGCTCCCAGACACCCAGGCTGCATGTCTGGACCTCTGGTCGCTGGGCCTGACTCCCAGGTCGCAGCACCACCAGGCACAGGAGGTCGCCTGGTCTCCTGCTCCGCTCCCCCTGGTTGCCCAGACGTCGCTCCACAGTCGCCTGGGCTCGCACCTCTGCCTGGGGCTGCAGCCGACTGCTCGCCTGCCTGCGCTCCTGACGCCCCATCCACTATGCCTGGGTCCCCTGTCGCCGGGTTTCGGTCCCGCCAGGAAGGCGCCGGACTATGGACTAACCCTCTCTCAAGGATGGGAGAGGAAGGACAATAGGGGACTTGAGGGAGGGTGGATGGCTTTCAAAGGGGGGTGGCCGTGGGGCCATGTGCTGCGCACAAGGGGAAATGTAGCAGGGCATGGCCCTGCCTGTACATAATATTGTTATGTGGTGATTTGGTGGTGGCTGGCAGGGATGGGGTTAATTTCCTATCCCTGCCAAAATACATGAGAATGTGGCTGGAGCTAATTGAATCATTGATAATTAGGCTCCAGCCACATGCTATAAAAAAGGGGAAAATCCTTTGTTTGGTGGAGGTGTTGGGTGAGTGTTTGTTTGTGCTCTCTGTATTTGTGAAAAAAAGAAAAGGTGTAGTGAAGGCTAATGCCCAGCCTACATTTTTGTATTTTGTTTAAACCTTTTGTTTTGGCCCTTATTTATTTTATTTTGTAATTGGTTATTGTGTGCGAGATTTGTTTTTGTTTGACCTTTTATTTTTGCTCGGTGAGCAGTGTTTTGTTCAACTTTTTGATTTATTGTTGTTTATTAAACTGCGCAGAAGCGCGTTAACTGCAGTTCCTTGTCTCTGAGTCTCTCTGCCTGCC
This sequence comes from Huso huso, assembly GCA_036884735.1. Taxonomy (NCBI): domain Eukaryota; kingdom Metazoa; phylum Chordata; class Actinopteri; order Acipenseriformes; family Acipenseridae; genus Huso; species Huso huso. Next base: position 5,166,054 of record CM072681.1, on the reverse strand, counting down.
CAATACCATCTGGGCCCACGACGCTACCCTGTCACAGTCATATATAATGTGCCCCGATAGTGGTCAAACTTAAATTCCAGTGCATGTCCCCTTAAAAAGGACTGCTGATAATATGAATAAATGCACTGTAACTGTGGCATGATCACTCACCTTTGAAGCTGGAGGGAGCAAGCGTGCAGCCGATGGTCGATGCAGAGGGACAAACTTTTTTTTGGCTTTTGTTTTTAATTTGTTTGCTTTTTGTCTGTATTTCACATTATACGTCTGAATTTAAAAGGCTTTCAGTCTTTAGTGACTGTTTTCACCCTCAAGAAGACCATGATCTGTTTGCAGTACAACAATCTAGTGACAGGGTTATCTGTTTTCACAAGCCGTAGTCCATGGAGAGATCAGCGAGCGGATTCCCCAGGTAGAAGCACGTTCGTTCAGTTAAAAATAGAGATCCGTGCTGCTGTCAGAGTTGGGCTGTGAATTTCTTTTTAAACTATTTCTCTTAAGTTGAGTTACAAGAACACAACTCACAGCATCTTAATTTAGTTAAAAGCCGGTCACTGGCGATTATTGATATAGTCATGTTATTGTTGTTTTATTTCTGTTTAGATTTGCCCAGATGTATAAGAGGACCAAAATGAATTGCTTGAAGCGTTTAATTTGCGTGGTGTATTTAAAAAAAAAAAAAAATGTTGTAATATGATATGTAATAAGTATCCGGGTTTAAATAAATAAATACAAATGTACAATGTGATGTATTTATAGCTAAATCACATTACATTTTAACCACTTTACGTCATGCACGTACGTCAAATGAAACCCCACTTACAGTACCATGCCGTACCTGCGTGCGTCAAGTTTCCCATTCTATTCTATGATCGGTTTCTCAGTCTAGCGTTTCAGGTTTCATTCTCTAAGGCAGTGCTAGTACTGTGGAATGTGCAATTAAAGTCGGGGGACGGTCAAGTGACATTCGTATCCAATTGCATGTCATGTAATGATTCAAATCTACCTGTGGGCGTTTAGAAGACTGAGCTATATTGCGGCAAGCCATTCAACTTTTACAAGTATATACTGTATATACAGACGTGCTCAAATTTGTTGGTACCCCTCCACAAAAAACGAAGAATGCACAATTTTCTCTGAAATAACTTGAAACTGACCAAAGTAATTGGCATCCACCATTGTTTATTCCATATTTAATAGAAATCAGACTTTGCTTTTGATTTTTTATTCAACATAATATTGTAAATAAGAAAACAAATGAAAATGGCATGGACAAAAATGATGGGACCGCTAACCTAATATTTTGTTGCACAACCTTTAGAGGCAATCACTGCAATCAAACGTTTTCTGTAGCTCTCAATGAGACTTCTGCACCTGTTAACAGGTAGTTTGGCCCACTCTTCCTGAGCAAACTGCTCCAGCTGTCTCAGGTTTGATGGGTGCCTTCTCCAGACTGCAAGTTTCAGCTCTTTCCATAGATGTTCGATAGGATTCAGATCAGGACTCATAGAAGGCCACTTCAGAATAGTCCAATGTTTTGTTCTTATCCATTCTTGGGTGCTTTTAGCTGTGTGTTTTGGGTCATTATCCTGTTGGAGGACCCATGACCTGCACTGAGACAGAGCTTTCTGACACTGGGCAGTCGTTTCGCCCAGAATGCCTTGATAGTCTTGAGATTTCATTGTGCCCTGCACAGATTCAAGGCACCCTGTGCCAGACGCAGCAAAGCAGCCCCAAAACATAACCGAGCCTCCTCCATGTTTCACTGTAGGTATGGTGTTCTTTTCTTTGAAAGCTTCATTTTTTCAACTGTGAACATAGAGCTGATGTGACTTGCCAAAAAGCTCCAGTTTTGACTCATCTGTCCAAAAGACATTCTCCCAGAAGGATTGTGGCTTGTCAATATGCATTTTAGCAAATTCCAGTCTGGCTTTTTTTGTTTTTTCTGTCAAAAGTGGAGTCCTCCTGGGTCTTCTTCCATGGAGCCCACTTTCAAAAAACGGATGGTGCGATCAGAAACTGACGTACCTTCACCTTGGAGTTCAGCTTGTATCTCTTTGGCAGTTATCCTTGGTTCTTTTTCTACCATTCGCACTATCCTTCTGTTCACTCTGGGGTCGATTTTCCTTTGATGCCCAGGAGGTTGGCTACAGTTCCATGGACCTTAAACTTCTTAATAATATTTGCAACTGTTGTCACAGGAACATCAAGCTGCTTGGAGATGGTCTTGTAGCCTTTACCTTTACCATGCTTGTCTATTATTTTCTTTCTGATCTCCTCAGACAACTCTCTCCTTTGCTTTCTCTGGTCCATGTTTAGTGTGGTGCACACAATGATACCAAACAGCACAGTGACTACTTTTCTCCATTTAAATAGGCTGAATGACTGATTACAAGATTGGAGACATGTGTGATACTAATTAAAGAAACTAATTAGTTTGAAATATCACTATAATCCAATTATTTATTATCTTTTCTAAGGGGTACCAACAAATGTGTCCAGGCCATTTTAGAATATCTTTGTAGAATAAGCAATAATTCATCTCTTTTCACAGCTTCTTTGCTTCATTCTATGACATACCAAAGGCATGCAAGTATACATGATAAAATAGCTTTTAATGTAATCACTTTTCAGGAGGAATGAAGCATTATTTCAATGAGCTGTAAGGGTACCAACAAATTTGAGCACGTCTGTATATATATATATAGTGTTTTAAATTATTATTTTTTGTTTTACTTGTTTAGTTATAGTTTATATAGCTTTCAGTGAAAGTTAAACATGGCAACGTACGTGGTCTTTCTATAATGAGCAACGGGAGTGAAGTTGGTTCGGAGGATTTCAATACCAGTGACAGTGATGCTGACTTATCACTCAGTGATGATGATGAAGAGGATGTGGAGCCAAGAACAATACCAACTGTACAAACAGAAGAGCATGCAGCTACTTTACAGGTAAGCCAGCTGCAAACGGGAAGCTGTTTGGTTTGAAATGGCAGTGTTGTGACGAAATACACAGCACTGGGTACAGGCAATGCAGCAGCCAGATCCACAACAATGCCTGCGCAAAATAGCTGTGTACACTTTTTTGTGACTATCCCTCCAACACGAGGGAAGCAGAGACTGCAACAAAGGTGCAGGGTCTGCTATGAAAATGAAAACAAAAGAAAAGACAAGAAAAATGTGCAGTGGTTGCGAAGGCAAGTCGGATTCTGTTGTATTGAACATTTCAATAAATGGCACAGAGCAAGCCGATAATGATGTTGTTGATGTTTGATTTTTATTTGATAATTACTGTAAACACTGAAAACATTATTATTATTATTCTTAATTTCAAAATTTGGTACTGGTAATCTGTGTTTGCACTGGTGCAATAGCTTAGAGGCCATTTTAGTTAGATGAAGCATACATTGCTGCCACACCCAGGAAGATATTCTTAGTTTTAGTTTATTTTAAACAATTCACTTTTGTATTGTATACTGTACCCACTGACATTGGTACAGAAATGCCATTTATAGCTCAAATTATATATTTCCAATGTGCCCCTTCTAATTAGAATGACCCTGTAACTCTGTCCTAAATCCTCACAGCATGATGAGTGAGATTCATTTCCAATTCAGAGAGAGAGAGAGAGAGAGAGAGAGAGAGAGAGAGAGAGAGAGAGAGAGAGAGAGAGAGAGAGAGAGAGAGAGAGAGAGAGAGAGAGAGAGAGAGAGAGAGAGAGAGAGAGAGAGAGAGAGAATCAGTCAGCTATCCACACACTCAGACAAGCAGGGTGGAGAAGTGACAGAATGGAAGGGAGGGAGGTTGGCTCCAGTGTGCATTTGCTGGTGTCTTTTTAGGGTGTTTGACTGGCTGAAGCTCTTCCATCATTCGGTACAGTGATACGGCTTCTCTCCAGAGTGAATTCGGTCACCTGTATAAAAACCTGCAGCTCTCTGCACTCTGTGTGGGTGTTCAGAGGAGGAACGAGAGTGAGCCAGGCGATTAGAAACGAAACTAAAAAACAAAACAGTAAAGAATCAGTGAAGGCGATTGCCCAGCTTGACCTGGGTTTTGTTGTATTGTTTGTGTTTGTGATTATTTTGTTTAAACTTTTATTTTGCTCTGTGAGCAGTGTTTTTTATTTAAATATTTTTTATTTTTGTTGTTTAAATAAATGGTGTGCGCTGCGTCTTTTGTTATTGTCTATATTTACACAACAGTCTGACAACTCTTCTCATATGTAAACAATAACTCCCATTTATTTTCTTGCCCATGACAAGTATTCCATGCATCACAGAGAAAGGCGGCAGGTGGCAGAGCTTTAGAGCCCCACAGGTGTGGAATGATCTGCCTCGATTTGGAAGGGAGGTACCATCTCTTGCTGCTTTTAAATTCAGATTAAAAACACATTTTTATAATTTAGCAGATGTATTTTAAAGGGAACATTTTAACATCCTATTTATACTACTTATTGGTATTGATTTATTTGTATGCTGATTTGTATTACTGCTTTATAAAGTAATACATGAAATGACTTTAAACTACTTTGCATAATATCATTTCAGGTGGTTATCTTAATATTTCTCCAGATTGTTTTGTATGTTTTTCATTTTTATTATTTTTATCTGTAAAGCACTTTCAGTTTTTTATTTTTCTTAAAAATATTTCCCAACGTAAAACCAATGTCGCCTTACAATAATATCAAACAGAACGAAATTTCAATGTACCATTTGTAATTCAGTAATATGAGAGAATTGGTCAGGGGTCTGAATACTTTTGCAAGGCACTGTAAATATACATATATATATATATATATATATATATATATATATATATATATATATATATATATATATATATATATATATATATATATTATCGCAAGTGACGCTGAATCAGCTAGGCTGGTCAGTAAAACATTGACACCTTTTGCATGGAGGATCTCAGTAGCTAAGGCTCATGGTTCATCAATTGATTCAGATTCAGTTGTATTGTGTCTACCAACTGATGATGTGAGGCAGAACAGTAATTGGATACCAGAAAATATGAATAACAGTGAGTTTTGGCCTCCTTCAGTGTTCTGGATGGAAGGCGTACCTGCAAAGTGACTCTGTGTAACAGAAGGGAATGTATAGTAACAATGTGTACAGATCCAGAGCTATTGTACATGGTGCAGAATTAACCCTGACACACAAATTGAAACATAATCCTCTTGTTATGTGTGCATGTAATATGTGCCAAAGCAAGACATCGATGACTGGGCCCAAACTTTGTCCAGCCTGTAGTCATTTAGCTAAACACTTTAGAATCTTGTTTGAATGTAATGATTCTGAAGGAATTTCTTTCTCTCATCTAAATGTAGATCCAAAGGATATTAAGAGGATTGAATGCATAAATTGTGAAGGAGGTCATTTAGTGAAATGGGCTCATCTAGGTAAATTGGAATGTGTAGAAGGTGTCCCAGCTAAACGTGTCCAAGTATCTTGTAGGTGCAAGTGAGGAAGATGGCGTCTCACACCTGTGATGCTAAACTTTGGATAAAGGGGCCTGTTGTCGTTTTTGCGGAACCAACCAGAGCTGAACCCGGCACAGAAGTTGAATCCTGCTGGGAACGCTGGGATACGCAGGACATGGACTAGGCAATTTCAAATATGGAATGTATTATAAAATGAAGTGTCAAAGATATTAGGAAGGATAAAGAAAGAGTATCCTTGTACCACTAGTAGGTGGCTCTCTTGCTCCATGAAATAGGTCAGTCCTCACTTGTGTGGAATTACACATGTATTCAATCAAATACTTAGTAGTCTGAGAATCCCTAAGAAAATATATATAATGAACGATTTACCACTAGTATATCTTCAGAAAGCATGACGCTTGATAAAAAGCACCATTCCGGCTAAAAGTGAACGTTAATCTACAAATTTATGTCCTAAAAACACAAGATAAGAAGAGACTCTTTATGACCAAAAGATTAACTAACAAGCCAGAGGTCTTGAGAAAAAATCCTGTCTCGGCTGGATTTTGTATGAACAAAGGGTCAAGCCTAGTTGAATGCAGTTATACTGGCCTATATTTGGATTTAAATCCTAAAAGGGATTCACCAAAATAATATTATAGCAATTGATAAACAGAGGTAAATTAATTGAAAGATTATCTTATAATGAAACAGGTTCAGTGCTAATTGAAACTGTTTATAGTTCATAACACTTATTTCATAAGATTAATAATATGTTTTAAGTATTTGCTATAATGAGAAAACATATTATTTAAAACTGACAAGTATTATTGCTTGTTCACGACTTTGCTGTAGTGATAAGAAGATTAAAACCTGGAGCAGTATTCGATTTACTTAAATGGGAAAATGGTACAAGTTTATTCTTCTTTCTATTGAACAATAAGACTTCTAGACATTATGATATCCATTGAAGTATAGAAGTTAAAAGGTGTTGTGTTATGTTTTTGTGTTAAGTTTGTAATAATATACTATAATGTACCTTGTTATTAATCCACTATACTATTGTCTAATGATGTTAGATGGATTCCTTATAATGTGGTGATTTGAAACTGCTACAGTGAAACCAGGGCCTCTCTTCTTATCTAGAAAGAAGGAATGTCCTTGGGTTCCACTTCAGCAGAGCTGCAAGCCTCATAGAGATGGGGTGGTAAGGTTTATGGAATTAGTGGTTTAGCACAGATAAGAATATATCTTGAAATAATATGCAAAAATTATGGCTTAACAGACCTTTATAGGTCATAAATCTAAAAAGTGTTTGCACAGACTCTGACCTTGGAAAAAAACAAGAGACTGTGGAAACTGCTAGCAGTAACATATTCCCAGAGAGGTACAGGTCAGAGCCTGGTCAGTGCATCTCTTAATGGATAAATAATTGTAATGAAAACTATTACCACTTAAACTTAGTGAAACTAAATGACTTGAATATTGTATGAGACAAACTTGTGTCAAATACTCTGTTAGACAATGGTATATGGAATCAAAACTGACTCATTAACAAAATGATGAAACAATATGAAGTTAAAAGAAACACATACCTTTAATTTAGCATAATATAATCACTTAGAAGATGATGTCACATATTAAGAACATCTCTCATATATAACACATATAAAATTAGTGTTTTGCATGCAGTAGTGTTTTTATATTATATTATAAACCAAGATCCTGGGAACCTTGGTTCACTTAACATTTCAGATAAAGGAGGGGCTCGGAGGAAAGCAAAGAAATGAGATCATAAGAGTTTAAACAAATATGAAGTTTTGAATTTATTGAGTACATGACACCTATTAATTCTGAAAAGTTAGTCCGGATCTTTTGAAAACTATTATTTGTAAAAGGGATAAAGAGCTGTCTCACCTTGGATTTAATTGAGGCGTCCCATGTATTCCAATGAGACGAAAAACCTATTTAACTCCAGAGTAATTTCATTGGAGTACCACACTCATCCCAGACAGGGCAAGGTGGTCCATCTTCTGCAAACCAAAGACACAATTGAGCTGATTGAATTCAGTTTCATTTGCCTGGTGAAGACAGCCATATCCTTTTACGATTTATATTAAAGGGTAAGCATTAAGCAATTATTATTATTATTTTATCTCACATGTATTGCATGTATTGCCATAAGGGACTCACGCTATGTTTTAGAAATAAGAGAGAGTTTTGTTGAATGTGCTGAAATAGACCATTGGGTACTTTAGGTGACGTGTTCTTGGCCTGCTTATCGGCCTTGATTAACACATATATACATGTATTAAAGTGTTAACGTTGATATCTGTTAAGACACTGGACTGCCCAGTGTGTCTTTCAGCTGGGGATACGACGTAGCCTGTAGCTACTCTATCCAATATTTAACCTTTAATAAACCGAACGAGTACTGATCATACTCCGATTCGTAAAAAACTTTAAATACATGAGTCTGTCAATTTCTTGAGTTCTATATTAGTCATCTGGATATACTGCGGGTCCAGAGCACGAACTATATCCCACTAGGAGTAATAACATCTCTGTCCTCCTAACGTCTCCCCTGAGATAAGTGTGTATGCTGAGCAGTTCATAAGAGTACGTAAAGAAATCTGACCACGCGGATTTCGTGACAATATATATATATATATATATTATACCGTAAAACTTCAAATAATTGCCGGTTTCCAATACTCGCCAGGTCTCTAATAAGCGTTAACATTTGAGTCAGATTAACTGTATTTTCAATAAGGACATGTAAACAATGGGAAATTATTACATATTTTTAAGGGTAATCTAAATGTAATATAAATGGATGTGATATGCAATTACATTTTCAATCGACATTTGGTTAATATTTAGCAAGAAACCAGCTATTGCATATTTATTCAATTAAATTTAACATTAATTTAATATGCAATTGCATATCTATTTAATATTAATTCATGCCACGCAATATAAAGAGTTACCGTTTTTTTTTTTTATTATTATTAAAGCAATTTATGACATTCTCCAAGTATTTTTTATATACACTGCCTTGGGACTGTAAAAACAGTATGTTATAACCAAGGTGTGTAATAACCAGGTACATGCACATATGTAATAACCAGGTACATGCCTGTAACAGGGGAGGTCTGTGCTGACTGTCTGGCGCATGCGTGGTACTGCAGGTAGGGGGCAGCAGCCTCGTAAGATCCGCCTGTCAGTCATGGCGGTGACACGGAGAGGTGGGGAAGAGGGTGTGTTGGATTTCCCTCTCTCTGAGTGGCTGAGAGGCGGGCCTTGGGGGATCGCTCACCCTATAAGAACACCCTCTGGTGTTCCCTCAGCCTGCCCTTCTAAGACGAAATGAGCCAGCTGGCGGAAGCTCTGCTGCCGGAACAAGCACAACAACAAATTAATTAAAAAGAAAAAGAAAAGGAATTTTTAGTAGCGGGGAAAAACTTGGGCAGAACCCTGAACAGTACAAGCAGGTTGAGGGGACAGGTGAGCATAGGACGGAGACCCGGGCCGTGCGGATAGCGATGGTCGGGGTAACGCTGCCAAGTGCAGCACCTTTAATTTGTAGTTTTATTACTGTGTTTTATTTTCCCTTTTTCTATTCATTATTCTTCTGAGCACCTGTGAGTGCGAAACATTGGTCTGTACTTGTATTGGTATTACTGTGGACCTGACTACTGTTGTCGGTATTCAGGCCACAGACAACAGCGCCCTCTGCGGGCTAAAGAGAAAATAAAGCCAAAAGAAAATAATAAAACTTCTGTTTCCGTGTGTGTCAGTGAATTGCCCACCACCCTTCCACACCACCAAATTAGCACAAAAATCTAAACCTAGTACAGTACTAATTGATGTACATATACAATGCATGCAGTATAAAGGTTTATTACAGTAAAAACAATATAAAACAATGTAACATGTAGCTAGTACTGTACATTAATATACAGTATGTGACATTCTGTGTTTTAATGATTTAATACAGTAATTATATTGCCTTGGATAAAGATGGTCAGCAAAATGAATTCATGAAAAATAACAAAAAATAAATGATAATGTAATTAATGTACTGAATAATACTGTACTGTAATTAGTCAAATAATGTTTTGGCAAATTAAGACAATGTTTTCACCTGAGTGATTGCAATGACATGTTTATTCTCAGGGTCTTTATAAGCAACAATGGACACTTCTCTCGCTTATTTTCTCAAAATAAATATTTATAAATAAAATAGTTATTTATTCCATTATTATCAGTACTGTAATAAAGAAAATAAAATGTGCCAATAGATTAAGTTCATGAAATAGTATACACTTATATTATTATTATTTGTTTACTTAGCAGACGCCATTATCCAAGGCGACTTACAGAGACTAGGGTGTGTGAACTATGCATCAGCTGCAGAGTCACTTACAACTACGTCTCACCCGAAAGACGGAGCACAAGGAGGTGAAGTGACTTACTCAGGGTCACACAATGAGTCAGTGGCTGAGGTGGGATTTGAACCGGGGACCTCCTGGTTACAAGCCCTTTTCTTTAACCACTGGACCACACAGCTTCCTGTGTGGAAGAAATGAATATCCACTCATTTCTTGATATTTATAAATGCTGCAAAATCATATACAGGCTAACCACTATAACAAACCCTTCTTATAATGAACACCCATTTTTAACGATCCCAAAAGCAAGAACCGATTTTTTCAAATGATTTATTATTATTATTATTATTATTATTATTATTTATTTCTTAGCTGACATCCTTATCCAGGGCGAGTTACAATTGTTAAAAGATATCACATTATTTTTTTTATAAACAATTACCCATTTATACAGTTCGGTTTTTACTGGAGCAATCTAGGTAAAGTACCTTGCTCAAGGGTACAGCAGCAGTGTCCCCCACCTGGGATTGAACCCACGATCCTCCGGTCAAGAGTCCAGAGACCTAACCACTACTCCACACTGCTGCCCAAATGATATTATCAAATGATTGTTTACAGACGGGCGCTTGATTGAGACTTGCTGCCTGCCTGCCTGTCTCGTGTGTGTCCTCTGTGCGTTACCATGGTTGGTAGCGTCACATGACCCGTTTGGTTACTTTCTGTTTTTGTTTAATAAATCCTGCGCGCCTATGCTGGAGTTTAAACTCCAACTCTGTCTTGCAATGCAGTTACCCACACATGTGACATAAGTACCTTATCACAATACAGTTTAAATGTTGATCAATATGAAGGAATCTTCATAAAAGTACTATATATTGATGTTCAATTCAAATTTGACGTTTTGTCATTATTCTGATACAGAAGAATGCCAAACCCTATTATAGTGAACACCCTGATATAACGAACATTTCTCCAGGTCCCAGGGGGGTTCGTTATAGTGAAGTTAGCCTGTATATTAAAACTCAAGACAAAATAAATGTTCTAATACAGCGGTTCTCAAACTGTGGGTCGCGACCCCAAATGAGGTCGCCAGTGCCAGTTTAAGAAACAGGTACGTTCATTTATTAGTATTGGCACTTTTTACTCCAAATGATTCCTCATTTTCTCTTCCTGCCCTTGTCTGAACATTCTGAACCGGTTACCTAGCAACCAACTAAGGCTTTTTTCCACTGTTACATGTCAGCCAATCAGCACTTCTGTACCGGTCTTCCATGTCAGTGGAATACACTTCTGCAGTGTTAACCCGACTATATTTGCTGTGAAGGGAGTTTAGAAAGTTTTACTGTAGTTTTTGCCACAACAGGATAATGCTGCATGACCTTTTGCAAGCTCAGTGACAAATGGCAACATTGTGTTCATACAAGAACTAGCAGTATGTTGCTGGATGCATGACAGGAAACGGGCTGACAGCCCTGCAAATCAGTTTTCCCTATAGTTATAATGGGTGCATGTTCTGCACTGGGACTGACCCTCGCCAGCGCGGGAAAGGTGCACACGGGGCTTGGTGTATTTGAAACAGTATTAATGAAGGGGAGTGGCACTGCAAGCAAAAGAAATGCTGACAACAAGGATCCGATCAGCAGCAAAAAACCAAGAACCCAAAAGAATGATAACAAATATTTGGAATAGGGTTTTACCTGGTTTGGTTCTGAAGAGGATCCACAGCCACAGTGTGTGGTGTGTGCTGAAGTGCTGGCTAAGGAGAGTTTAAAACCATCAAAAATGTTGCGGCACTTGCAGACAAAGCACAGTTCTCTTATCGATTTCTTTCAGCAGAAGTTGACAGAGCTCAGGGGCCAGACGAAAGTACTCAAGTTGGCGGCTACAACTAACAAGGCGGCTCTCTATGACAGGAGATACATCTGTCCTTACGAAAGCTGGGTCAAGAAGCTGGCTTTGTGGCAGTCTGGAAGCATTTTATTTATTAGTTAACTTTTTTTATGAGATCACCTTTTCTAAGAGTGACTTAAAATCCAATATCGCCAGCCACCTAGAAAGCCTTCAGCTACAGTTTCTCAGTCGGCTGTGGAATAGCCTGGACTCGAACCGGCGATGTCCAGGCTATAGGGCGCATCCTGCACTCCACGCGGAGCGTCTTTACTGGATGCGCCACTCGGGAGCCCCTTAATGCATGTTTTACTTAATCAAATCAATACTAACTATTCTGCAGCAATACAGGGCAGTGAGGTCGCAAAGTAATTATTTTTGGTAGAAGGGGATCGCAGTGCCACGAAGTTTGAGAATCGCTATTCTAATATAGATAAGTCAAATACATCGGATTTACAGTATGTCCCTGTTTTTCTAAGCTGTAACCAAGTTATTGTGTCCTGTGCTTTGTTTCTGCGTACTTCCTGATAATGTCTCCGCCCTCAGAAACAAGCAGGCAGTGAAATTCAATCCCTCCCCTTACAATTTACGTTCAGCTATTGGATAATATAAATAACCCCTTTCTTTTTATTTGCTGATCAATACATGTGGTGGATTACAAATGAAAACATAATTTATTGCTGTATCGCGATACATAATCCATGGATTGTGGATCGGATCGTTTTATAAAAGATTGCGATGCATTGATATTTCGATGAATCGTTACACCTCTAATCGATCTCAGGCAGTACAGATACTATACAGTGCAGTTTATAATCTGTAGGGACAGTACAGCATGATGTTCACCTGCATCGATCTCAAGCGATACAGATACTATACAGTGCAGTTTATAATCTGTAGGGGCAGTACAGCAGTACTGATGTTCCCCTGCATCGATCTCAAGGGGTACAGATACTATACAGTGCAGTTTATAATCTGTAGGGACAGTACAGCAGTACTGATGTTCCCCTGCATCGATCTCAAGGGGTACAGATACTATACAGTGCAGTTTATAATCTGTAGGGACAGTACAGCAGTACTGATGTTCCCCTGCATCGATCTCAAGGGGTACAGATACTATACAGTGCAGTTTATAATCTGTAGGGGCAGTACAGCAGTACTGATGTTCATCTGCATCGATCTCAAGGGGTACAGATACTATACAGTGCAGTTTATAATCTGTAGGGACAGTACAGCAGTACTGATGTTCCCCTGCATCGATCTCAAGGGGTACAGATACTATACAGTGCAGTTTATAATCTGTAGGGGCAGTACAGCAGTACTGATGTTCACCTGCATCGATCTCAAGCGTAGATACTATACAGTGCAGTTTGTAATCTTTACGGACCTAATGAGAAGAAACATCTACAGATACATAGATTTTTTTTCAGAGGTACGTACTGAGGTCCACATTTAACAAAGTTTAACAATAACAACATGTTAGCTGACAACAAGACTAAATGATAACATGCTCCTGTTTACAGTTTTTAAAAGAATATTCCAAAATCAAAATGATTTTGTTAAGACATGAATGCATTTTATACAATTAAAATCTCCTGTCGTACTACAGACGGGCCGCCGATAGTCATCTCTGATTAACCCAACATGAATATAAATACGATCCGATCTCAAAGAGCACAGAGTGACGGCAATTAATTAATATCTAGAGCACTCTATATAATATAAACACACCCCCCGTACCACACACGGGGTTTCCAGCGGATGTAGTGAATTCAGTTCCAATAACTCACCGCTCTCTTTCTATCTATCTATCTTCCTTCTGTTTCCTCGGGTCTTTTTCTCCAAGCAGCCCAAACAACGGAACTTCATGTTCCGACCGGTGTGCATATCTAAAGATTCGTTCCCAGCGCCTTCATGATGTTTAGTAGTGGTTTGTTACGGGATGCACAGGGAGTGTTGACAGTTTCACCCTAAACTTGCACACTGAAAGTAGCATGTCAAAGCAATAAGGAATCTAATCAGCAGAATATGTCTGTGTAATCACAACTAAGAGACTTAGACCACACAGGACAACAGAAACTGACAAAGGGTTCTGGGGGTTGTAGTTTTTCATGTTTTCAGTATCATTGTTATGTGGCTGAACACTAAAGGCTGCATTAGCCATAACAGATGTTTAGTTTTACATCAGCCAAGGTAGGTGAGTAATACAAACTAGTGTAGTCCAAAAATGTAATAGGGAGGAGAGAGAGAGAGAGAGAGAGAGAGAGGGGGGAGGCATGTTTGAACAATGTAATGTACTTGTTTTTGTGAACTTTATAATACTGCTTGTAGAATTCTCTACTTTGTGTATGTGTGTCTCTTATAATACTGATCTTACACTGAATTACCTTTAATGGTGCTGGATACATTGCACAATTATTACAGAGTGCTTTAGTTTGGTGTTTTATTTGACTATTAACTTGTGATTAATATGGTTCTGCGACAATGTTTAGTAAATGTGTATTTTTTTCTTACCCATAGTGCTGCTCTCCATTTGCACAGTGCTGATTTATGGCAGCAGACTTGCACAGATCTAGAAGTCAGGAGGCTGCGAAGGCTGTGATGGCTTAGATATTAAAAAGATCTGATTGACACTCTGTGACAGAGATCGAATGAGTCTTGGTGTTAGATCTCCCTCTCGACCTGTGAGGGCACGGTGCACGAGGAACAGAGTACCCTTAATGAAATGGCACGACAATTTATTCCGTAGGGTAGATGGAAGTCGGTCATTTCGGAAGGGGGCGGAGCCATGGCACCCGAGCTCAGTGACCAGGACGGTAAGCGGCGTGGCATCCGAGGACTGGAGGAGCGGATGCGCTCGTTAACCTCGGGGTCATGGGCGAGGGTATAAATAGGGGGCATGGCTTGAGTGATCTGTTCCTTTGTATATGGTTAAACAAACTAACCGAGAAGGAGCCCGTAGCGTGAAGAACTGTGAGTGTTTTCGTGTCTGTGTCTAACCTCTGTGTGTCTTGTGTATTGTTTAGCCACTGAAGGATACTGAGCACGATCCGGAGCTGCAGCCGCAGGCCAGCGACAAAACCGGACTTCACCATTCACGCTTTGCACTATCCGAACTGTCTTTGTTTTCACCACTAGCACTATAATCACGCACTGTCAAAACTGTGTCTGTGTTTTGTGTTTTGTGTGGGTGACTGAACGGGACTTTGGGGTTACGGGTCAAACCCGTGGATTACAAATCAGAAGTGATACACGCCGCTGTATCACTTCCAACACTATTATTATTTGCAGGTTTGCCTTAAGGCTCTGGACATTTATTGAATTAAATAAACACCCTTGCACCTGTACCAACGTTGTCTGTGTGATTACTCTGCACTGCACTCACCTGCACATCTTTACCACTTTGCCACACACTCACATATTAGATTTTAGTTGTAAGCTCATAATGAAGTGACATTAAAATACATTCCTCTTTGAAAGAAGTTAGTACAATTAAGAAATGAGATTGGTAAAAACAAGCTGCAAACCCAACTCTGATTTTGCAATTGGTATATTCCTCGTTCTGCAGCCCCTCCCCTGTTCTGTGGAAAACTATCCAGTTTTAAATAACTTTAGCATAACAGAGGCAGAAGTGTTAAAGGGACTAGGAGCTCTTAAAATAAACAAATCCCCTGGGCCGGATGAGATCCTCCCAATAGTACTCAAAGAAATGAAAGAAGTTATTTACAAACCGCTAACCAAGATCATGCAGCAGTCTCTTGACACAGGGGTTGTACAGACTGGAAAATTGCAAACGTAATACCGATCCACAAAAAAGGAGACAAAACCAAACCAGGTAACTACAGACCAATAAGCATGACCTCTATTATATGTAAACTTATGCAATAATAAGATCCAAAATGGAAAATTACCTATATGGGAACAATATCCTGGGAGACAGTCAGCATGGTTTTAGGAAAGGGAGATCATGTCTAACTAACCTGCTTGATTTTTTTGAGGATGCAACATCGACAATGGATAATTGCAAAGCATACAACATGGTTTACTTAGATTTTCAGAAATCTTTTGACAAAGTCCAGCATAAAAGATTAATTCTCAAACTGAACGCAGTAGGGATTCAAGGAAATGCATGCACGTGGATTAGGGAGTGGTTAACATGTAGAAAACAGAAAGTACTGATTAGAGGAGAAACCTCAAAATGCAGTGAGGTAACCAGTGGTGTACCACAGAGATCAGTATTAGGTCCTCTGCTATTCCTAATCTACATTAATGATTTAGATTCTGTTATAGTAAGCAAACTTGTTAAATTTGCAGACGACACAAAAATAGGAGGAGTGGCAAACACTGTTGCAGCAGCAAAGGTAATTCAAAATGATATATAGACAGCATTCAGAACTGGGCAGACACATGGCAAATGACATTTAATAGAGGAAAGTGTAAAGTACTGCACGCAGGCAATAAAAATGTGCATTATAAATATCATATGGAAGATACTGAAATTGAAGAAGGAATCTATGAAAAAGACCTAGGAGTTTATGTTGATTCAGAAATCTCTTAATCTAGACAATGTGGGGAAGCTATAAAGGCCAACAAGATGCTTGGATATATTGTGAGAAGTGTTGAATTTAAATCAAGGGAAGTAATGTTAAAACTTTACAATGCAATAGTAAGACCTCATCTAGAATATTGTGTTCAGTTCTGGTCACCTTGTTACAAAAAGAATATTGCTGCTCTAGAAAAAGTGCAAAGCAGAGCGACCAGAATTATCCCGGGTTTAAAAGGCATGTCGTATGCAGACGAGCTAAAATAATTGAATCTATTCAGTCTTGAACAAAGAAGACTACGCGGCGATCTGATTCAAACATTCAAAATCCTAAAAGGTACTGACAATGTCAACCCAGGGGACTTTTTCGACCTGAAAAAAGAAACAAGGACCAGGGGTCACAAATAGAGATTAGATAAAGGGGCACTCAGAACAGAAAATAGGATATACAGAGAATTGTGAGGGTCTGGAACCAACTCCCCAGTAATGTTGTTGAAGCTGACACCCTGGGATCCTTCAAGAAGCTGCTTGATGAGATTCTGGGATCAATAAGCTACTAACAACCAAACGAGCAAGATGGGCCGAATGGCCTCCTCTCGTTTGTAAACTTTCTTATGTTCTTATAAGAAATGTAGAAAAAAGGACATCTACAGTATTTATTACTGGATTTTTAAAATGAAATTGTTGATTGACAAGACACTGAACAACATTTAAAATAGCATTTAATACAGGCAGCAAAGAATTTTTAATATAGATTTTATTTGCTTTAGTAGTCTCGTTGTCAATTAACAAATTGATATCAAAAACACAGGAGCCTACGTTTGTTAACAGAGTACCCAAGAGAGAGAGAGGGGAGTATTAAACACATCCTGAGCAGAAATCATCTCGTTAAGAAGCAATGGTATGCAGCCCATTACATTCCTAAAAGCTCTCTGGTGCCCCCTGCTGGAAACAGTATTGCTTTACACTTCAAGCTGCCCGCATGATAACTGCGGTATACTGTGCTGTGTCTTCAGGTGCCGTAGATTCACCGTGGTATTGGGGAAGTTCCCACACAACCCACTGCAAGAGGCTGAGCAACGCATGAGAAAAGAAAGAGAAACTTGCAAACATAATAACAATCTATTTAATATATTACTGTGACGTAACACAATCCGAATGTTCAACAAGACGATGAATACAAGATGTACTCGTTCATATTTGTGGTCCGTGAGCTCTTGATCTGAACAAATTGTGATTCGGGGTGACCAGCGTTGTATGTAACCAGAGCTGACATTCTACCGAGGTCACACTCAGGTTTCAAGCTCTAGCTGCAGTATTTATATGACTGCTTGGTATTTACTATTCAACCTACAAATCTATGTTATACAGCAAACCAACAGAGAAAATTAAGGAGTCTTTTGTACTTTACGAGCATCAGCATTGATGATGCAAAAAAACAACCAAGGACACGACCTCATGTCCTCATAGATGGTTACGGCCATGGGGGTGACCCTATTTATCAAGCAAGTTTATTCTTTTGTTTTCAGTAAATATTTCTATATTTAGTGAAATATCCACCTGTTGTTTAGGTGTACCCAAGTGTCTGCAATTCTGAGAAAGTTATTGAGTCCTGTAAGAGCTTGCAACTGACTTCTTCACACATTAAGTGCAGGGATAGGATTACACACCTGTGTGAAGTTTATGGTGTCTTTTAAGATTTCCTAACTGGCTAAATCTCTTCCCACAAACAGCACAGTGATAAGGTTTCTCTCCTGTGTGAATTTTATGGTGTCTTTTAAGGTCTCCGAACTGGCTGAATCTCTTTCCACAAATATCACAGTGATGAGGTTTCTCTCCTGTGTGAACAGCCTTGTGTTTTTTAAGGTTTCCTATGTGACTGAATGTCTTCCCACACTCAGTGCAGTGATAAGGTTTCTCTCCTATGTTAATGTGCTGATGTGAATGAAGATGTCCTAACTGTGTGAAACTCTTATCACTGGACTGTACGTGGGAAGGTTTCTCGCCTGTGTGAATGTGCTGGTGTCTTTTAAGCAGTGATATATGATTGAAACTCTTCCCACAATCAGCCCAGGAAAATGTAGTCCCTCCTGTGGGATTTCCCTTGTGAGTTTCAGGAACGTCTAATTGACAGGAACTCTTCCCACCTTTAATAGAATAAGGCAAGGTCTTCAAGTTGCCCTGGGTTGCAGAACTGTTAAAACATACAGAATGTGCCGTCTCTGTACTCTCCACAGTAAGTGGGTGTCTGTCTTGTAAAGAAGGGATTTTAACCGAGTGAGTTCTCAATGTCTTCACATACTCTTCTTGGGGTGTCGTTTCTCTGTGCTTCTTGCACTGTGGTTTGCCTCTAGAAGAGTTTTTGCACTGGGGTGATAGAGTGGAGTCGTGTTCTCCTTCATCTACTTTAGAAGCTAAAGAAAGAAAGAGAGAGAGAGTACAATTCTTCCACATGCACTGTTCTGCAGGGCTTCATGTCATAAACATGACAACTACAGTGAACTCTGATGACTGTGTATTGAGAGGATACAGTCAAATCCAATTCATATCACTCCTATTCATGTCATAAACACGACAACAAGAGTGAACTCTGATGACTGTGTATTGAGAGAATACAGTCAAATCATATCAATTCATGTCATAAACACTTCAACAAGAGTGAACTCTGATGACTGTGTATTGTGTATTGAGAGTCAAATCCAATTCATATCACTCCTATTCATGTCATAAACACGACAACAAGAGTGAACTCTGATGACTGTGTATTGAGAGAATACAGTCAAATCCAATTCATATCACTCCTATTCATGTCAGCCTCCTTTTACTACCACCATATTCAGGAATATAGATAAATGCTGGGAGCCGGGAAAAATCCATGGCTATGTCATAACATTCCTGACTATTTTGATGAGATGTTCCTGGAAAAACACAAACACTTTGTACCTGTATTCTGTCTCTGTGTTGAAGACAAGTGAATGAGCAGTTCAGTGATTGGTTGCTTGAGATGAGGCGGATTCGTTTACCAGCTAGTGTCCCTCAAGTGTCAGTCACAGCAAGAATGATGTCAACATGCCAGTCACGTGGAATATGAAAATCAACCTGGTTTTACCGTTTAAATTAGAATATTTTAAATCGAGCCAACAGCGCGTCATGAAAAATCCTGACTATATAGAACGGAGTTATTTAGTACCTACATTTTGATAGTACTGCTATTTATGTAATATTTTAATTTGTTTTTTGAGAATTAATATTTGCTTCTAAAAACAGAAATTCCATTTGCAATCGCACGCACTGCACCTTGCCTTTTTATTCTACCTGTATCAAAGACACACAATATGTAAGAACATAAGAACATAAGAAAGTTTACAAACGAGAGGAGGCCATTCAGCCCATCTTGCCCGTTTGGTTGTTAGTAGCTTATTGATCTCAGAATCTCATCAAGCAGCTTCTTGAAGGATCCCAGGGTGTCAGCTTCAACAACATTACTGTGGAGTTGGTTCCAGTCCCTCACAATTCTCTGTGTAAAAAAGTGCCTCCTATTTTCTGTTCTGAATGCCCCTTTATCTAATCTCCATTTGTGACCCCTGGTCCTTGTTTCTTTTTTCAGGTCAAAGAAGTCCCCTGGGTTGACACTGTCTATACCTTTTAGGATTTTGAATGTTTGAATCAGATCGCCGCGTAGTCTTCTTTGTTCAAGACTGAATAGATTCAATTCTTTTAGCGTGTCTGCATATGACATGCCTTTTAAACCCGGGATAATTCTGGTTGCTCTTCTTTGCACTCTTTCTAGAGCAGCAATATCCTTTTTGTAACGAGGTGACCAGAACTGAACACAATATTCTAGGTGAGGTCTTACTAATGCATTATAAAGTTTTAAGATTACTTCCCTTGATTTAAATTCAACACTTCTCACAATATATCCGAGCATCTTGTTGGCCTTTTCTATAGCTTCCCCACATTGTCTAGATGAAGACATTTCTGAGTCAACATAAACTCCTAGGTCTTTTTCATAGTTCCCTTCTTCAATTTCACTATCTCCCATATGATATTTATAATGCACATTTTTAATGCCTGCAGTTTCATGTAAACAAGCAGTCTAGAGGGGGGTTGTTTTTCCACAACAAATTTCTCTTTTTATGATTTTTGTGTAAATATCTGTAGAGCAAAGATCTGGTAAAACTACAATTCCCAGAATCTCCTCACAGCTGAAACTGATTCGCTGGTCTGCTGTACAGAATACCTCCACACACATACTTACTGTACTGTGACAATAATAACACAGCAATGCTTACTGTGAGACACACAAGAGTGAAATGTGGCGCTGAGAGCAAACATTACAGCCCCTGGGATAGTTGTAGTGAGATGAGCTTTTAAACATGATATTATATTTAAATAAAGTGTAAGAAATAAAATAAGACTGACGGGTCATACAATACGGGTTCACTCTCATTGTGGCGATGCTGCTGCATACGCTCCACAGAAATTCTCTAACGAAATGTTTCTTCTGGGGACGCTAAGCAACCCGACTGGATGTGACATCACCCAGTGATGGGACATGTGATCCCTGGAGCTCTGTACAGCTGTGGGAGCAGCACAACTGCAAACAGTCTACCAGAAATGGGGAAAGGCACAGATCTAACACAGGGGTGTCCAAAGCTGGCCCTTCCACTCATGACCTTTGTTCCAACCCTGTTCTGAGTTGTTTAATTGAACCAATTAAAGCTCCATCCAGGCACAGGAGCAGCACTTTATAGAAGTGAACCTGTTCAATGTGGAGCGGAATGGCCTCCAGGAGCGTGATTGGACACCGCTGATCTAACAGCATTCTAAAGAGGCGTGGCAGCGGCTGCACATCTAGCAGGTGTCTCAGGAGCAAGCACAGTTATGTCCTTGTTGGCATAGTGGTTGTGCAGCTCCCCCTGGTTAAAATATGAATCTTAAGCACACTGCTGGTGTTCAGTACCAGGTTCTGCAGGATGAATAGGCAGCTCAATGCTGCTTGTTTTGTAAGATTACCTCTAAATCCTAGATCACATTCAGATGGAGAATCATCACACAGGTTGGATCCCAGCTTGTTGTTCTCCTCAAGTGTACAGACATTATTTTTAGTAGGTTCCTCTGCGATGGGGACACATTCCTGCTGTATGAATTCCTCTTTAATAGGAACACATTCCTGTTCAGGGACATCTTCATCTTTAACAAATGTCAGCTCTGTAACCTGCATTAGACTTGGACACCACTCCTGGTCAAAGGACTCCTCTTGTTTGTAAACTGCTTCTATCTTTGGCCCCTCCTGTGCTTCAGATTCAGGGATAGCGTGGCTCTCTGTGGGAAAACAAAATTGTATAACATTACAACTCTTTCTTACTAGCTAGGCTCCTCTACAAAGCCAGCCCCTTGTCAGAATGCTACTGAGAGATGTCATTGGGTCTAACAGGAGCTATTTCTCTTATTTTATTTATTTATTTTTAAATTAATACAGTTACTTTA
Source organism: Huso huso (assembly GCA_036884735.1). Taxonomy (NCBI): domain Eukaryota; kingdom Metazoa; phylum Chordata; class Actinopteri; order Acipenseriformes; family Acipenseridae; genus Huso; species Huso huso. The sequence continues at coordinate 5,144,307 of CM072681.1, read as the reverse complement.
TCCTGTTTTTAACTCCCAAATTAAAACACATTTTCCCTCGCAGCAGGAAACCCCACAACAGCTGAGGGCAACAGAGGGTGTCCTCTAATCCACAACCAAGTCAATAAACTCTTCACACCCAGGAGCTTGACAGCAAGCTCCCAGGGGGACAAAGGCCAGCCCTATAGTGCCTGCTTCAGCTCACTGGGTGTCTGCCCAATAGATACAAATCATGAATGACAGCCTATGGGATCTTGTACTTTTCCAGATACTACAGGATCATGAGCTGGGAACCAGGTTGGATCCAACATTCCATCTAAAGTACTTGTGGTAGAGGGGTGATCAATGCATTTAATTAAAGCTGAAATTAATTTTTGAAATTTGAAAGAATAAAGAACATCTAACCCTAGGACTCCTATCAACATTCTGTGTTAGCTGCTTTGATCAGGGATTGTATCAAAATAAACCTTCCAAACTGCTGTGTTCAATAATGTGCAGCATGCATTTACACTTGAAATGTATTTGCTTACGATTGTAAGTCGCCCTGGATAAGGGCGTCTGCTAAGAAATAAATAATAATAATAATAATAATAATTTACAGTTACTGTTCCTCAGTTATTTCGTACAAGGGTGAGCTGGTATGATAGTTTGGTGGTTTAGGTACATTATGGTATTGATACCATTCCTGTTATTCTACATTGCTATGAACAAAGTGAAGGAAAAGGCATTTTCATATGAACATCTTTTTATTCTATGTCCTGTACAAAACAAGACTCAGTGCTGCTGGGCTTTCTCACCTCCTGTAGCCTCACACTGGAGCATTGCATCCACTTCTACCTCCCTGTCAATCACCATCATGACCGCCGTTCTGTCTTTGCATTGTTGTAATGCAAACATCCATTTCTCTACTGCAAATATGCTTAGAAACCAAGCGAGGATACTTGCAGTCTTAGCAAAGTGTCTTAGCAAAGTGTCTGTGAACTCATACTGTATTGTGATCATGGTTTGGATGGAAACTGTCAACACAGGTCACAAATGGAGATTAGATAAAGGGACATTCAGAACAGAAAATAGGAGGCACTTTTTTTTACACAGAAAATTGTGAGGGTCTGGAACCAACTCCCCAGTAATGTTGTTGAAGCTGACACCCTGGGATCCTTCAAGAAGCTGGCTTGATGAGATTCTGGGATCAATAAGCTACTAACAACCAAACAAGCAAGATGGGCTGAATGGCCTCCTCTCGTTTGTAAACTTTCTTATGTTCTTACAAGTTTCAATGTGTCAAATACAATGTGTCAAATACAATGAGCAGACAAGGGGCTGCAGCAGGAGAGCTGCTTATTCTCAAAGCAGTTTCATGTAAACAAGTGATTTACACAATTCTGACTTTTCAAAGTGCAGCAATATGTTTTTTTGTACAAACTCCACCTGTGTAATAATCATTAGTAACAACATTGAAAGCTTACTTGTGCAATGTCATGTGAACTGTAGCTATACTTCCAATTACATCCCTTCTAGTATTACAATACATTTGTAATGGTGTGACTCTCCCTATTGCATGCATCCTCTGCTCTTAAATAGTACCCTTATTAGTAAGTGTCTGGGTTTTAAACAATATGAGCGATCGTTTCCTAATTATGTTTACCATCAGCTGAACAAATAAGGAAATAGGACTAAAGCAAAAGAATGAGCAGCAACTGTACCAAAGGCAAACACAGCACTGGAGCTGAAGACAATGAAACCACTGATCTAAAAACAGATGTGCAGTCAAACACGATGCGCTGCTGTGTGTTGAAATGAGGTCCCAAATCATTATTCTAAAGCTCTGCAATATGGTCTGTGACTCTCAGTGAGACTCTATACAAGACATCACTTTACCTGAAGGACACCATTTGAGGTTCTCTAATTACAGACTGGTTAAGACTTATATAGTACTTTCTTAGTTTCTTTAATACCTATTTAAATATGAATTAGACTAGGTTAGATGCACTACGTTCTTATAGTCTATAAAATAACACAATGCCTCAATTAGACTCCTTATAACCAATATTAGGACAGAGCTGTGCTATTAACAGCGCTTATAGTAATCAAAGACTTTAAAACGTGTCTGAAGAGAGATTCGAACCAAGATCTTTCCAGTAGAAGGTGGTTTGAGGTGTTGGATTGACCGAGCAATACCACACAATAAAACCAATCTTACCTTGAAATATGAAAGGCTGTTTAATGTCTGCATCTGCAGCGTTTATACACCTTCGCACGGCTTTCAGCTCGCTCTCTGATATTTCCAATCTCAGCTTCAGACTTTCATTCTCTCTCTTCATTCCAGACATTTCCACTTGGAATTCAGTGAATTTGCTGCCGACAGCTTCAGTAATCGCGCACACGACGCTGTCTACAGCCGCTTTCACTGCGTGCTCGACGGTCGAGGCGAGCTCGTCTTGAAACAACGACACGGAGACACTGACGTCCATCTTCACTGGTTTTAGTTTGAGACTGGTCTAGCGGAATCCTCTTTTCATTCAGAAACACCGGCTTCGGTTTGTATTTAGTAAGATATATTTGTTTTTACCGTAGCCTCCGCATTCAAACATATTCACCACTTCTCTGGTGTGATAAATAACAGACACAAACAACAGACTTTGCAAGGAGTAACTTCCGTCTTTCAGAATCAACAGTTCTACCAGAATTTAAACGCGTTTAAATGTTCAGTAAATAATCTCATTGAAAAGCTCAACTTGTCTGTAGATAGGAATGACACGCTCCACTCTGTGTGTGAAATTCAACACAGAAAATGGATTGTTTTCTTTTCCCAGAACTCCGTGCAAGTAATAAACAAACACAAAACTCATAAATTATTAAAGAAAAAAAAAAAAAACATTTTCAACCCAAACTAAACACCTTAAACAGTGTGTTGTAAAATCACCAGTGACTGCAGCCACCTCTCTCCACGTAAACAAAGCAAACCTTTCTATTTCCGGTACTGAAATGGTAGCGTCACTAGCAGAAGGCGTGGCTGGGTGGAACCGCCGCGTATGATTGGCTTTGGCCTCCCTATGGAAGCGAGGGCGGGTCGAGGAGGTTCTGAAACTGGATCGCAGAGTTCTCCATGTCGGCTCTGTGAGCGCTGTGTTGGATGCGATGCTGACACTGCGCGGAATCCGAAATGGAGGCAGATTTGACTGTCTCTGCTGAGAGTGTTACATCATCAGAAAGCAGAGACAGCGCAGCTCGTTAACATCCCCAAACAATATGCTTTTGACAACACCTATTAACTTGCGTGCTGGTTTATTACCGTGCTCCGTGCAACCACGGGATCATCCCCAGTTAGTGCGCTCCTTTCACTTAAAATAACTCCCCTAACTCCTCCCCTTCCTCCCTCCCAACCTTAAAATAACTCCCCTAACTCCTCCCCTCCCTCCCTCCACCCCCACCTTAAAATAACTCTCCTAACCCCTCCCTCCATCATTCCACCCCAACCTTAAAATAACTCTCCTAACCCCTCCCTCCATCATTCCACCCCAACCTTAAAATAACTCTCCTAACCCCTCCCTCCATCATTCCACCCCAACCTTAAAATAACTCTCCTAACCCCTCGCTCCCTCCACCCCAACCTTAAAATAACTCTCCAAACCCCTCCCTCCTCCACCCCAACCTTAAAATAACTCTCCAAACCCCTCCTCCACCCCAACCTTAAAATAACTCCCCTAACCTCTCCCTTCCCTCCCTCCACCCCAACCTTACAATAAATCTGATTAACCTTAACCCCTGTGCAAAAAAAGACATTTCGGATACATTAGAAATACACCAAAAATAATATTTACAGGATAACCAGGAGAGGTATGGTTTTTACAAAGGAGGACACAGACAACATGCCCCACATGTCGACCTGTTCCTAACCAGTTTTAAATAACTTTAGCATAACAGAGCAGAAGTGTTAAAGGGACTTGGAGCTCTTAAAATAAACAAATCCCCTGGGCCAGATGAGATCCTCCCAATAGTACTCAAAGAAATGAAAGAATATTTATTTACAAACTGCTAACCAAGATCATGCAACAGTCTCTTGACACAGGGGTTGTACCGACAGACTGGAAAATTGCAAAAGTAATACCGATCCACAAAAAGGGAGACAAAACCGAACCAGGTAACTACAGACCAATAAGCCTGACTTCTATTATATGTAAACTTATGGAAACTATAATAAGATCAAAAATGGAAAATTACCTTTATGGTAACAATATCCTGGGAGACAGTCAGCATGGTTTTAGGAAAAGAAGATTGTGTCTAACAAACCTACTTGATTTTTTTTGAGGATGCAACATCGACAATGGATAATTGCAAAGCATACAACATGGTTTATTTAGATTTCCAGTGCATTATAAATATCATATGGGAGATAATGACATTGAAGAAGGAATCTATGAAAAAGACCTAGGAGTTTATGTTGACTCAGAAATGTCTTCAACTAGACAATGTGGGGAAGCTATAAAGGCCAACAAGATGCTCGGATATATTGTGAGAAGTGTTGAATTTAAATCAAGGGAAGTAATGTTAAAACTTTACAATGCAATAGTAAGACCTCATCTAGAATATTGTGTTCAGTTCTGGTCACCTCGTTACTAAAAGGATATTGCTGCTCTAGAAATAGTGCAAAGAAGAGCAACCAGAATTATTCCGGGTTTAAAAGGCATGTTGTATGCAGACAGGCTAAAAGAACTGAATCTATTCAGTCTTGAACAAAGAAGACTATGCGGTGATCTGATTCAAGCATTAAAAATCCTAAAAGGTATAGACAATGTCGACCCAGGGGACTTTTTCGACCTGAAAAAAGAAACAAGGACCTGGGGTCACAAATAGAGATTAGATAAAGGGGCATTCAGAACAGAAAATAGGAGGCATTTTTTTACACAGAGAATTGTGAGGGTCTGGAACCAACTCCCCAGTAATGTTGTTGAAGCTGACACCCTGGGATCCTTCAAGAAGCTGCTTGATGAGATTCTGGGATCAATAAGCTACTAACAACCAAACGAGCAAGATGGGCCGAATGGCCTCCTCTCGTTTGTAAACTTTCTTATGTTCTTGTGTTCTTATGTATAAATAATAAAGCTATTCCTCAATTTCACTACCTGTACTACCCAGTGTGAACAGCAGAGGGCACCAGCAACTGCTTGTCAGCGCCGCGTCTGCACTCCATGTAAAATCCTATTGGTTTTAATTTTCCTCATGACTAAATGAATCCATTTTGAGCAAAAATTAAACACAGCAGTATTGTTTTTTTAATTGGTCAAACAGCATAACAGGGAGTAGAGAGCATGTTGATTCTGTTTAAAAATGTTGGTTCGGGTTAGGGTGAAGGAATACATTACATATCAAAACATATCATTCATGGGTAAAGAAACTAAAAAGATGAAGATCGTATTCCGGTTTCTTTCCCTGCACTGACAACACACAATAAATAAATAATCTCTAATAAAACCATATTGTGAAAAAGGATGAATTATAATCCGAATTTAGCGTATTCAGGTAAGATAGGTAAGACAGACAATTAAAATAAAATCATAACTTTAAAGTGTGGATTTAGAAGAAGAAAGAAAAATAATCTGGAAGATGAGTTTATAAAGTGTATAGAAATGAAACTGCTGAGGATGTGAATTCATTGGACAATGAAATGAGGAGGGATCAGATGTGAAGTACAAATCCCCGACACACACATATACAATAACATGAGCAAACAGGTAGTACATATCTAATACAGAATAAAGACATTTCATGTGTATATAAGATTAGAAAGAAAGAAAAAGTGATTAATAGATATCAAATTGATAACAATTAAATGGAAAAAAGACCAAATCTAATTGTGTTATAAATAAATTCAATGGCAAAAACTTTGTTACAGTAACGTTAAGATTTGGTTGCAAAGTCCACTTGACATCCCATATGACATCATCAATGACATCACTAAGCACATGACACATTCTCCCCGAAGACTGGCCATACGGACACAACCCTGGGAAATCATAGTCCTTGTGATTGGTATCATGTTCAGTAACTACATTAGCATTCCCACAATGTTTGCTGTCAATGTGTGCTTTAATGAACAACAGAATGCCTTGTACTCATGTTGAGGTATGTAGAGATGAGTATTAGATTTTTGTAAAGGAGTACCTGAAAACGAATGGGACATGCAATATGTCAAACCCTACATGTATGTTAACACTTTCCATTACTGTTATATATACACTGTGCTGCACTGACAATGCGTGAGATAAGCTTAGGAATGCCTGTGAGCGTGAGATAGCTAATGTGTGAGTCTCACGTCCAACGCGGGAGACTTGACATGTCGATGAACATACAGATTAACTTACTTTCTACCTTCACAACTACTGTTCTATCTTTTTCTTTTTTCTATCAACTTTCTGTTTCATTAAATAAAAGGACTACCCTCAAACAATAACAAGTTATAAATGTGTAGCTCCATCTACTGGCCCAGGCAAAATAATAATATTAAAGAGGATGGATCAGCCTGCTGCTGGCTCTCCTTGAGATCAGCACTCACATTAGATGCTAAATCACCTAATTCTGCAAATTGAGGCTGGACCTGAGGCCTGCTCTTCTCCTGGACTGGCTTGATTGGATCAGTAGGGTTGCTGGACATTGTTGGGGACATCTTGGATGTCCCCACATAAACCTCTGCACACTTTAAGGTCGGCTAACGCTGGACTTTTGTGCCTTCCAATGGTAAAATTGAAAAGGAGAGGAGAAAGTGTGTTTTGTTTTAATGCTCCCAAGCTGTGGAACTCTTTGTCTTCCTCTATTAGAGATGCTGCTTCGGTCAGCATTTCTAAATCAAGATTAAAGACTCATTTTTATAGATCAGGTTTTTTAACCTAATCTAGATATAAAGTTTCTGTTATTTATTTTTATCTGCTAACCTTGTATTTTATTTGTTATTCTTTATTTTATTTTTGTCCTTGTGACAGGATGGCATAAGGGATGAGGCCCAGAGACAGACTGCAGTTCAAACAAAATACTTTTATTAAATGAAAGACTCAAAATAAACAGACACAAGGGCCAAACAAAAGTTTTTTTTTTTTAAAACACAAACAATATACAAAGTAAAACTTACAAAAATAAGGCTTCCAGGCTGAGCTTTGCCTTCAGTGGACTGCAAAATTTCCAAAAAACCAGCATACAAAGAAAAAACCACCCTTACTTTCTCAGCTACCTCTCTCTAATGAGGAGCTGAGGCCTCCTTTTATGTCAGGTGACTGAGTGCTAATTGATTGTTAAATACTCCCACCTGACACAATAAACCTGGGCAGGGAGGAGAATTTAACCCCATCCCTGCCAATATTTGCAAGAGCAGAGCCCTGCTCTGCCACACACCTCCCACCACGTACAAAGTACACAGGTCGCAATCGAACCCAAGCGCCCCCCCCATGAGTCCCCTTATGTCCCACGGGTGGGCTATTTCAGCGGGCGGTGGTGGGCGGGGTTGATGTCGGATCCCCCAAGCTTTCTTCAATAGCGGGGGCCCCAGACCTTCAAAGCACGTGAACGCTGGCAGGGAATCTGAACCCTCCAGCAGGAGCAGTTCTGGTGGCACCTCTGGTGGCGGAGGCGGGAACGGCAGCCCGTCTCCCTTTGGTGGCGGAGGGGGGAACGGCGGCCCGTCTCCCTCTGGTGGACGAGGCGGGAACGGCCCCGCTCCCTCTGGTGGACGAGGCGGGAACGGCGCCCGCCTCCCTCTGGACGAGGCGGAACGGCCCGTCTCCCTCTGGTGGACGAGGCGGGAACGGGCGGCCCGTCTCCCTCTGGAGGGGAACGGCCCGCCTCCCTCTGGTGGACGAGGCGGGAAAGAGCAGGCGGAGATGGCGGATCCTCTGAAACAGCAGGCGGAGAAGGCGGATCCTCTGGAACAGCAGGCGGAGACGGCGGCCACTCTGGCAATGGCTGGCGGAGACGGCGGCCACTCTGGCAATGGCTGTTCCAACTCCTCAGGTGGCAACGGCTCCAGCCACTCCGGCATCGGCGGTGGTGGCTGTGGCCATTCTAGTGGCCTCTGAGGTCGGGCTGGCACCTCCTGCTGTCGCAGTCGGGTGCGCCTCCCCTGAGCTCCTCTCAGCAGCATGTGCAAGGGCTGCTGAGGAGCGTCAGCCTTTTCCCTTTCCGGCTCTCTGGTCCGTGGTTCCACCCCTTCCGGCTCTCGGGTCCGTGGCCCCTCCCCTTCCGGCTCTTGGGTCCGTGGCCCCTCCCCTCCCGGCTCTGTGGCCCCTCCCCTCCCGGCTATGTGGCCCCTCCCCTTCCGGCTCTGTGGCCCCTCCACTTCCGGCTCTCGGGTCCGTGGTCCCTCCCCTTCCGGCTCTCGGGTCCGTGCCCCTCCCCTTCCGGCTCTCGGGTCTGTGGCCCCTCCCCTTCCGGCTCTCGGGTCCGTGGCCCCTCCCCTTCCGGCTCTCAGACTGGGCGCTCCACCTCCTCTGCATCTCGGGATGGCAGCTCCACCCCCTCTGGCTCTCGGGACGGCAGCTCCACCCCCTCTGGCTCTCGGGACGGCAGCTCCACCCCCTCTGGCTCTCGGGACGGCAGCAGCAGGGGAACCAGCAAGCATGCTCCCTCTGCTGGTGGCGGCGATGGAGGTGGAACCAGCAGGTACTCTCCATCTGCTGGTGGAGGTGGGAGCGGCAAGTCGTCTTCCCACAGAGGTGGAGGCGGAACCAGCAGGAACTCTCCCTCTGCTGGTGGCGGTGGGAACGACACACAGTCCCCCCACGGAGGTGGATACCTGGGCTGTGAATATTCGGCCTTCCCCCTCTTGGGCTGTGGATGCACCGACTCCCCCCTCTTGGGCTGTAGATGCACCAACTCCCCCCTCTTGGGCTGTGGACGTTCGGGCTCCTCCCACTCAGGCACAGGACGTTCGGGCTCCTCCCACTCAGATGCAGGACGTTCAGGCTCCTCCCACTCCAGGTCTGTGTCCCGTAAGACCTCCAGGCAGTGGTGCTCCTCATGCTCGTACTGCATGCAGTGGGTGCATCACTCCTCTTCCTCCCATGTCTTCCTTCCTCTCTGCGTCTAATTGTAGATTTGGAGACTTGGTGACCCCAAGATGCAATTAAGTTCTGTAATTCTCCAACTGTGGCCCTTGGATTTCCCTTTGCCTCCCGAACCATCTGCCTCACTGTGCGTGGGGGCAAGATACACTTGCATCCTCTACCAGGCAAGTTATCCACTGTTCCAGTGGTTTTGAACTTCTTAATTATTGCCCTAATAGTGGTAAGTGGCATATTTAGTTTTTTAGCAATTGTTTTGTACCCACTGCCTGATTTATGAAGGTCAATAACCATTTGTCTCTTTTCATTTGTGAGTTCTTTGCCTTTCCTCGTGGTGATGGATGACAAATGGATTTCATATGCGTGTTACTTCATTTTTATACCCCAGTGAAACAAGAAGTCATGTAAGGCCACAATACAGTTCCTTAAGACTGAGATGAACTTAAAGAAGTAGAATGTTAATGCAGATTTAAATTTGTTTGATTTTATTTATAAGAATCTTTAGTGGTGCCAATAATTCTGACACCTAATTTTTTATTACTTGTTATTATTATTTGTTTATTTAGCAGACATCTTTATCCAAGGCGACTTACAGAGATTAGGGTGTGTAAACTATGCATCCGCTGTAGAGTCACTTACAATTACATCTCACCTGAAAGACGGAGCACAAGTAGGTTAAGTGACTTGCTTAGAGTCACACAATGATTCAGTGGCTGAGGTGGACCGGGGACCTTCTGGTTACAAGCCCTTTTCTTTAACCACTGAACCACAGAGCCTCCCCACTTTTCTCTGAGCAATTGTATATATTTGAGCATAAAATATAGCTCATTACCTGTGTTGTTTATTTTATACAGCCTTTCTTGCTCATCTTTGTCAAGGTTGCCAATAAGTTTGGAGGTGACTGTATTGTGAAAAGTGTTGAATTTAAATCAAGGGGCAACCTTGTCAAGCATAAAGCAATTAGGCACAACTGGAAAGGTGCTGGGGCCCAAGACTCACACAATTGATGCTTCTAACTTGGCTTCTTTTTTTTGATCGCTCCACTTTACATTGAAATGCTCTTTGTACAATGCCAAGTGGATTGTGACCATTCCCTTATCAGCTCAAAAGTCACATCTGCAACAAAAAACACTGACAATGCACAACCAAAAAAAAAAATGCTCCAACACCCCAGCCCTGGATCTGCATTGCCTGCCCCATCAACTGTCACTTCCCATACACTTACCTTGCATTCTCATTATCCCTTACACTCATTGCTATTATTGGTCTTGTTCATCATCTTCATTGTTAAAAATATACTGCTTCATGTTCTTTGAGGTATTCTTGTATGTATGGGCTAAATGTCTGTCCATGTGTGCCCTGATCTACCTGTGCCTTACCTGCATGTTGTCCGTGTCTTCCCAAAGCATACTTGTCTGTGCCTGTGATGACGCATCTCCCATTCCCTGTCTGTCTTTCTCTCTGTAGTAGTGCTTGTAAGGATAACCAAGAACACTTCAGTCTGTGTTGAGCACTTTTCTTGGCACATGTGTCTCAGCATCTTTATTCTGCATACAACCCAGCTGATAAGGGAATGGTCACAATCCACTTGAAGTTTGTCAGATTTGCACGTACTCTTTTTATTTATATGTATATGCACACTCTTAAACTCAGGGGAGACGTTCAGGAGGACATAAAAATGTTTCGGACTCCTGTAAGTGGATCGTTTGTGCATTGGTCTTGCAATGTATCCAGATGAATTTTAATAAATCTAGAAACTCACACAGGCTCATTCAATTAGACGTTTTAACGAATCAGAGTAGTATCAGTACTCCTTCGGTTTATTAAATGCTTAAAAATGGATTGAGTAGTTACAGACTACGTCGAATCCCAACTGACAAGCAATCTATAGTGAGATAGTGTAGTCCTGGGGGAATGGGACTACATCTCCCAGAGGGGAACCGCCTTAGTTTGGTTAATTGTTTAATTTAATTTGATTAATTGTTTAATCAGTAATGATCCCCTGCACCTGGCTAGCATTGTAAATTAGAGCCAGGTGCAGGGTATTTAAGAAAAGCAGCCAGTCTGTTTGGGGCCGCTGTGTGGAGAGCCCGCTTGTCTGTGTGCTCAAGCGTACAAATGAAAAGGTAGTGTGTAAAACCCTTTTTGGTGTGTTGTTAGAGTTTTGTGTAGCAGGTAAACGGGTTAGCTGTCCTGCAGTATAGTTGAGGTTCATGTGTGTTTAGTTAGTGCTCAGTAGAGCTAGGTGTTTGTTTTGTTTATTTTGGTTTTTGTGTTTATTAAAAATTTAAAAATGTAATTAAACCTTAAACTCCTGTGTCCTGGGTCTATTTTTAAAGGGGCAAAGAACCCGAGCGGGTGCGAGTCTTTTACTATATATATATATATATATATATATATATATATATATATATATATACACAGTGCCGTGAAAAAGTATTTGCCCCCTGTCTGATTTTCTGCATTTTTGCATATTTTTTGACACTGAATGTTATCAGATCTTCAAACAAAACCTAATATTACATAAAAGGGACCCTGAGTGAACAAATAACACAAAAATGTGATACATATTTCATTTATATATATATATATATATATACAGTACTGTGCAAAAGTTTTAGGCAGGTGTGAAAAAATGCTGTAAAGTAAGAATGCTTTCAAAAATAGACATGTTAATAGTTTATATTTATCAATTAACAAAATGCAAAGTGAGTGAACAGAAGAAAAATCTACATCAAATCAATATTTGGTGTGACCACCCTTTGCCTTCAAAACAGCATCAATTCTTCTAGGTACACTTGCACACAGTTTTTGAAGGAACTCGGCAGGTAGGTTGGCCCAAACATCTTGGAGAACTAACCACAGTTCTTCTATGGATTTAGGCAGCCTCAGTTGCTTCTCTCTCTTCATGTAATCCCAGACAGACTCGATGATGTTGAGATCAGGGCTCTGTGGGGGCCATACCATCACTTTCAGGACTCCTTGTTCTTCTTTCCGCTGAAGATAGTTCTTAATGACTTTCGCTGTATGTCTGGGGTCGTTGTCATGCTGCAGAATAAATTTGGGGCCAATCAGATGCCTCCCTGATGGTATTGCATGATGGATAAGTATCTGCCTGTACTTCTCAGCATTGAGGAGACCATTAATTCTGACCAAATCCCCAAATCCATTTGCAGAATGCAGCCCCAAACTTGCAAGGAACCTCCACCATGCTTCACTGTTGCCTGCAGACACTCATTCGTGTATCGCTCTCCAGCCCTTCGGCGAACAAACTGCCTTCTGCTACAGCCAAATATTTCAAATTTTGACTCATCAGTCCAGAGCACCTGCTGCCATTTTCTGCACCCCAGTTCCTGTGTTTTCGTGCATAGTTGAGTCGCTTGGCCTTGTTTCCACGTTGGAGGTATGGCTTTTTGGCCGCAAGTCTTCCATGAAGGCCACTTCTGACCAGACTTCTCCGGACAGTAGATGGGTGTACCAGGGTCCCACTGTTTTCTGCCAATTCTGAGCTGATGGCACTGCTGGACATCTTCCGATTGTGAAGGGAATAAGCATGATGTGTCTTTCATCTGCTGCAGTAAGTTTCCTTGGCCGACCACTGCGTCTACGGTCCTCAACGTTGCCCGTTTCTTTGTGCTTCTTCAAAAGAGCTTGGACAGCACATCTGGAAACCCATGTCTGCCTTGAAATTTCTGCCTGGGAGAGACCTTGCTGATGCAGTATAACTACCTTGTGTCTTGTTGCTGTGCTCAGTCTTGCCATGGTGTATGACTTTTGACAGTAAACTGTCTTCAGCAACCTCACCTTGTTAGCTGAGTTTAGCTGTTCCTCACCCAGTTTTATTCCTCCTACACAGCTGTTTCTGTTTCAGTTAATGATTGTGTTTCAACCTACATATTGAATTGATGATCATTAGCACCTGTTTGGTATAATTGTTTAATCATACACCTGACTATATGCCTACAAAATCCCTGACTTTGTGCAAGTGTACCTAGAAGAATTGATGCTGTTTTGAAGGCAAAGGGTGGTCACACCAAATATGGATTTGATTTAGATTTTTCTTCTGTTCACTCACTTTGCATTTAGTTAATTGATAAATATAATCTATTAACATGTCTATTTTTGAAAGCATTCTTACTTTACAGCATTTTTTCACACCTGCCTAAAACTTTTGCACAGTACTGTATATATATATATATATGTGTGTGTGTGTGTGTATAGGTATGTATGTACCAGTCAAAAGTTTGAGTACACCTGCTTGAAACCAGGTTTTTCATGATTATCTATGCTTTTAACTGTATAAACTTGTCTATAAACACTTAATATTTAATTATATGATACATGTACTTATATAAGCTGATAATCATAAGTGATTTCCATTCAAAAAAATTATTTTTAAATGAAAATGTAACTCTTGTCAATTTCAATGAAATGGTCACCCAAAGCAAGGGGATTTCAGTTTGAAGCCCAAGTCAGTTAAAAGTCTGAAATGTGTATAACACGGTGTTAGAACACTGGCCTAAGTATAAAAGTGTCTTTGTTAGATGTTCTCCGAGTTAACTAGCATGTTACCTAATTAACCTTTTGTCACCAATTATTGTTAACAGGTGAGGGTCCATGAGTACTATAAATATAGGTAGCATAGGCACTAGTTTGTCATTCCTGAATGTAAGGGAGCAGAAAATGGCAAAATATGCTCAGTTAAGCAAAAAAAAAAGTAATTACTTTAAGAAATGAAGGTCAATCTTTAAGACAAATCGCAAGAACTTTGCAAGTGTCTGTAACTGCTGTGGCCAAGACCATCAAACGATTTGAAGAAACTGGCACTCATGAGGACCGAACAAGATCAGGCAGGCCAAGGGTGACCTCAGAATCAGAGAACAAGTTCATTCGAGTCACAAGTCTGAGAAACCGGCAATTAACTGCCCCTGAAATACAAGCTCAGCTAAATGCTACTAGAAGTACAGATGTTTCAACATCAACTGTTAAGAGGAGATTTCGTGAAGCTGTCCTAACTGAAAGAATTGCTGCAAAGATACCATTGTTAAGAATGCAGAATAAGAGGAAGAGACTTGACTGGGCCAGAAAACACAGAAACTGGACATTTGAGGAGCGGAAGTCGGTCTTATGGACCGATGAGTCAAAATTTGAAATGTTTGGGTCCAACTGCCGAGTATTTGTAAGACACAGAGAGGGTGAGGGCATGAGTTCTGCATGTGTGGTTCCCACTGTCAAGCATGGAGGAGGCAGTGTCGTGGTCTGGGGTTGCTTTGCTGGTGACAGAGTTGGTGATCTTTACCAAGTCCATGGCAAGCTCAACAAGCATGGCTATCATAGATTACTTCAGAGGCATGCCATTCCATCAGGATTACGGCTAGTTGGGCAGTCCTTCATTCTTCAGCAAGATAATGACCCGAAACACGCCTCAAATTTGTGCAAGAACAATCTGGCGAAGAAGGAAAGTGAAGGACAACTCAATCTAATGACCTGGCCTGCCCAGTCTCCAGACCTCAATCCCATAGAACTTGTATGGGACGAACTGGACAGAAGAGTCAAAGCAAAGCTACCCACAAGTGCCCTACATCTCTGGGAATTGCTGCAGAAAAGCAATGTTATGTTTTAGTCTATCATTCTTAGACTAAAACATAAGTCATATACCTTATAGCAATGCATCAATATAAAAGAGATACAGATTCAAAATATATGCTTACCTTCCAGTATAGGGAAGTGTAGAATATAATGTAAGGACAGAAACTGTCTTCAAAGGCAAAGACTTCTAAATACGACACCAACAGCAATCAGCTCGATCAGAGATCTACAGAGCATGGGTCACAACAGCTTGTAGTTAGCAAGTTGAGCGACCCTTGACTAGGATTTTAGCCCGTTTTTTATTGCTTCTGTTTTTATGTCAGAAGTCATAATTAAATCTTAATCATTAATATGCCCTGACAGCTCATGTCCTTCAAGTGAATAACATTTTCAAAACACCTGGTAACTCCTTATATAAGATTAATTAGCCATCATTAATAGAAGAGTCTTCTGTAAGCATTTTCTCAGATGTATGGCATAACATGGTCCTATACTACTATTATTATTTATTTCTTAGCAGACGCCCTTATCCAAGGCGACTTACAATTGTTACAAGATATCACATTATTTTTACATACAATTATCAATTTATACAGTTGGGTTTTTACTGGAGCAATCTAGGTAAAGTACTTTGCTCAAGGGTACAGCAGCAGTGTCCCCCACCTGGGATTGAACCCATGACCCTCCAGTCAAGAGTCCAGAGCCCTAACCACTACTCCACACTGCTGCTCCTATGGCTCCCTCACTTTTTTTTTTTTTTTTTTTTTTTTTTTTTTTACCAGGTCTTCATTAATTTTTATGATTTAATGAAGCCATATGTAGTTCACCACTGACTCCCCTTTCCTGTACCAGGAGGTATTTCTTATATGTAAAGGTTCACTCATTATAGAAACCTTGGATTTCAAACCCCCCAAACATTAAAACTCACATTAGTTGCCAAAAAGTTATTTCCTTCAATTACCCACGCGCCTGGTACCGTTTCGTTTCAAGCAAAGATAAGGTTAACAAATTAATTACATTCTCTTTGGCAGATCCTGCTATATGCCTGACACAGACTGGCACTATTATGCTTTGACTGAAGTTTTTACTTTAAGCTAATTTCTGCACTATATTCTCTTATTTTCAAACTTAACAGTTCATCTGTTAAAATAAAACATTTACACTTATATTCTGTTTGAATTATTCTAGAATACCCGTGTTTAGCTTAAAGACTACTTTCAGATCAAGCTTACTTCTCTAAATAAGAAACTTGATGCTTGCGTCTGCCTTTCTGTTCAAGATTATAAACCCTGGCACCCGTAGCTCAGACAAAGACAACATTAGCTCATTTCACAGGTGTTTCTTGGTGGCACTGGTTTCACCCGATGCGGGGAATCTTTAGATCTGCGAACCATCGGAACCGGAAGTTTCTTTGTTTGAGCAGCTTGGAGAAAAAGACGAGAAAACAGAAGGAATAGAAGATAGAGAGAGAAAGAGAGCGGTGAGTTATTGGAACTGAATTCACTACAACCGCTGGAAACCCCGTGTGTGGTACGGGGGGGGGGTGTAATGTGTTAATATTATATAGAGGACGGCGAGTTTGATACGAGACTCGAGCAGACACAGGCACATTCATTATTATTAAACCTGCTCGCAGACTCTCGACGCCGTCACTCTGAGCGCTCTTCGAAACAGACTGAGTTCGGATCGTATTTATATTCATGTTGGGTTAATCAGAAATGGCTGTCAGCGGCCCGTCTGTAGTACTACAGGAGATTTGAATTGCACAGTTTGTCCCGCTCTGTGCAGCGCCGTCCCGTTTGTAACACGTTGCATGAACTGCATTCTGCTGTCCGGTGCCAGTACTGTACGTGCACCGGCTTTGTTAATAATAACAACACAATGACCGCTGCTTTCTATACGATCGCAATGTGCTGTGTGTCAAGTAGGGTTACAAGCTGTCACTATCTTCATAGTTATACTATATTTATATTAACTCTATATTGCTATGAATTTTTTAAAGTGAAGGGTTGACCAATGTGAATTGAACTGGATGCAATATTTAAATAATATTGTTGTTGTTCTTTTGATGCATTTTATTTAATATACAATATATTTATTGTATTCATTTTAAATGAATAGACATAATTAACACCAAACGTGATATATACAGTTTTATATAATCTACTTGACATCCCTGTCGCACAAAACACACACACACACACACACAAGTATAACCTTTAAGATTTTGCTTTTATTTAACAGTGAACGCAGTCAGTCAGTTAGTGATTAATAACCTTTTTGCTTCATGAAATTAAAGATACATAGTAAAAGAAATTCAGTCCAAACATACTTGATAAAACTGAGATCTTCAAATCTGTGTTCATTGCAAAACCAGAGTAATACAATAAATAAATATAAATAAAGGTACTCTAATTACTCTGTTTTTAAGTTAGTAAAATGGCAATATGTAACTTATTTCAAGTGTGTCTGATTCATAAGATGTGCAACACTGAAACATTTTTTTTTCTCTATATTGTCTGTTGGTTGCTAGCGCTGCAAGATATACATTTTTTACAATGAGAAATGGATAAATCGGATATTCATCTGCTTAAAATACAACAATTTGCTCAGACACTAAAATGATGCTAAAACAGAAACTTAATGTCTGTACGCACTTGTTTGTTGCCTCATTTTGCTGGTTAATCTGTGCAGCTGATGACTGCAGTGAACTCTGCATGTTTATGTTTGAGATATTTTGCAAGTGTTGTGTGTGGAATTTATGACACCCCTTTAATTGTGTCCAGTTGTAATATGGGAATAGCATGCTGCAGCTCCCATGCTCAGTGTTAGTGGGGTCCTGATCTGACAGCATGCTGCAGCTCCCATGCTCAGTGTTAGTGGGGTCCTGATCTGACAGCATGCTGCAGCTCCCATGCTCAGTGTTAGTGACTCCTGATCTGACAGCATGCTGCAGCTCCCATGCTCAGTGTTGGTGGAGTCCTGATCTGACAGCATGCTGCAGCTCCCATGCTCAGTGTTAGTGGGGTCCTGATCTGACAGCATGCTGCAGCTCCCATGCCGGCGTAGTGCTCGACAGCATGCCCAGTCAGTGTTGGTGGAGTCCCATGTTAGTGTGTTAGTGGAGTTCTGATCTGACAGCATGCTGCAGCTCCCATGCTCAGTGTTAGTGACTCCTGATCTGACAGCATGCTGCAGCTCCCATGCTCAGTGTTAGTGGAGTCCTGATCTGACAGCATGCTGCAGCTCCAATGCTCAGTGTTAGTGGAGTCCTGATCTGACAGCATGCTGCAGCTCCCATGCTCAGTGTTAGTGGAGTCCTGATCTGACAGCATGCTGCAGCTCCAATGCTTAGTGTTAGTGGAGTCCTGATCTGACAGCATGCTGCAGCTCCCATGCTCAGTGTTAGTGGAGTCCTGATCTGACAGCATGCTGCAGCTCCAATGCTTAGTGTTAGTGGAGTCCTGATCTGACAGCATGCTGCAGCTCCCATGCTCAGTGTTAGTGGAGTCCTGATCTGACAGCATGCTGCAGCTCCCATGCTCAGTGTTAGTGGAGTCCTGATCTGACAGCATGCTGCAGCTCCCATGCTCAGTGTTAGTGGAGTCCTGATCTGACAGCATGCTGCAGCTCCCAGTGCTGGCGTGATCTGACAGCATGCTGCAGTTAGTCCCTGATCTGATGCACAGTGTTGCTCAGCCTGATCTGACAGCATGCTGCAGCTCCCATGCTCAGTGTTAGTGACTCCTGATCTGACAGCATGCTGCAGCTCCCATGCTCAGTGTTAGTGGAGTCCTGATCTGACAGCATGCTGCAGCTCCCATGCTCAGTGTTAGTGACTCCTGATCTGACAGCATGCTGCAGCTCCCATGCTCAGTGTTAGTGGAGTCCTGATCTGACAGCATGCTGCAGCTCCATGCTCAGTGTTAGTGACTCCTGATCTGACAGCATGCTGCAGCTCCCATGCTCAGTGTTAGTGGAGTCCTGATCTGACAGCATGCTGCAGCTCCAATGCTCAGTGTTAGTGGAGTCCTGATCTGACAGCATGCTGCAGCTCCAATGTTCAGTGTTACTGGAGTCCTGATCTGACAGCATGCTGCAGCTCCCATGCTCAGTGTTAGTGGAGTCCTGATCTGGCAGCACGCTGCAGCTCCCATGCTCAGTGTTAGTGGAGTCCTGATCTGGCAGCATGCTGCAGCTCCCATGCTCAGTGTTAGTGGAGTCCTGATCTGACAGCATGCTGCAGCTCCAATGCTCAGTGTTAGTGGAGTCCTGATCTGACAGCATGCTGCAGCTCCCATGCTCAGTGTTAGTGGAGTCCTGATCTGACAGCATGCTGCAGCTCCCATGCTCAGTGTTAGTGGAGTCCTGATCTGACAGCATGTAACCCCCGGGTGTAGTCCTGATCTGACAGCGCCGACCCCATGCTCACTTCATGGGCAGGTGTAGCGCAGACCCCATGCTACTTCTCTACACTAGACTCTTGTTGCATTCTTCATTTCAGTGCATATATAATTAGGGTGACCAGACATCCTGGTTAACCATCAAAGGTCCCAGTGTCCTGACATTTTTCTCAAGTCCCGGTTTTCAGCCACTTCCTGTAGCGCGACGCACTCAAAATACTGTTTGTCAAAATAACATAAACAACTGCATCCTATATAACTTGGGTATTGGCATCTGCAGTGAAAACAAAATAAAATAAAAAAGCAGGTACTAGGACAAGCAAGAGCGTTATTTAAGCATTTGAGCCCGAAGGAGCGGGCTTAATCATGTGGTAATGCCTGCCTCGTGCAGTTACAGGAAAAAAAGAAAGGAGAAAACGTATTTAACAACCATCTACATTATTATTATTATTATGATGATTATTATTATTAATAATAATAATAATAATAATAATAATAATAATAATAATAATAATAATAATAAACTCAAAATAAGTAGTAGCTATGGTTATATAATATGATATGGCAAGTTAAACTAATTAACCACAAATTATACTCCCGGGAGTGTACTGAAATTAGCTATCTGCTTAAAACAAAAAGATAAGAGTAAGAGTGAGAGGATGACTATTTAAATAAACATTAAATAGCCCATATTGAAATGGTTTAATTAGTCTTATAAGTTATTTTACAATGTGTCCCGGATATGAGCTTTGAAAATCTGGTCATCCTGTATATAATGCCAAAATATTAAATTAAATCTTTGTCTCAGATTTCACTTACATTTCATGTAAAGTAAGCCAAGATATTGACCATTTTTTCATCATTTTAAAAACATACAGTGTGTGTCATTTCCATTGGATTCTAATGTATGTGGCTACCGTTAGCATCTCTATAGCCATCAAACACAGACATTACTACACCCCTGCATGTAACACAGACAGCTCTACACCCCTGCATGTAACACAGACATTGCACCCTGCATGTAACACAGACAGCTCTACACAGCTCTACACCCACCCTGCATGTAACACAGACAGCTCTACACCCCTGCATGTAACACAGACAGCTCTACACCCCTGCATGTAACACAGACAGCTCTACACCCCATGCATGTAACACAGACAGCTCTACACCAGCTGCATGTAACACAGACAGCTCTACACCCCTGCATGTAACACAGACAGCTCTACACCCCTGCATGTAACACAGACAGCTCTACACCCCTGCATGTAACACAGACAGCTCTACACCCCTGCATGTAACACAGACACAGAGGACCCACCTTTATGCCAAGAAGATCCATTGTCGGAGCCATCATTAGTGGTGTTGCAGACTTTGGTCATTGGACGCAAGCGAGGATCCACATCCAGATTGCAAGCAACTTTGTTTCTTCAGGCATACCCTAGAGCATATGCAGATCCCGTCCCGATACAGAAAGAGAAGATGCAGGATCTTCTCAACATGCTGTTTGTTTTGCTCACATATGTTCATTCTTTCTGTGAGGGATTAGAGTGAGACCACTGAGCAAGCTAATCGCGGCTGCTGTTCATGGTGGCCCATCTTACTGTTGACAGTGTTATGGATGGGGTTTCTAGTCTTGTGTCCAGTCTTGTTATGAGTTATCTGGTTACAGGCACTATTGCTATGAGTTATTGTTCTAGGCACTATTTTACGGGTTATCTGGTTCTAGGCACTATTGTTGGTTTTAAGAACATAAGAAAGTTTACAAACGAGAAGAGGCCATTCGGCCCATCTTGCTTGTTTGGTTGTTAGTAGCTTATTGATCCCAGAATCTCATCAAGCAGCTTCTTGAAGGATCCCAGGGTGTCAGCTTCAACAACATTACTGGGGAGTTGGTTCCAGACCCTCACAATTCTCTGTGTAGAAAAAGTGCCTCCTGTTTTCTGTTCTGAATGCCCCTTTATCTAATCTCCATTTGTGACCCCTGGTCCTGGCTTCTTTTTTCAGGTTGAAAAAGTCCCCTGGGTTGACATTGTCTATACCTTTTAGGATTTTGAATGTTTGAATCAGATCACTGCATAGTCTTCTTTGTTCAAGACTGAACAGATTCAATTTTTTTAGCCTGTCTGCATACAACATGCCTTTTAAACCCAGGGTAATTCTGGTCGCTCTTCTTTGCACTCTTTCTAGAGCAGCAATATCCTTTTTGTAACGAGGTGACCAGAACTGAACACAATATTGTAGGTGAGGTCTTACTAATGCATTGTAAAGTTGTAACATTACTTCCCTTGATTTAAATTCAACACTTCTCACAATACAGTCACCTCCAAAATTATTGGCACCCTTCATAAAGATGAGCAAAAAAGGCTGTATAAAATAAACAACACAGGTAATTAGCTATATTTTATGCTATATTTTATAGCTTCCCCACATTGTCTAGATGAAGACATTTCTGAGTCAACATAAACTCCTAGGTCTTTTTCATAGATTCCTTCTTCAATTTCAGTATCTCCCATATGATATTTATAATGCACATTTGTATTGCCTGCGTGCAGTACCTTTACACTTTTCTCTATTATATGTCATTTGCCATGTGTCTGCCCAGTTCTGAATGCTGTCTAGATCATTTTGAATGACCTCTGTGCTGCAACAGTGTTTGCCACTCCTCCTATTTTTGTGTCGTCTGCAAATTTAACAAGTTTGCTTACTCTACCAGAATCTAAGTCAATGTAGATTAGGAATAGCAGAGGGCCTCATACTGATCCCTGTGGTACTCCACTTGTTACCTCGCTCCATTAGGAATAGCAGAGGGCCTCATACTGATCCCTGTGGTACTCCACTGGTTACCTCACTCCATTGTGAGGTTTCTCAACATTGAGGTTTCTAATGTTGCATTTGTATTTTCAGACGTCAGATATTATTATTATTATCTTTCAATATACCGTTATCAAATAAACTCCGTGGCCCAAAACTACCCAAAGAAAATAAACATGAGCACGGTTTTCATATTGCTGACTTAATAAAAACAATAACGTCAGAGTACTATAAACCAGTACAAACACATTGCGTGCTCAAGATTTCTGATGCAGAAATCAAAAGAATGAATCCACTCATACAGCCATTTTAGGTAAGCTTTCGATTTTCAGTTTTATCTTTTAAGGTAATGTTCATATATACATTACTGGGCAAGGGCATCTGCCAAGAAATAATAATAATAAGGCCTATTTAATTTCACTAAATCGGGGAAAGCATAAGTGTGTATTTATTGAATGAAGTTAGAGGTATACGTGACCAAGCAAGTCATCTCGGCCCTGTAATATACACAACGCTTTAGAAGTGGATGGGAAACGGCAAACTCTATTTGCAAGATATAAATGGTAAAACAAACCAAATATAGAAATAGACTGTTTTTTTTATTGCCATAAATGAGCTGCTAGCCGTGGTTAACTGTATACAAGAACAACGTTTAGAATTGCCGACCTGCAGACAAGGGGGCATGTCGCTCGCATTCCTCATGCCTGCGTGGTTATTTTCTCCAGCTGGAGGCTCAGAATCAGGCCTCAAACCACTTATTCTTCCTCCCCACAATTTCTTTCATTACACACCACACTCCCGCTGTCCTTATTTAGTAAAGACTACTCATACATACAGGCCTATGTCGCGATGGTTATGTCATCTGCAAATTTAACAAGTTTGCTTACTATACCAGAATCTAAATCATTAATGTATATTAGGAATAGCAGATGACTTAATACTGATCCCTGTGGTACACCACTGGTTACCTCGTTCCATTTTAAGGTTTCTCCTCTAATCAGTACTTTCTGTTTTCTACATGTTAACCACTCCCTAATCCATGTGCATGCATTTCCTTGAATCCCTACTGTGTTCTGTTTGAGAATTAATCTTTTATGCGGGACTTTGTCAAAAGCTTTCTGGAAATCTAAATAAACCATGCTCAGCGATGCTGACCCCAGAACAAGCACAAATGGTGTACATAGGTTTTAAAATAAATTATTATAGTAGCAAGCCTTTTAAGATCTTTGATACAACATTTTAAATTGTACAACTTTTCAAATGTATTACAATGACAACAGTTTTATTCTAAATTATTTAGCAAAACCATACTTAGTTGCCCTAAAGAAAGTAATTAAAGTTAGAATGTATTTTGGAAACATGAAATATTTGAATGAAATATTCCTTGTCATGTGATATATATTGTTTTTCCACTAAATCACAAATTGCTGGCGATATACTGTTCCACATTACATTTTTTTAATTGTCTGTAAAATCTAAATAATAAATCCCTCTGAAAAACAAATTTAAGGAAAAATAAAGGCTTAGAGAAGGATGCATATGATTCAGGTAATGCATCAAGCATTTAAAAAGTTTGCGCAGCTCAAAACTAGTGCACATATATGGTTCTTCATCTGAACGATTCAAATATTGACACAGGCTTTTTAAGGGAGAGGCAGTGTTTTTGTGTTACAGGCACCTAACTGTGAAATAACTTTTGTTGCATTTGCAACCTTTTTAGTCACAGTCTGCAGCCCTGCTTAAGTCCATATCTCACATAGAAAATCATTTTTTGGCTTTGGGGTCGTACTTTGTTTACTTTCACAATGAGCAAGAAATTAAATCTCCATGATCAATTTTATGACAGAGACGTAAAACTATAATTATTTCCCGGAAAATACCGACAGCGCACTGATGATGCACGAAGTTGGCGTGACGTCACTAGGGGAACACATACCAGGAGCAGAGGAGAGATACACATGACTTCAGACTGTGAAAGCGATCATTACGAATTTTTTTTTTTTTTTTTTTAGAACACTGTTATAAAATATAATCGGATTGTAATGTGAAATATGTGACATATAGACTTAAAGAAGCATCACATCTTGCATAATTTCTATAAATTTAAATCTGTAATGGTTATCATAATATCTACAGTAAATGTGTTGTTCTGCGGCACAAAGGTACTCTAAATACTCAGATGCAGAATGTTTTTTAAAAGTTAGTAAAATGACAATACATAAATATGTAACTTATTTAAAAATTGTCTGATTCATAAGATGTGAAACACTGTATGTGCTAGACTTCCACAATTCAGATTTTCAAGAACTTGTGTGACTCTAGAAATCTACCCAGAGTGTTTTTCTAGAAACATAGCTAACGTAGTGAGAGAAAAAAACAATTTGTTCAGTTAAACTTGTTGTCCCGGCACCAGGCGATATGAATTCCACACCCTGAGAAGAGTTGTCAGATGTATAAATGTAGACAACAGCACCTGTTTCTGTACATTTTCGATATGCACGTTTTCAATACTCCCCTCCATTTCTGATGACAAAATTGAATCTTAATTGGCACGGAACGCACACCAGACACAAATGACAGGCTTATGGTTGATTTAAAAACTTCCGCTTCTGTGTTTTGGGAGGGGAAATGTCTTCACACAAGGGGTGGTTGATATGACATCATCGGGCATGCACTGCAGTTCAAGGGCTATTCGCGCATATGGGGCCAAAGCCAGCCTAGCTCTGTGCTCAAGTGTAAACGGGGGCTCAAATGATAAGAATCTTTGAATCTGATCGAACATAAGCAAGTTCAGGTGTAAACGCACCAATAGAGAACAGATTGTAATCATTCATTTCATGTTCTTTTTTCAGGACTGCCTTATCTTGGTGAAAGCCAAGGAACAAAGATGGAGGTTCTGGAATTGGTACACTGCATTAAACAGGAGATGCCTGAACTGGAATCTGTCCACATTAAAGAAGAGGAGACTGAACTGGAGCCTGTCCACATTAAGGAAGAAGAGACTGAACTGGAGTCTGTCCACATTAAAGAAGAGGAGACTGAAATGGAGCCTGTCCACATTAAGGAAGAAGAGACTGAACTGGAGTCTGTCCACATTAAAGAAGAGGAGACTGAACTGGAGCCTGTCCACATTAAGGAAGAAGAGACTGAACTGGAGTCTGTCCACATTAAAGAAGAGGAGACTGAACTGAGCCTGTCCACTTAAGAGCCTGTACACATTAAAGAAGAAGAGACTGAACTGCAGTCTGTCCACATTAAAGAAGAGTCTATTGACTTGTTTAAGGATTCAGAAAACCTATCCCGACCAAAGATATCACGTCGCTGTACTGAATGTGGTAAGAGCTTCAGTCGGTTAGGAAGCCTAAAAACACACCAGCGAATTCACACTGGAGAGAAGCCGCATCAATGTACTGAATGTGGAAAGAGCTTCTGTCAGTTAGGAGACCTAAAAAAACACCATAAAACTCACACTGGAGAGAAGCCATATTACTGTACTGAATGTGGTGAGAGATTCAGTGAGTCAGGAAACCTAAATAGACACCAGAGAATTCACACTGGAGAGAAGCCGTATCACTGTTCTGAATGTAGGGAGAGCTTCAGTCGCTTAGAAAACCTAAAAACACACAAGCGAATTCATACTGGAGAGAAGCAGTATCACTGTACTGAGTGTGGAGAGAGCTTCAGACAATCAGATACCCTAAAAAAACACCAGCGAATTCACACTGGAGAGAAGCCATATCACTGTTCTGAATGTGGGAGGAGCTTCACTGAATTGGGACACCTAAAAACACACCAACGAATTCACACTGGAGAGAAACCGTATCACTGTAATGAATGTGGGAGGAGCTTCATTGAATCGGGACACCTAAAAACACACCAACGAATTCACACTGGAGAGAAGCCGTATCACTGTACAGAATGTGGGAGGAGCTTCATTGAATCAGGACACCTAAAAAGACACCAGCGAATACACACTGGAGAGAAGCCATATCACTGTAGTGAATGTTGGAAGAGCTTCAGACAGTCAGACACCCTAAAAAGACACCAGCGAATTCACACTGGAGAGAAGCCATATCACTGTACTGAATGTTGGAAGAGCTTCAGACAGTCGGACACCCTAAAAAAACATCAGCGAATTCACACTGGAGAGAAGCCATATCACTGTACTGAATGTTGGAAGAGCTTTAGACAGTCAGACATCCTAAAAAGACACCAGCGAATGCACACTGGAGAGAGGCCGTATCACTGTATAGAATGTGGGAGGAGCTTTATTGAATCAGGACACCTAAAAAAACATCAGCGAATTCACACTGGGGAGAAGCCATATCACTGTAATGAATGTGGGAGGAGCTTCATTGAATCGGGACACCTAAAAACACACCAACGAATTCACACTGGAGCCAGCCTCCCACCCTCCCAGTCCCTCACCTCTCCACCCTACTTGTTTGAATGTGTGGAGAACTGACTTATTCCTTGTCTCTCTCTCTCTCACACCCTGCAGTAAATGAGGGAGGGGGAACAGGAGTGAGAGGCAGCCTGAATCCAGAGAAACTGAGAAGGGGAGCATGTCAAACTGAAGGAGACAGACCCATTCTTTCAGAATGAACTGGAGAGCCCTGGGATTCAGCTCCACTCCTGCCCCTGAATTGGAAATGAATCTCACTCATGCTGTGAGGATTTAGGACAGAGTTACAGGGTCATGCTACTTAAAAGGGACACATTAGAAATATATGCCTTATATGTGTGATATGAACCCAACATATTAAACAAAGCTGCCAATAACATATATTATATTTTTAAAATACAATTTGAGCTATAAATGGCATTGCTGTCCCAGTGTCGGTGCGTACAGTAAACGATACAGAAGTGAATTGTTTAAAAGCACCCAAAAACTAAGAATATCTTTATGGGTGTGGCAGCAATGTGTGCTTTATCTAACTAGAGTGGCCTCTAAGCTATTGCACCAGTGCAAACATAAACTGAAACAACCTTGTGTTTTTTAATTATGTGTTTTATTTCAAGTGGTGCACATTTTGCATTGGAGCAAATGTGGTTTTGGTTTTGAATGAATTTAAATGAATGGACCTGCTTTGCTGAGTGTTTAAATACTGAGAGACTCCAAGCTTGTTGTCTGCTGGAGCCCTGCTTCAGTGCAATGGGATTGCAATTCCTATGTTTTTTTATTGGGTAGATTGCTGTATGTCCAATTATTATGACAGACCCACAATAGTAGAGCTGTAAAAATATACTGTAAAACGGAAAAGGTTCAAGCAAACAAGTTAAACATCTGCAAAACATACATGCTGCACATTACCATTATTAATACATGCATAGTTTATACAGTTTATGAATAATTGATCTAAACAATCTGCAGAATGAAGTTGCCTCAGTAACAGAGCTGGTGCTTTTGTGGAATCACCATTAGTGTTTATTCATTTTGGGCAAAATATGGCTTGTTTGCTTGTATTTTGTATCAGTATGCTGTCATTAGAGTGACAATACAGTACATCCTAAGCCAAGCTTTGCTATTTAGAAAGGATTTCATTCACTTTGAGTTTGAGTTCCTGTACGTTTTCCAGTATCTCTGTATGTATATAAAGGGTGTTGTGAGAAATTTGTAGTTGTAATTGAATGTACTTTGTAAAATGACATTTCAAATCTTAAACTATTAGACTTCAGATGGTGTGATGTTAATTAAGTTTGTCTTCCCCCTTCCTTCCTTCCCCCTTAACGTTCTGTAGCCCTTAGCGGTCCATTTATTCAGCGCGTCTCAGGCACGTCAGGTCCAATTTATTTTCAACGCACTGTTTATTTTACACGCACTGTTTAAAAGTATTTTTTTCACAGTAAAACAGGTTTAAAAGGCACTGCATATCAACAGGACACTCAGTATTGCATCTCCAGCCCCGCCCCACCCCTTGTTCGCTGTGTTTTTCACATACCTCTTCATAGTAGTGCATACTGATAAATCATCTCCTGATCACTCGTTTTTATCACCAAACTCCTCAATAATGTGATCCAAGTAATTTTATTATAATAACATCTCAAAAAGCTCTGCAAATGTCTGTGATATTCTTTGAGCGCTGGATGCAGAAGCAGCTATCCTTGTTTGTTTGTCAGTGTTATCTCTGTGGTGCAGGGGCTATTTGTATTGCTCAGATCTGTCCCCTTTTTTTCCTGGCTCCTATTGGTCTCACTCGGCCATTGAAAGATTTTCTCTGCTTTTTCCGGAGAAAAAATGACTAGAGACCTGTGCTTGACATCTTTTTGATGACCGGAAAGGGAAAATTGTAATGTCGGACCTGGTCCGACATAAGACCGCAAAGGGCTAGATCTACTTCAAAGGACTAGATATTAGTAAAGGAGGGTAGTAAAGATTTCAGTTGGTGAACAGTTTAGATTACCTGTTGTGCTGAGCTCCGTGAAGTTGCCCCACCTACAAACGTTGAGTCGTATATCATTTGTTGTGCCGTTAAAACAAAAGTTTGTGCCGCTATAGTTTTTAGATATTAACAATATTTTTTTAGGGGAGTGACGTCACTCAGCCCCCCTTCAATAATGGAGTTGAACCAAGCTTGTCTCATTTGTTTGTGCTACGTTTGTGTTGGTCACTGCTGTAAAATGAATGTTAGTGCTGTTTTCCTTCAAGATTTATTCATGATTCTGTATAGGGTTTGTTGTATCTTAATATAAAATAAACTTGATTATACTGAGTTTGTATTTTTAGCAGTATTAGCAATAAAAAGTATGTCTGTGACCGTACGTGAATTTTTTTTTAATCCCATGATATTGCGATATGGAAATTATCTATCCATGTCATATCAAAATATCGATATTGGTGCCCACCCCTAGTTTAAACCAAATATGGGTCATTCGTTTATGTTGCTTACACAAGTCAGTACTATCAAAATAAATATGAATAGCAATGGAAGAAAGTCCAGTCTTCATCACTAGCATAGCTTTATTCTGCTCAGAGCGAGATCCTAACACACTTTTTAGGAAAGTATAGAAAAAGTGTGTCCTCTTATTCACTTACTGTTTCATAGTGTAATGAATCTGAAACAAGTGTACATTGAGGATGCATAGACAATGTTGTGATTTTTTGGGGTTTTTTGTGCATCTCAAAATGTTCAAGTTCTACTTACTATTATTCAGTCCTCTTGCCTTAAGTGTATGTATATTATGAGCACTGATATTCCGTGAAAAACCCCAGTATGTACAATTACTTCCCTAGTGCTGTTTACACCCCCCTTCCCAATATGCACTGTCTTAAAGGGATACTCTGGTAACACAGCACTGACCAGCTGACCTAGTGCTAACGAATGGTATATTATTATTATTATTATTATTATTATTATTATTATTATTATTAACAGTATGTACAAAACAATAATTACATTTACACAGGATATCATGGGTTATCGTTTGAAAAATGTCCATCTCTGTCACCGAATGAATAGTCCCACCCGCCAGAATAATACACAGTCCTATGAAATACAGCCCCCGACGCATTCCTTATGAAATGTTCCTCTATTATTATACTGATTCATTATTAGCCTTTATATGGTCTTACTAAATACTATAGATAACTAAAAGAAACGGGTGTGATAACATCCATCATCTTATCATTGTAACACAAAGAAGACTGTTGAAGTTGAAATATGTTGCTCTTATTGTATTACTTGTATTGTAACACTTGAAATGTATTTGCTTACGATTGTAAGTCGCCCTGGATAAGGGCGTCTGCTAAGAAATAAATAATAATAATAATAATAATAATGTCCATTGTTTCCATGATTTTCTGACTGCTTTATGTCCTGGATGTCTAAATGCTTTTAAACAACACTAAAGTGGAAACAATTTTAAAGACAATTAAAGACAGTAAGTTTACCTTTGGTATTATAGTAAATAAACAAGATGTGGAGTAGTGGTTAGGGCTCTGGACTCTTGACCGGAGGGTCGTGGGTTCAATCCCAGGTGGGAGACACTGCTGCTGTACCCTTGAGCAAGGTACTTTACCTAGATTGCTCCAGGAAAAACCCAACTGTATAAATGGGTAATTGTATGTAAAAATAATGTGATATCTTGTAACAATTGTACGTCTCCCTGGATAAGGGCGTCTGCTAAGAAATAAATCATAATAATAAAGATACATTAATGGTAAACAATGTCCCCGATATTTTCTTATGTTTCTTAAACTAATTAAAGGCATGAGCAAAAATGGGTACTTGCTCAAAAGTAATATTTCAAATGATTTTTGAGATTCTGTAGAAAAGTATTTTATTTTTTTATTCTTGTTCTATTGTGCTTTTTTAGTACAGCTTTATAAACCTTTGTAATGCTGGTCCTACTACAGAAGGTACTGGTTCTGTGGCTCTTTTGTATTTCTTAAAATGAATCTATAGGTGCGCTTACACTAGCGTCTGTACCGGAATGGTGCATTTACACTTGCTTGAAACAGCGTGGGGTACTTTTCACAGGAGCATGTGTACTTTGAGGGGGACAGAAAAAAAAAGCTGACGCCCTGCCGTAGTGACGACATAAATGAGCGCCATCATTTGAAATTATCTCCAGCGCAAGCAGTGGACCTTGAAGACTGTTGAAAGAAATTTGGAAAGGTAAACGATAATGAATCGTATTTGACTGGTTGTGGGATGAGTGTCAGTGAATATTTAATAGCATTACTTACTGATTACGATCTTGAAAACGTATGGCAGGAATTGCTTTGTGATGACGTTGCTGGTTAGCATGCAGTGCCCGTTGGGTATTTTCTTCAATCTTTCCCGAATAAGTCCTCAGCACATTTACACTGAAAAAAGGGACCGGAATCCGTCCTCTTGTCCTCTCGGTCCAGAATACGAACTCAAAATTTGAGAGCATAAGAGGACTGATTCCGGAACATGCTCAGTAGCATTTACAAGAGCAAAAAGAGACCGGAATCCGTCCCCTTGTCCTCTCGGTCCGGAATATTTGTGCCAGTGTAAACACGCCTGTTGTATTCTGTATAAAGTGTTGTTTAATACTTGGCACTTTTCATATGAATTACTGCAGTAACCAATCAGCAGTCACAACCACATAGCTCAAGGACATGAAGTTGAAAACTCAATTTTACAATGTATGTTTTGTTCTGTAAGAAAATGTACTATTTTTCAATTACTTTTCTAACTGTTGAACACTGACTATCATAAAAATGACTTTCACTCACAGTTTTTCGCTATTGTTACCTCAAGAAGACACAAGACAAAATATTAAAACAGAAGCTCTTTTTTATTAGGTGATAAAATGTAACACATACACTATGTTCTAACTCCTAGAATTCACTAGTTAGGGTGGACAGTTTGATTCACTTTCAATATGTGCAGTCAATTGCCTCGGCTGCCTCTGCACCGCGTTTGCACACGTGTTTAATCGCTTTACTCAAACGTCTGTCCGTTCCAGGAATCTTTTTTCCCAGGATGATGCTAGAAGTTCTATTAAAAGAAAAATAAACGTTTTGCAACGAGACAGAGGTTTAACTATTTTTTCCCCTGTTGTAATCGCAGCCATTACCAATTACTTCATTTTTTATAAACTTCATGCTCGTACAGTTGCTGCAACTAAAATCAGCACAGTGGCGTTCTTTCAATTATTTGTCCATGAAGTTCGTTATTTGCAGCAGCAGAGCAAAAGCAATAGCTGATTTGACTTTAACACAACTGCAAACTAAAGGGCAGATAAAGCGAGGTAGGCTAGATGGGATGCGGTAGTGAAATACTTAAACACAGCATATAACATTTTGACGTGTTTCCACATTAGCGATTCATTTTAGACCACATTTTGCCACAACAAAGCTCGTTTAGTTGCATGTTGGGATAATTCTGTATTACAAAATGCATCAAGTAGCCCCCGTATTTCAAGAGACAGTCCCGTATTTCAGTCCCTTTTTAGGTGTCCCTACTTATTCTCAAAAAATGTTGATTTGTCCCGTATTTCAGACGTCCCATTTTTTCAATAGGATTTCAATGGGTTTCTATGCGAAGCTAGTGCGGTTTCTCAATGCAGCAATGTGCTTTGTACAGGCACTGCTTATAATCGCCAATCCCATCAAACCTTTTCATAACAGACTATCTGTCCAATCAACTCTCATCCTGCCTGTGCAACGGCAGTGTGCAATTTCAAATTCAACGGAAATGCGAAGCTGTTCAGCTAGTTAGCATGTTCAGTCTCAGAGCTAGTCCAACTGTTGTTCGTTAGTTATTTGGGATTTAACTCCTTTCTGACTCAAAAACGTTCTTGTTCTTTCAATGATGATCTCCAGAGGGAATATACATTTTTAAGAAAAGATCTATCCGTTTCTGACTACAGCAAGGTGATCTGCCAAACTTGTGGAGCTAAATTTTCTATTGCTCACGGAGGCCGCACAGACATAACATATCCACACCAAGAAACACAGGACAAAATTCTGAGTCTGATAAAGTGTATGCAAGCGAGGGACTTTTTGCATATCATTCGGTGGTTCATGGACATAGTTTCAGGTCGGGTGATTGCACCGCTAAACTGATCAAGAAAGTGTACAATCCCAAGTTTGCTTCTGCACATACCAAAACCGAGGCCATTGTATGCAACGTATTAGCTCCATTGTCATAGGAAGAAGTGCAAGGGGATTTGGAAAAGTGTGTCTTTGTCAGTCTGAGTGTAGACGCATCGAACCATAAAGCCATAAAACTATTTCCAGTGTTAGTGCGTTATTTCTTACCTTCAAGCGGAGTCAGCACTAAAATAATAGAATTTTCTTCTCTGCCTGGAGAAACGTCTGATTTGCAAACGGAATATCTTTCTCAACTGATTGAGAAACATTCTCTCAGTGAGAAGATTGTGTAAAGTATTGCATGCAGGCAATAAAAATGTGCATTATAAATATCATATGGGAGATACTGAAATTGAAGAAGGGAACTATGAAAAAGACCTAGGAGTTTATGTTGACTCAGAAATGTCTTCATCTAGACAATGTGGGGAAGCTATAAAAAAGGCCAACAAGATGCTCGGATATATTGTGAGAAGTGTTGAATTTAAATTAAGGGAAGTAATGTTAAAACTTTACAATGCATTAGTAAACCTCACCTAGAATATTGTGTTCAGTTCTGGTCACCTTGTTACAAAAAGGATATTGCTGCTCTAGAAAGAGTGCAAAGAAGAGCAACCAGAATTATCCCGGGTTTCAAAGGCATGTCGTATGCAGACAGGCTAAAAGAATTGAATCTATTCAGTCTTGAACAAAGAAGACTACGTGGTGATCTGATTGAAGCATTCAAAATCCTAAATGGTATAGACAATGTTGACCCAGGGGACTTTTTTGACCTGAAAAAAGAAACAAGGACCAGGGGTCACAAATGGAGATTAGATAAAGAGGCATTCAGAACAAAAAATAGAAGGCACTTTTTTACACAGAGAATTGTGAGGGTCTGGAACCAACTCCCCAGTAATGTTGTTGAAGCTGACACCCTGGGATCCTTCAAGAAGCTGCTTGATGAGATTCTGGGATCAATAAGCTACTAACAACCAAACAAGCAAGATGGGCTGAATAGCCTCCTTTCGTTTGTAAACTTTCTTATGTTCTTATGTTAACCCGAGTCATTGCAAAGGGCAACTGAGCTGAGAAAAAAAAAAAAAAAAAAAATCTTTTTTATTAGACCCAACAGTTCTACTAAATGGCCACACGGTGGCAGCATTGGATAAGGAATAGCGAGAGCTGCGTTCTGCCCTTCTCCATGAAGTCCAGGTTTACAGCACAGGAAGACCCGTGACCCGACACCTCCCCATGTGAGTTTAATTATTTATTCTTAAAACCAATACTATTTTAATCCACAACAGTGACTGATAAAACAGCCTTTGTACAACAATTGTCCTGCGGTCTCCAGGTAAGGGAGCTGTGTGGGTGATGGTGTGCGCTGCAGAACGGATTTCCTCTCGGTCACACAAGGGAATATAAAGAATGCCGTGTTCAGTGCTAACGCGATTTAGTATGCTAACGCGATTAGTATGTGGATATATTGAAACAAGTGAAGTTGCTTAAACAAAAAAAAGTAAAGAACATGTACGTGATCTCTGTCTCGCTGTTTGACAAATAAAAATTAAAAAATAACAGCATGTGTTACCCTTATTTCCCTACAAGCCCTTGTCTTTAACCACTTACCCACACAGACTCTTATGCGGGGCATCACTTTGCGCGTATCCTTACTAATGTCTGACTGCTAGTCTGTGATGGTTGATTCTAGTGTGCGCAGATCTGCTTGTCTTTGATGGTTGATTCTAATGTGTACAGAGCTGCTAGTCTGTGATGGTTGATTCTAGTGTTTGCAGAGCTGCTAGTCTGTGATGGTTGATTCTAGTGTGTGCAGAGCTGCTAGTCTGTGATGGTTGATTCTAGTGTGTGCAGAGCTGCTAGTCTGTGATGGTTGATTCTAGTG
The DNA here is from genome assembly GCA_036884735.1 of Huso huso. Lineage (NCBI taxonomy): Eukaryota > Metazoa > Chordata > Actinopteri > Acipenseriformes > Acipenseridae > Huso > Huso huso. The sequence goes on along the minus strand of CM072681.1, from coordinate 5,110,029 downwards.
TGTGCAGAGCTGCTGGTCTGTGATGGTTGATTCTAGTGTGTGCAGAGCTGCTAGTCTGTGATGGTTGATTCTAGTGTGTGCAGAGCTGCTAGTCTGTGATGGTTGATTCTAATGTGTGCAGAGCTGCTAGTCTGTGATGGTTGATTCTAGTGTTTGCAGTGTGTCTACGAAGGCAGTTTGTTCTTGTGAAAGCTCTGCTTTGGGAGTTGCTCTGAACAGTCTGTTGTTTAAAATGATTTTTCTACGTGGCTCCACAGTGGATCAGTAGATCAATAGGAATCTTATTCCCATCCCTGTTACTAGAGGCATGATAATAGAGACATTAGATGGAAGCTGCTGATCGTCCAATTGGATTATATAGATTGTATAAAGTAATCCAGAATGTGAATATGTTTTAATTATACAAAGGTCTGCATTATATATTAATTATAATTCATAATAATGAAGAAATGAAAGAATGTGGCAGGGTTGCTCATTTTATTTACAACGTTATGTTTATCTTAAACATGCAGTTCTAGTGTCAATAACTACAGGATGTGCTGTACAATATAGTCTGTGTGTTGTAATGAAGTCTGCTGTACTTTGTCTGTCTGTGAGATTTTGCTTTGCCAGCATACAAGGAATTAAACAAAACAGCTCCATTCTCAGCCTGGTGTGAGATTTATCTGTTTTATTTAAAACTGCTTCATCTTATGTAATAGAAATGTTACAGAAAACAGAATTGGCTCGACATAATGTACTGGCATTTTGTACTCCTATAACCTTGCTCGCATAACCTTGTATGCTTTGCCTAAGATAAAGTTGAAACAAGGAACCGCAAGATGCCTACACTGCAGCTGCGGCTGTGAGATAACAGGATGAGCGAGACGTGTCTTTTTGCACGGATACCCAAACTACCCATCCTGTTATCTGCTTGCTTAGCTATATGCCACGTATGCATAGTGTGGCAAAGTGGCTGGTAAGGGGAACAGAGGTAGCGGTGATGTGGTGCAGGAGTGACAGGCAGACAACGGTACTCCAGTGAAAAAGGTGCTTTATTTCTTTTCCAGGTCTGGTGACCGAAAAATAAACAAATCCCCGGCGATACACAACAGTGTGTAACGCACGGGGATAACAATAAACAGGGCACAGTCCCGAACAAAACAAACAGGCGGTCACCAGTCCTGGGTGCGTGCAGTTGTGATGGTGGTTTTGTGCAAACACAGATAGTGCGGTGTGCAGTGGTGCTCCGGACCGTGCTGACCCTTGGCGACAGCTCCGGAGTAGTGCTTTAACTGTCTGGTGGTGAAAAACACAGACAATTACACAGACAAACACAACAAAACACAACACGTAATGCTATCCCTTTATTTTAACAACGAGAGCTCCTCTCTCGATCCTTCTCTCTCCAAACGCTAACCCAAACGAAGGAAAAGAACAGCGTTACCCTGGCCCCTATATGTAATCCCGCATGATATCTAGGTGAACGGTTGCAGCTGCCTTATTACTTGCAGCTGCCCCTCGTTTACCTGTCAAATCAATACGGTCTTACAACAGAGTCTCGCTTCTTTCCAGGCTGACCCACTTCCCGGTCCCGGAAACGAACTGTCAGGCCAGCCCTTCCAGATACTTCTCCTCCCGTTCTTTAGCGCCCTCACAGGTCGGGAGGAAGATTTATCACCAGAACTCATTGTATTTCTGTCACAATAGTTATAAGTTGTTTTTCTTATATGCTAATATCTGAATCATCATTGGCTAACCCTCTGCCTTGCTGACAGTTTTAAGGTATATAAGAAACTGATCTAACTCTGTATGTTGAAACTTAAGAAATAAAGGCCTGTGTGTTTGGAACTCGCAGTCTCTCTTCCTTTTATTAGAATTTCCACGACAATTCTTGGTGACGAGGATGGGATGGCTAGCTCCGTTTGCTGATTGTTCCCGGGGACTTCGAGGTTAACCGTCGACGGGGGCTGCTTAGGAGTGGCTCGGGGAACCACACTCTGAAATAATTTCGGAGGAGAAGGACCCGCCTTGAACCCGGCTGGGAGCATCGGTGGACGGATACGCCATCCCGAACAAAGACAAAGGGTGAGACTGGTTTTCTTCATACATAAAATAGACCAACTGGTAAGGTTCTGGGAACCTGATAAAACCCGTTCTGGGAAAGGGCTGCGCAGAAAAGTTCTGGGAACTTTGTTGTCTAATAGACATAGAAATCCTGATCCGGAAACAGGTAAATGAAGTGATTCAACTGATCTATGAATAATACTAATAAGTAATTACAAATTAAACTAGTTAAAAAGACATCGTATGAAATACCGAATATTGAACCAAAAATAACAATCGAAAAAATTAAATGCACAGTTTAAAAAAAGTCATACTACTAGTGTAGTTGATCAATATACCAAGTGCACTGTCGGATGGTCAATTAAGAAAAGTCATTTTTCTGTGCAGGTGGTACAAATAAAAATAGGCAGTGATATAGTGTGGATGACAGATAACCGTGTGAATGAGTGAGTGAATGAGTGTTATCTAATAATTGTGTGTGTGTGCGCGCGTAGGTTTGATTACAATGGGGTCAAGTAATAGTAAAAAGGAGGTCTGTCTCCCGGACCCGCTGGTTGGACCGGGACGAACGATGGCTGATAAATGGGGTCGTGGTGTTGTAGACCAGGTTGTTCTGTGGCATAAAATAGCTGATTTCCCATTAAAAAGGGACCCTGAGTGAAAGAAAATTACAAGAATGTAGGGGAAAGTTAGAAGAGTTTGAGAAGACAAAGAAAGGGAAAAAGAAAAATAAAGTTGACTGGGATAGTTATAGGAAATGGGAACGAGAAGCTGAACGACAAACAGCATTGCAGGCTAAAGGCATAATGGTAAAAGCAAGTCAGAAAAATAGTACTGAGGAAGAGATTACGATGAGGAAAGGGATGGTCCCCCCCCGTATTGTGTTCCTGTTCCCACAGCCCCTGCTCCTCAGCCAGACCGGCCCGTCCAGGTCCATCAACAGCCTCCGCCCGCAGCAGAGAGTCCGCTACCTGCACCTCCGCCTCTGACATCCACCCCAAGCAACCCGACAGGTTTCCAGGGTGGTTCCCGATGGATTTGGTCCCCTTGATCGCCCCCTGGACTGAGATCAACCGCAGTTTGAACAGTTGCTGGACAGATTGAAACGGCAATACCCTGCTAAGACTGATTGGGACGCTATACATAGCTGCACATAGCACTCCAAAGAGTCTCTAGAGGAATATAGACAAAGATTGGAGACGTGCTTCCGCAAACAAAGCGGACTCCGACTAGGCACCGATGAATACAACAGTCTTCTAAAAGCAGCCATAGTAAACGGACTCGTACCTGCCCTGAATAAACAGGTACGGATGACATGCATTGAATTGGAGACGGCTCCCCTCATTCAGGTTATCGAACATTGCAAGCACGCTGAAAGACAACAACAGAAGCAAGAGAGCAATCAAAAGACAAAAGCCGAAGAAGGAGTCAAATTGCAAGCAGCTCAGCTGGCTTATTATCAGGGCGAAGGACCAACCCGAGGCGGACACCAAAGCGGACAGGGTGGGCGTGGCAGGAGGGGTCGAGGAGGGGGAAGCGGAGGCGGTGGCAACAGAAACTTCCAGAACCAGAATAAAGACACTAGTTGCTATAATTGTGGCCAGGAAGGACATTTTGCTAGAGATTGTCAGAAACAGCAGCAACAACAACAAACCAACGGGAGTAACTGGCAGAGCGCTCCCCCACCGCAAGTAACACTATACAAACCGAAACCAGAATGAAACGAGGCAGGAACAGCTGACACCAAAACAGCGAACAAGCAGTACGTGCTAACTTTTTCTAAACCACAAGAAGCCCCCACTGTTGATCTCTTCGTGAATGGTGAGTCATTTGAAGTCTTAATTGATACTGGTGCTGCAATGTCTGTCATAAATGCTAGAACTATGCCCAACCCAATGATATCAAATGAATCAGTAAAAACAGTGGGAGCCTTGGGAGTAGTATTGAGGGAGAAAATTATGATGCCTTTACCCGTACAATATGAAGGGATAACGTTTATGCATCAGTTTATTTTCTCTGAATGCTGCCCTTGCAACCTAGCGGGGCGAGATCTACTATGTAAATTCAATTGTGAAATTAAATGTGAACAAAGCGGAGTTACCGTCTCGTGTCCCTTGATGATGGCCCAAATGATTGAGACCCGTAGTTGGTTCTATTCATGGGATATACAAAACGGAGGTGAACAAACTGAGGAATTATTTAAATTGGCTCGACAACATTGGGGTCATGAAACTGGGTTTATATCACCTTATGCCTTACATTGCACTGCCCTGTACTCACCTTTATCGAGAGATTATGCATTTGAGAAAAAGTGGTTAGCACAACCTCCATCTAACAAAACAATTACGTGCACAGCCTTGTATATAGGTTTACGCTTTTGTGTTGCAGCCATTAAACTGAATGGTGATGAGTCTTTACTTTACCACACAACTGACTCTGTGCCACATATAAGCGTAGCTTAAGTCAGTGTTGCAGGTGACTGACTGGCAAAGTGAAGATGGGTTCAAATTCTCCCAGTGCTCGCGCTGTTTGCGCTCCTTTCTTTTGGGTCGCACCTGTCCAACGGGGAATCCATGGGGCAGAGAACCGAGATGCGCCCCCTGAGGAGGCACTGGGAGACACGTTTTCACCCTTGCTGATCGGCCTCCCTGTTTCTCTATGGGCAAAAGATAAGTATGATATTGACCTTATGAAAGGGGCAGAGCCCCTAACAGTCACACCAAAAAGCACACACCGGCCTAGTAACCTCTCAGCAAGGAAGCACAGGAAGGCATTGCTGCTGTGCATGCGTCTTTGGTCTCTAGAGGAGCTATCGTGCCCTGCCCAGACTCGCCTTGCAACACCCCGATTCTCCCGGTCCGCAAAGCCTTGGGAGAATGGCGATTTGTCCAAGACCTCAGGTTAGTAAATGACGAGATATATGCAAGGGCCCCTATTGTGCCAAACCCAGTTACTGTTTTGTCAGCTGTTCCCCCAAGTGCGAAGTGGTTTACTATTATTGATTTAGCAAATGCATTTTTTAGCATCCCCGTTGCAAGGGACTCACAGTTTTGGTTTGCTTTCACCTTTATGGGGAAACGGTGGACCTGGACAGTTATGCCTCAAGGGTTCACCGAGTCACCAGCCGTCTTTTCTGCCGCTTTGGAGCAGAATCTGGAAGTTTTTGTTCCCCCTGGTGGAAGCAAACTCATACAGTATGTGGATGATTTGCTTTTATGTTCTGAAACTCAGAACGCGTGCAAAACTGATACAAGAGCTCTTTTAGAGTACCTAGCTCGTAATGGCCATAAGGTATCAGAAAAAAAGCTGCAGCTCGTGTCACCATCTGTAAAATACTTGGGACACGATATTACACCGGAAGGCAGGAAATTGGGCCTGGAGCGTGTCACTGCAATTCTGACACTGCCCCAGCCTGCCACAAAAAAACACATGACGTTGCTAGGTATGGCTGGCTACTGTAGAGCTTGGATTCCAGATTACGCTGAAGTAACACAGCCCCTAGCTGACTTGATACATGGTCATAAGATGACTATGAAAGACACAATTGACTGGACTCCTGACGGACTAACTGCCCTCAAAAAACGTAAACAACTCTTGTCCTCTCCGCCCTGTCTTGGGTTACCCGATCACTCTAAACCTTTTAACCTGTTTGTTTGTGAAAAGGGAGGATTCATGTCGGCAGTACTGACACAAGAGCACGGGGGAAAACAACATCCTGTGGCTTTTCACTCTAAGCGCCTTGATAACGTAGCCCGAGGGCTAGTCCGTTGCTTGAGAGCAGTGGCCGCCGCCACTGAAGCTGTGCTGGCTAGTGCTGACCTAGTTGCAATGTGCCCTCTAACTGTACATGTTCCTCATGCAGTACATGCTCTCATTTCACAGGCCAAGACAGCACATCTGACTCCAGCTCGTCTACTACATTACCAGAATGTATTAATGACCATGTCACATGTTGTGCTAAAACGCTGTACTGTGCTTAACCCTGCTACACTTCTTCCTACAGAAGCCGATGGAGAGCCTCACGATTGCACCGCCTTAGTAGAACAGGTCTGCAAGCCACGACCCGATCTTGCTGATGTGCCCCTATTGAATGCTGATTTAGAATTGTTTGTTGATGGCTCGGCACAGCGCTCTCCAGCGGGTGACCCTCTAGTTGAGTATGCAGTGACTACTGCAACTGCTGTACTAGAAAGCGCTAGACTACCTGGCAACCTTTCTGCTCAGGCCGCAGAACTGTTTGCCCTAACCCATGGTTGTATTTTGGCTCAAAGTCAAACTGTTACCATCTATACTGATAGTCGCTACGCCTTCGGGGTCGTACACGACTTTGGCACCCTCTGGCAACAGCGGGGTTTCCTCACTTCTACGGGGAAGCCCATATGTCACTCTAAACTGGTGGCCAACTTGTTGGAAGCTATTCTGCTACCAAAAGCCATTTCTGTATGTAAATGCCAGGCACACACTAACGCTTCTGATCCTGTCTCTCAAGGGAATGCTGTTGCAGATGCTGCTGCTAAAGCAGCGGCCGCATCAACTCAGGCCCCTGTGCTCCAAATGGTGTCATTACCTGCCTTAACTGAATCTGTATTTTCTTTACAGGACGTAGCTGACTTACAACATAGTGTGGGTCCTGCCGAGATAGCTCTGTGGAAAAACAAATGCTCTTATGATTCTACTCATAAGATTTGGCAAGGACCCACTGGGTTACCTGCCCGTCCCCGTTCATGTTTCCCCTATGTAACTAAGTTGGCACACGGCCAAGACCATGTGTCAAAGGGAGGGGTGGTGAATGTCGTTAACAATTTTTGGTTTGCTCCAGGTTTTTCTACATATGCTAACCAATTTTGTGCTAAATGTGTGATTTCTATGACCAACAATGTAGGCTGCAGCACACCCATGTCCGTGTCAGCTCATCCGAGGCCTGAGGGCCCCTTCGAACATGTCATGATGGATTTTATTGAATTAACACCTTGCCAAGGTTACAAGTACTGCCTTGTGATAATTGACACTTTTTCTAAATGGATTGAAGCATTCCCATGCAGACATGCCACAGCTATGGCAGTAGCAAAAAGCCTGATGAGAGAGATTATACCCCGATGGGGTCTGCCATCTAAATTGACATCTGACAATGGTTCTCATTTTGTGAACAGTGTGGTACAGAACATTTCTGAAAGCCTACAAATTGATTTACGCACACACTGTAGCTACCACCCTGCAAGCGGAGACTTGGTGGAGAGAGCGAACCAAACAATAAAAACTAAGCTCATGGCTGAAACAGGGCTCTCCTGGGTTACAGTATTGCCGTTGGCCCTGATGTACATGCGCGGACGCATGCACAGTACTACAGGGCTAGCACCCCATGAAGTATTGACGGGACGCCCAATGCGGATGCTGAACACACCTTTTCCTCAAAATAGGCTCACCCTAATGGGATGTGAGGATGAAATGGTAAAATATTGTGCTTCTCTTAACAATGTTCTGAAGTCTATTTTTCCCAGGGTAAAAGCCGCCCTACCCGAGCCGAAGGAAGGGGTGCTCCACAAGCTCCTGCCAGGGGACTGGGTGATCATCAAAGATCTCCGCCGGAAGCATTGGCATCAACAACGCTGGACAGGTCCGTTCCAGGTGCTCCTGACAACGCAGACAGTGGTGAAAGTCGCTGAACGATCAACGTGGGTCCACGCCAGCCATTGCAGAAAAGTGCCCTATAGCCCGAAGGGAGATATTTCGCCCCCTGGAACAACGTAGACGGCTCGATGGCCTTGGGACAGTCAGCTTTGGACCCCCAGAGTCCTGACTGTTATTTTTCTTGGCAGCATATTAACTGTGTTTCTCATCTGGCTCTTAACTGAACTTAAAGATAATAAAAAAGAGCCAGATATTACAAACCACAGCTACGCTGAAAATCGCACAGAACCCAGAACAAAAAGAACATTGCACACATGGAGTGCAGAACATGATCGAAAACATGTGGACAACGGTTGGTGGGCAATGCTCAACCATACTGTACGGAACACTTTGAACATTACTGACACTGGTTTATATATGGTGTAGTGATATTGTTGTTGTTTTTGCTTATCATAACCTGCGTGAAAAAGTTATGTACTAAAACTGTTGACACTGTTTTAAACATGCCCCTGCTTACTAATGATGACCAGTGTAATGATTCAAATGATGACCCTTTCAACAAAATGGCAGATGACCTGATGAGTATTTAGGAGGTCGTAATTCCCGGTAGTACTACCTACATATGGGAGCTCGTCTTGATTAAGATAGTGGGGAAAATCTGTAAGCGGGATACGTTGGGTCGTCACTTCGTTTATATTATACTACATGTTAAACTTTGTAAATCTCGCTTTAACTTGTACTATTGTGTGTGTGTTTGAATCCATTTTCTGAATAAGGTTGAGACATTGGTCTTAAAAGGGAGGGAATGTAATAGAAATGTTACAGAAAATAGAATTGGCTCGACATAATGTACTGGCATTTTGCACTCCTATAACCTTGCTCGCATAACCTTGTATGCTTTGCCTAAGATAAAGTTGAAACAAGGAACCGCAAGATGCCTACACTGCAGCTGTGGCTGTGAAGATAACAGGATGAGCCAGACGTGTCTTTTTGCACGGATACCCAAACTACCCATCCTGTTATCTGCTTGCTTAGCTATATGCCACGTATGCATAGTTATAAGTTTTCTCTTATATGCTAATACCTGAATCATCATTGGCTAACCCTCTGCCTTGCTGACAGTTTTAAGGTATATAAGAAACTGATCTAACTCTGTATGTTGAAACACTGCTCGATGATTATCTAGCACCCTGTGTGTTGAGAGTGTTTTCAGTTTGCAAACTTAAGAAATAAAGGCCTGTGTGTTTGGAACTCGCAGTCTCTCTTCCTTTTATTAGAATTTCCACGACACTTATCACAGCCCGCACTGATATACAAAGTGTATTTCCTGTCCAAGCATTATTATTATTATTATTATTATTATTATTATTATTATTGAGGGTTGGTATGAATCCAGAGCAGCACACTGAGCGTACAGCTGGTACCACACACTCATGATGACGAGGGCTGGCTGAAAACCGTGGACCAGTTTTACTATGGAGGCAAGGCTGAGAAATATCATATCATATCAGTACTGTACATTAGATTACATTACGACCCTAAACTGCACCAGCAATTTTTTAAAGAAACTACAGGTGTACTGGCTCTGTGTTTGCTTTATCTGAATAGAAAAATGATAAAAAATTATAAGAAAGTTACTTTTTTTTTGTAAAATATTGAAGATTATACCTTATTAAGACAACAGAGACAATTTTGTTGCATATGGTGCACTGTTTGCATTTCTGCGTGGACGTCTTGGGCATAAATCTACACTTTCTGCAGACCGGAAATGAGACATCAAGAGTTTTCATAATAGTAAACAATGATTACGTAAAATGAGGACAAATGTATACGAGTAATTGCTAACATGTTCTGAGAAACAGACGTGGAGAATCCATGTAACTCTTTATTTATGTTAATAGAGGAAGCACAATATGATAAATCAACATGAGAAGGTGTTGTACGTTTTCATGTAACTGTCTGTCCCAACATGTTACGTGAAAACAAAAGTCTCTTGTGAGATAGAAATAAGAATACCAGTTTCACAAATAACATAAACAGTTTACACATTCTATATTGTTTACATTAGTGTAGAAAAAGTGTGGCTTTTATTAGTTAAAACTGAGATATATGAGATAATGTTGATCAGATACCTCTGTCTGTCCGAGCTCCCAGATGTTAGGTGAATTTGTCTTGCAGCATATAGCTCTCTGTGACGCCATGTGTACATCCTCTCGTTTTCAAGGCGGGCTTTCAAATGATAGCCTTCTTTAAGGTGTATGCTGAGGAGAAGTGCCGGTACTTTGTGAACGTTTTCAGTCTGTCCGCTAGTTACGTGAGATAGTCCAGTTACGTGAGGAAGAGGAATTGCTTAAACATTCTACATTCTAATTTTGCTTTAACAATTTACATTTTCATAATCGCAAGTGTTTGAGCTATGTAATAAGGAATTGAGGTTTTTATTAGATTGTTTATTTATTGACTGAGTCCCCTATTTTTCTTTATTCAGTGTGTCAAGAGTACGGACACTTGGTAATGAATCACTTAACAGTGACAGAATTAAGATCCGTCCAAATTATGTGAAACTAGGTTTTTAGATCTTTCTTTTTAATACTACTACTAATAATACTATACTAATAATAATAATAATAATAATTTGTGTGGTATTTGTGAAAAATACATTCAAAATGTGATATTTGTGTCTGTTCTGGTGAATGAAATGTAATTAAACAAAATAAATGAACTGAGAACTACAGAAACACAAGTGTGTCTTTTTTTAGTCTGAAATGAGTTGTTATACTTTGGGGTGTGTTTGATACCCAATGTCATCAATATTAATATACATTGCTCTTTAGCCACTCCACTAAGGTATTTTTGCTAGAGAGGCGGTAATATGATGTGCACTCCGAGCCGGCCTCATTGCCTCACACTGACAGTGAGACAGTGACAGTCACAGACACAAAAAAAAATCGGGACAGTCAGAAGGTGCCGCCTTCTTTTTCTGTATCGGTGAGCCTAGTTGCGATGTTTGTTCAGGATTATGGGGGCAGGTCCTCCTGCATCCTCCAAAGAACCAACCCCTAAACAAAAAAGATTGAGTATTTTTCTTTTCCAAATACCCTCCCAGACATCGCAGCCATATTAATCTCAAAACAGTACAGTGTAATATGACAGTCCAAGGTGAAAAAACAAAAACATCGCTACTCCACCGGTTCATAAACTTTTTTCTACATTTATTTTAAAATGTTCAGATTACAGCATGACTGATTTTGTTTTTGGATCTATAAACCCGTTTGCCCACCCTAGTGTTGCAAATCAGTATTCAATTTCAGCTTTTCAAAGTAGGATACCTGTTAATCCAAATATTTATTAAAATAATTCTCTTTTTGGAGAAGCTCATAGATATATAAGCAGCCAAAACATCCAGTAACTACAAACCAGTTTCATCCTGATTGAGGCTCACCAGCACAGTGTAACCTTGGGTCTTGACCATTGTGTTTAACCTTGTGTTTTGTCCTTCGTTTTGACTGACAGCTCAGGTTATTGCTAAGGGATACCCAAATAACACTTTGGGGTATTTGCAGTCTTATTGCTTACCCTGTCCTTAACAATGACTGGAGCTGCCACTTGAAATGAAGGGAAAAATTACTACACTGCACTGATGAGCCCCAATCAGGGCTAAACCATTGCTGAATGTTTTGACTGCTTGTTTATCTTCTTATTAAGTTATTTAGCAGTTATTTGTTTATCTATGAGGTTCTCCAAAATGAAAAATGTCTCAGTGTTATTACATTTGTTATTGATTTTGTACTTCATCCTTTATGCCTTAAGACTGAGGGGAGGTGGTCACAGTCATGCGGTAAGGTCAACTGAACAGTATAATTAACAAAATAAACCACTCTATTTCCTTATTAGTATGTATGCAAGACTTATTGTCTTTATTTATTATAAAGACTTGTCTGTTGTTTCAGCCGATCTGATTGAAATCAACCCGTTTGCCCACCCTAGTCAGATTAAATGGTAGGACGTTATCAATCAAAAAATCATCCCATATTAATGGGCCAGTAGGTACTGCAAACCAGTTTCGGCCATCACTCCTTGGGTTGTTCGTTGCCCTTCTTTATAAATGACACAGGACACAGAAATTGAATTTTTTTACCCTGTCCTTACAATGCTGCCACTTGAAATGAAGGAAAAAATTACTAATTTTTTGACTTTATTTCTATATACACACAAAAAAAAAATAAACAAATGTAAACAAAAACCTAGCTCCACTTTGGATGCAAGACTTATTGCTAACTAAAAAGACTTCAGGAACACCCTGTCTAACATGGGACAGATAAGCTGTTTCCCGTCCTTACAAAAAAAAAAAAAAAAAAAAAAAACACACACACAACACAAAATCGTAACGCACAGTACCTTTTACTTTCCTTCCTTTTAGAGACGCACAGTCAGGCTCTTCACAGAGCAGCCCAGAACAGACTAGCTGCTTTCTTTAAATACCCTGCACCTGGCTCTAATTTACAATGATAGCCAGGTGCAGGGGATAATTAATAATAAAACAATTAACAAATATAAATACAAATAACTAAACAAATACACGTTATTATTTTATTTGGTAGGGAGGATTAACCCCTTCCCCGCTGTGTTACAGTACCAACTAGTCTACTAACCCCTAAATCTACCCCCTACCCCTAAAGTCTACCACTAACCTAATCTCAACCCCTAAACCTTACTATTAAAGTTATTTTTACTATTACTTCAACACCGCTTTTTAGCGCCCTCTAGCGGCTACTACATCCGACTTCCATTAAAGCGCTTCATCCCAACCTACTGTACCTCATGGGAGGCTACAAGGTACCTACTGGCTCATTCCTATGGGATGACTTTCCTTCATAACGTCCCATTCAATCAACTGATTCCAATCAGATCGGGTGGTTGTTTATTAATTTGTTGCAACACTTTTTATATTTATTTTTTAATCTCTATAATATCAATGTTGTATTAACAATTTTCAGGTGTAGGACATAGACTAAATTGAAGGATTAAAGTTTTGATCAACATTGAACTTACTGCGAATTCATACCAGGCAAGGACTAATTTATGCGGTAAATCAAATAATTAATCATTAGCTTTTATGTGTACTTAATATCCATGTTCTAGCATCTTGTAACACAATTATCACTTTTAAACTAAATTAGATGAGTAACAAAAAGTGTAGTACACATGTATATGAATGCATTTGAACATGTCCGTCCTGTTACGAGAGTATGAGGTTGTGTTATGAAAGAACCAATATGTAGGAAGGCTGCTTTAAAGTGATCTTTTTAGTTCCACAGTTTGAAACAGTGCAGTCAGAGTAAAAGAAAAACACATTTTCAAATGATTAACACTACCTTGGATTTCTTGCTACAATGTCCCCACAAAGGGGCTCTAGAGTAAACAGAGCCGTCTATGACATACGTATCGCTAACTCCTTTATGCTGTTTAACCATTTTTTTTTAAAGACATAAAAGCATGGTTCTTGATTTGGATGCAACAAGAAACAACGCTGCTGTGTTTAATTTATGCACAAAATGGATTTGTTATGAAAACCGAGTCATGAGGAAAATTGAAACCAATGAAGGATTTTAGATGGAGTGCAGATGCAGCGCTGACAAGCAGTTGCTGGTGCCCTTTGCTGTTTACAATGGGTAGGTGTGAAATTCAGAAAGGGCTTTATTATTTATATACAGACCTCTCCTGTAACAATGTAACAAGCTCCATGTCTGCCTCAGCAAGCATTTTGCTTGTTATAATATATGAATATAACAAATAACATGCTTTCACAAAGAGTCTCCACACATCCAGCAAAGGAAAAAGTGTCCAGTCTGTCCACTGATCTGCAGTAAAGCTAGCAAGTCCTGATTTCATTGTATTGATTATTCTACCTAAATCACTGAGCACTTCAAAGTCATCAATTGTCTGTGTGAATACCTTGTTCCCTCCACATTTAAATGACACATTTTGCAGCTCCTAGAAACAGATTATGAATTGGGTCTACAACATGCAGCTGTACTACATCACAATACAGGAGTACCAGTGGTTTCTATAAAAACCTGTTTCTTTCACGTAGCAATATTAAAAACACTGTGTGACGTAATGGATTTTGTTTGGATCACAGTTAATAAAAGTTACCAGTAGATGGCAGAACTGATAATTTTATGTTTTCATATGCAGTCCACCATCCAGTTGACTCTTGCACATTAATAACACCACTATTAGATTTCTGTGGTGTAATTATGTTTCCATTTTCCAGTTGCAATATCAAGAGAGGTTAGCCAGTCAAATAAGTAAGTCAATAAAGTAACATTAAAAGTTCAGAAATATATAGGTCTAAGGATCTAAAAGAATGGGTCTGTCTCCTTCAGTTTGACACACTTCCCTTCTCAGTGTCTCTGGATTCATGCTGGCTCTCACTCTTGGGGACCCCCATCACTTATTGCAGAGAGAGAGAGAGAGAGAGACCTCTACATACAGTGCTCACCCTTTATAACGCTATAGTGGGGAGCCATAGTTACAAGACTGTGCTATTTGTGTTCTGCCTTATAACAAGTATAAAAGGGCTACTGTAATGGCATTATGGAGCAAATGAGAGGCACAACCCTACTGTGTTATAACCGATTCTGCACTATAACAAGGCGCGTTATAACGGGCGGGCACTGTACTCAAAAAAGCAGGTTGGAGGTAAGGGACTGGGAGGGAGGGAAGGTGGCTCCAGAGTGATTTTTCTGGTGTTTGTTTAGGCTTCCTAAACGACTGAAGCTCTCCCCACAGTCAAAACAGTGATACGGCTTCTCTCCAGTGTGAATTCGCTGGTGTGTCTTTAGGTTTCCTAACTGACTAAAACTCTCCCCGCATTCAATACAGTGATACGGCTTCTCTCCAGTATGAATTCGCTGGTGTGTTTTTAGGTTTCCTAACTGACTAAAACTCTCCCCGCATTCAAAACAGTGATACGGCTTCTCTCCAGTGTGAATTTTTTGGTGTCTTTTTAGGCTTCCTAACCGACTGAAGCTGTCCCCGCATTCAGAACAGTGATACGGCTTCTCTCCAGTGTGAATTCGCTGGTGTGTTTTTAGGCTTGCTGACACACTGAAACTCACCCCACATTCAGTACAGTGATACGGCTTCTCTCCAGTGTGAACTCGCTGGTGTGTTTTCAGGCTTCCTGACACACTGAAGCTCTCCCCACATTCAGTACAGTGATATGGCTTCTCTCCAGTGTGAACTCGCTGGTGTGCTTTTAGGCTTCCTAACTGACTGAAGCTCTTCCCACAATCAGTACATTGATGTGATATCTTTGGCCGGGGTTTGTTTTCTGAATCCTTAAACAAGTCAGTAGACTCCTCTTCAATGTGGACAATCTGCAGTTCAGTCTCCTCTTCTTTAATGTGGACAATCTGCAGTTCAATCTCTTCTTCTTTAATGTGGACAGGCTCCAGTTCAGTCTCTTCTTCAATGTGGACAGTCTCCACTTCAGTCTCCTCTTCTTTAATGTGGAAAGGATCCAGTTCAGGCATCTCCTGTTTAATGCAGATAGTTACCAATTCCTGAACCTCCTCCTGTTTAATGTCAACACACTCCATCTTTCTTCCTTGGTTTTCACCGAGACAACAATCCTGAAAACAGAAAATAAAATGAAGTATTACGATCTGTTCTCTATTGGTGGGTTTACACTTGTACTCTGACCTGAACTGGCTTCGGTTCGATCAGATTCAAAGATTCTTATCATTTGAGCCCGTTTAAAATGTAAATGCCCGTCTCAGTGATGTCACATGAAAAAAAAAAATCATGGAGTGAAATCCAACAATTTTGCAATGATAGGCGTTTCCAACCTGTACGGCAAGGTATGGTGGCCCAGTAAGACAATACAATGAAGTGCATTATTTTATCGTGGTTATCACAGGCCCAGTGAGACTCTCACTCAGTACACTTTTAACTCTAAACTCTGTTTCAAAGCTCTTTACAATATGACTGCTCTAGTGCACTGATGATAGTGTAAGGAGTATTGCCCACAATGTCAAACAAATTACACAGCAAATAACGATCCATGTGTTTCTATGCCCTTCCTGCAGTGATTTAGAAGACAGATCTCAAACCATTTTGAAATGAGCTTTGAAACAGTTCGAGTTTTAAGTTTAAGTTGTCAGATGTTAACAATGAAAAGAAAAATCCCAGGTACGTTATTTAAACAGTTGTAGCAACACGTGGGGATGTATAACGCTTTATTCTTTGGAACCCTGCTACCTACTCCAGGGTTGTGCAATTTTTGAAAAAGAACTTCATGTCCAAGGGACAAAATGCTAGAAAAATCTACATGTCCTTTTTAATAATTTACTTGTCCCCTCCCCGTGTCAAAAACACACACAAAAAAGTAGAATATAACTTGTAGGATTTGGGTTTTATTTGACAATGAACACAATCAACTACAACAAGCAATACTTGGGAGTTATTCAAATATAAAAATAGTGTCTGTCTGTTTCTTTCCACTCCTTCTCTACAAGCTGAATCCAACTCCTGATGTCCAGGTGTTTTAGTTTGTTGCATCACAGCTATGAAATCATTGCCAATTATTCCTGCTGCTTTGTGGAATTCTGATTTTTCTTGATGTTCTTTTAGTTTTGTAACTGCTGAACCCCAGATTTTTAATGGACTTGTTTATAACCTGTCAAGTTAAGTTCTTCTGCATTGTTTTCTACCAAAATGCACAAAATATTTACAGTAGGCTCCATCAAATTCTGGACAGACAAAATGTTTTTTCTTTTGTTTATTTCTATTATATACTTATTTTTTAAACAGTGTACGACATTGTACAGCTATTTTTCCTCATCTAACATCTTGTCCCATGACGGCTGACTGGAACACTGCTGCAGCAGAGGGGTCCTGGTTTCATACCCCGATGTGTTTTGTTTTTGTTTTTTTGTAAGGGCAACATCCTTTCCCTGCACTACTGTCACAGAACAGTTAATACATAAATGAATTAATACATAAACACATTGCCATGAGATTTATAGTCTGTATTTTATTTTAAAATAAATATTGTACAGATAAACTCATGTATAAACGTTTCATTGATATAATTATAAACATATTGTCAATCTTCATGTTTTAATAGTTTCACAAATCAATGCATTGTGCATGTCCAATAAATAACTAATATCACTTCTGTTCAAATCTAGTAAAAAAAAAAAGTATTTTTTTTAATATAGCATTTAAATCTAAAAAATATGGAAATATGATAAATGGCACACTAAGTTAGCAAAACTAAAATAGAAAGAATACAAATTAGTATTTTCTTTTTTTTGCCAGGGAAAGTCTTGAAATGCTTCTAAACAGTAAAGTTTGTGTTTTTTTTTTTTAAACATCCCAACAAGTACATGCTTTACCACAAAGTTTGTAATCCACTAATACCTTCAGCGACAAAGGTGAGTTTTTTTTTTTTTTTTTTTTTACTAGATTGCTGCATTTACATGTCAGGTTCATGTATTGAGAAAGCAGTATAACTTATTTGCTAATTTACAAAAAACCGTAAATAATACCTTAAGTTTAAACGATTAGTCTGTGCGTTGCCAGACGCTCTCTTGGCAGCCATTTCTAGGTTTCTTTGTAACCAATTGAAGATCCGCTTTTTCCCCACAGCTTGCCAATCAGAAGTGATAGGGTGGGACATAAACACTTTTTTAAATGTTTGTGCTTTGATTATTATTATTATTATTATTATTTATTACTTAGCAGACACCCTTATCCAGGGCAACTTACAATTGTCACAATTGTTTGATGCTAGACTTCCATAATTCAGTTTTCAGAAAACTTGCGTGGCTGGCTATCTAGCAACAGAGCAAAAATACTTGTCCAACGGGCAAAGTATAATGGCAAAACTTCTTGTCCTTCACACAAATATTCTTGTCTGAGTGATACAAATTGCACACCCCTGCATTACCAAATATTACTGCTGCACTGTGGAATTCTGGGGCTTGTGTCATGGAAGTCCTGCGATTGCAATGTAGTTGTGATGAGGTTGTGACATTGCACAGGTCGTCGCTGCGTGCATTTCATAAAGCACTTCGCGATGAGTGAAATTAGTAACTTGGATCTCTTCCATCTCCGCTCAGCAGTGCACAGCTTGTTGTGGGATGAGCAGATTGTGGAGGATAGCCAGGGCTGGGGAGGGGAGAAGCGAGCAAGGCGGAAGATGATAGGACAGAAGGAGTCGAGAGTTGCAGTGAGAGAAGAAGAAAACAGAGAAAACTAGTCAATAGGGGGAGAATGGAGAGCGCAGAGGAAGTAGAGGTGGAGATTGCAGCAAAAAGAGAGAAGGTGGTACAGGTGGATGGGAGAGACGGTAGAAGTGAAAAGGAGATGAAGTAGTCTGAGAAGGAGAGGGGGGTGATAGTAGGGGAAGGAGGAGAGCAGTTCCTGGTCCAGCTGCTGGCCAGCTTTGTGAGGAGGTGAGGGGGAAAGTTGGAGAGAAAGAATCAGGAAGAGGGAAGAAGCCAGCAGAATCAGTCGAGTTGGAGCGATGAATGTTAAAACCGCCTAACAAAATGACAGGATTAGAGGTAGCGGTAGGAGAGAGGAAGAAGTCAAGCTCGTCTCTATCCAGAAATAGCTTTTAAGCAAAAATAACTTTTTTAAAATGTAAGTTCAGTGACAACCCCCCCTCTGACGTACTGAAATGGTTTCCTCCAGGATCAACATGACAGTCCACTGGCGTTTGGGAGCTGCTGTGTTTGATGGCTATAGAGATGCTAACGGTAGCAACTTACATTAGAGTCCAATGGAAATGACACACACCATATGTTTTTAAAATGATGAAAAAATGGTCAATATCTTGGCTTGCTTTACATGAAATGAATTAAATTAAATTATGAGATTAATTATTTATTTAATTGAATATTTTGGCATTATATATAGGGTGACTAGATTTTCAAAGCTCAAATTCGGGACACATTGTAAAATAATTGAGAAGACTAATTAAACCAATTAAATATGGGCTATTTAGTGGTTATTTAAATAACCATCCTATCACTCTTACTCTTAACTTTTTGTTTTAAGGAGCTAGCTAATTTCAGTACACTCCTGGGTGTATAATTTGTGGATAATTAGTTTAACTTGCCATATTGTCTTATAGTGCTACTTTTTTATTGAGTTTATTAATAATAATAATAATAATAATAATAATAATAATAATAATAATAATAATAATAATAATAATAATAAATTCTGTAGATGGTTGTTAAATACATTTAAGTTTTGCTATTTTCCCCCCTTTCTTTCTTTTTTCCTCCCTGCATCAGGACGGCTCTATTTCTTGACATTGTTGATGTGGTTTAACCTGCTGGATTGGGAGCTCACCGTCTCTGCCTGGTGGCTGAGCTGAATCCCACCAGAACTGAACAGCTGCCAAATCTCCCTGGGTGGGTTTAGCTCTGAGGTTGGGCCAGTAACTTCTGGTGTCCCGCAAGGTTCTATCCTCGGCCCCCTGTTATTTAGTGTTTATATGTTTCCCCTCGGCCACATTTTAAGGTCTCATGGCATACACTATCATTTTTACGCAGATGACACAGATATCAATGCTGCTGCCTCTGCCCTAACTGCCTGCATCTCCGATATAAAAAAAAATGGATGTTGTAAAATGTTTTACACCTTAATTGTGACAAGACTGATGCTGGTAATGCTGTTAGGTACTCCCCACCAGCTAGGTAAAACCAATGCTTTAAATCTGTCTGTTGATGGAACCATGCTTGAGTTCAGGTCTAATATGAAACATTTGTGTGTGATTTTTGATCCTGGGTTAACTTTTGAATCGCATGTGCTGAATACTGTCAAGGTTTCTTTTTTTCACCTTAGAAATATTGCCAGACTGCGTCCCATGCTTTCTCTACCTGCAGCTGAAAAACTTTGTTCACCCTGCTCGCTGGGGTGTCTAATAGCATCCTCACTAAAATTCAATTTGTTCAAAACTCTGCAGCCAGAATTTTCTCGGTCCCGCTCAAGAGATCCCATCACTCCTGACTTGGAGGCCTTGCACTGGCTGCCCATCAGGTTTAGAATTGATTTTAAAATTTTAATGCTGACAGATAAGGCTCTTCATGGTCTAGCTCTGACTTATCTGTCAGATCTTTTATCTTTTTACACTCCCACTCGCAACCTCTGCTCTGCTGATTACAGACTGCACTATACAAAATAAAGTTTATTATTATTATTATTATTATTATTATTATTATTATTATTATTATTATTATTAATCACTGTATTACACACAATTGTAGATTCATATTGAATTGAAACTCCATGAAAATGCACGGCGCACTGAGGAATAAGCATGTATGTCTGTGATAATCACTGAATCACACAATAATGCTCTTGATTGCCCCAGTACCTTCTTTTTATTTGATTTTGTTTTCACTGCAGGTGCCATAAACGAAGTTATATAGGAAGCCATGTTTACATTATTTTGACAAACGGTGTTTCGAGAGTGTCGCACTACAGAAAGTGTCTGAAAACCGGGATTGAGAAAAATGTCGGGACACCGGGACCTTTGATCGATAACCGGGACGCCTGGTCACCCTAATTATATATGCACTGAAATAAAGAATGCAAAAATAGTCTAATCTACATAGCATGGGGTCTGCACTCCCCCTGCCCATGAAGTGAAGGGTCGACACTCCCAAAGGACTACACCCCTGGTTACATGCTGTCAGATCAGGACTCCACTAACACTGAGCATGGGAGCTGCAGCATGCTGTCAGATCAGGACTCCACTAACACTGAGCATAGGAGCTGCAGCATGCTGTCAGATCAGGACTCCACTAACACAGCATGGGAGCTGCAGCATGCTGTCAGATCAGGACTCCACTAACACTGAGCATGGGAGCTGCAGCATGCTGTCAGATCAGGACTCCACTAACACTGAGCATAGGAGCTGCAGCATGCTGTCAGATCAGGACTCCACTAACACTGAGCATGGGAGCTGCAGCATGCTGTCAGATCAGGACTTCACTAACACTGAGCATAGGAGCTGCAGCATGCTGTCAGATCAGGACTCCACTAACACTGAGCATGGGAGCTGCAGCATGCTGTCAGATCAGGACTCCAAACACTGAGCATGGGAGCTGCAGCATGCTGTCAGATCAGGACTCCACTAACACTGAGCATGGGAGCTGCAGCATGCTGTCAGATCAGGACTCCACTAACACTGAGCATGGGAGCTGCAGCATGCTGTCAGATCAGGACTCCACTAACACTGAGCATGGGAGCTGCAGCATGCTGTCATCAGGACTCCACTAACACTGAGCATGGGAGCTGCAGCATGCTGTCAGATCAGGACTCCACAACACTGAGCATGGGAGCTGCAGCATGCTGTCAGATCAGGACTCCACTAACACTGAGCATGGGAGCTGCAGCATGCTGTCAGATCAGGACTCCACTAACACTGAGCATGGGAGCTGCAGCATGCTGTCAGATCAGGACTCCACTAACACTGAGCATGGGAGCTGCAGCATGCTGTCAGATCAGGACTCCACTAACACTGAGCATAGGAGCTGCAGCATGCTGTCAGATCAGGACTCCACTAACACTGAGCATGGGAGCTGCAGCATGCTGTCAGATCAGGACTCCACTAACACTGAGCATAGGAGCTGCAGCATGCTGTCAGATCAGGACTCCACTAACACTGAGCATGGGAGCTGCAGCATGCTGTCAGATCAGGACTCCACTAACACTGAGCATGGGAGCTGCAGCATGCTGTCAGATCAGGACTCCACTAACACTGAGCATGGGAGCTGCAGCATGCTGTCAGATCAGGACTCCACTAACACTGAGCATGGGAGCTGCATGCTGTCCGATCAGGACTCCAGGAGCATGGGAGCTGCAGCATGCTGTCGATCAGGACTCCACTAACACTGAGCATGGGAGCTGCAGCATGCTGTCAGATCAGGACTCCACTAACACTGAGCATGGGAGCTGCAGCATGCTGTCAGATCAGGACTCCACTAACACTGAGCATGGGAGCTGCAGCATGCTGTCAGATCAGGACTCCACTAACACTGAGCATGGGAGCTGCAGCATGCTGTCAGATCAGGACTCCACAACACTGAGCATGGGAGCTGCAGCATGCTGTCAGATCAGGACTCCACTAACACTGAGCATGGGAGCTGCAGCATGCTGTCAGATCAGGACTCCACTAACACTGAGCATGGGAGCTGCAGCATGCTGTCAGATCAGGACTCCACTAACACTGAACATGGGAGCTGCAGCATGCTATTCCAATATTACAACTGGACACAATTAAGGGGTGTCACCAATTCCATACACAACACTTGCAAAATATTTCAATTATAAACATGACGACTTCATTGCAGTCATCTAGGGCTGGGACAATGCATCGAATCGTTGGAATAACCATCGATGGATAAAAAAACGCATCTATTAGTTCAATAATAGGACCATTTTTTATTAGGACCAGCAAAATTTAAATCTACACTCTTATTCCTTGCCTTTCCTTTGGTTCCTTTAAATAATAATATTTTAAAAAAACCTCCTCGTCCACTACGCAGCACGTACGTAAGCGTGACAAAAAAAAAAAAAATCTAGAGACTAGAGGTTGGCCGCTTTTCAGGATCAGATAGTTAAATTGTCGATTTAATTTAATTTAATTTTTAATTTTTCAAATAATGTTTGGAAGTTTTTTTACAAAAGAACAAAATGAAAAGGTAAAATGCGCTGTTTGCGGAGCTTCTGTTGCAAAACCACCAACCTGCGGGATCATTTAGTAAGACAGCACCCGACAAAATACAACAGGGGAACACAAGTAAAAAACAAAAGGAAGCAACACCTTCCGTGACAACTTATTTTGGAAAGAAAGTTGATCCAAAAAGCGTCAGAGCAACAGAAATAACAGGCCTGATAGTGGATGTTGTAACACAAGATATCAGACCTGCTAGTATAGTAGAGGGAGCTGCGTTTAAAAATCTGATTGCGAATCTTGCTCCAGGCATTGAAATGCCCTGTCGAAAGACAATCTCCAAATTCATTACTCTGGATCACGAACGTGCAAAAGCTTTGACAGGATTTAAGTCAGGAGTGTAATTCAATGTCCATCACTACTGACGTATGGACAAGCATGGCACAAGAAGCGTTTTTAACAGTCACCTGCCATTACATTAAGCAAAATTGGGAATTTGAGTCAAAAGTATTAGCGACACAAAAATTACAAGAGAGACACACAGCTGAATTTAGCAGAAGCGATCAATCAGATAAACACAGTTTGAAGTGGCTACAAAAGTAATAGCTTGTGTTCATGACAACGCAGCCAACGTGTGCAGAGCACTGTCTTTGCTTTCTGCAAGCGGGCGTGCTGTGTTACATTTTGGTAGCGTGGCAAGTGTGAGCTGTGCAGGGCACAATATCTCATCATTCAGAAAAGCTTGGAGGATGTACGACAAGTCCACATGTTAGTGGCAGCAACAAGGAGACTGGTTGCACATTTAAAAAAAGAGGAGATGGCAACAAGTGCTTTAAATAGGAAACAAACAGAAATGCTGAACACAGAAGCAGCACCATTCAAGTTAATACAGGATGTACAAACAAGGTGGAACATGGTTTATTATATGTTTGAATGCCTTCTTGAATTAAAATGGCCAGTTACTGCTATTTTGTCAAACCCAGATTTTACCAAAAAGTCTGGCCGCAGCTACTTTAGATCTCACGACTGAGCAGTGGAAGCTAATGGCTGAGATACTACCTCTACTACAGCATTCGAACTGGCTACAGTACTTTTGAGTGCAGAGAAAAACCATACGGCTAGTTCTTTGTATTCACTTTCAACAGGGATAAAACACAGACAGACTGAAGTTCCTGATGAAGAGGAGACATCGTCTTCTTCAAATTCAAGTGATTTGCTAATTCCAGTTACACCGAGTTTGACAGATAAGCTAGTGCGTAATTTGTCTTATCGATTTTGGTACATCAGTTGAATGACCAAAGTAATGAGGTCATGACACTGCTTTTTGTGTCATTTCTTGACCCCACGATTTTGCCATCTGGATTTCTTATCCGAACAGGCCAAAGCCCATGTGTCTGAAGTACTGTCTTCCAAACCAGTGAGGCTGGTGGAGGACAACCTCGAAAGTGACGGAAATCGTGCCTGTACAAGTGAGTGCAGCACAGAAGACTTGCCTGTTAAAAAGAAAACAAAGACCGAACAAGCAATGGAATTGTTACTTTGTGGATGG
This sequence comes from Huso huso, assembly GCA_036884735.1. NCBI lineage: Eukaryota > Metazoa > Chordata > Actinopteri > Acipenseriformes > Acipenseridae > Huso > Huso huso. The sequence continues at coordinate 5,086,099 of CM072681.1, read as the reverse complement.
CAACAAACACACACTACTTCCAAGGAAACCTTAATCCAACAAAAGATGATGATATATGCTTCTGAAACTCCATTAAACATCAGCGAAGATCCTCTGATCTGGTGGAAAACTAACCAGACATGCTTTCCCAACCTAGCAGCCTTGGCACAGAGCATGTTAAGTATCCCTGCAACATCGGTCCTGAGCGAGCGTGTGTTCAGCAAAGCAGGGATGCTTGTGAACAAACTCCGTTCTTTGAAACCAGAGAATGTGAATGCCATAATATTTCTGAATAAAAACAGAAAATAAGCTCTGGAGAGAGCACAGACTGTGTTACGTTGGACTTGTAAATAGTTATTCTTGTGTTCTCCGTTGGAGTTTTTTTCCTCTAATCCAGTTGCTGTCAAGACATCTTAAGGTAAGACAGTACTATTTGTAATGTTTTATTAACTTTTTGTGGGGAACCTCGCTGACAGTGTGACTTGACATAAATAATTAGAAATGTGTAGTTTTAAGTTCAACTGGAGAAACATTTACTTTTCGTGATTAGACTGGATGAAAATGTATGTACTTATTATTTACACGTTTCTTTTGCGTTATGAAAACGACGCATCGGGTCTTTATGAAAACGACGCATCGGGTCTTTATGAAAACGACGCATCGGGTCTTTATGAAAACGACGCATCGGGTCTTTATGAAAACGATGCATCGATAGTAAAAAAAAACACTATCATCCCAGCCCTACAGTCATCAGCTGCGTAGATGACATATTCAACAGAACGAGGCAACAAACAAGTGAGTACAGACAGGAAGTTACTGTTGTAGTATCACTTTAGTGTCTGAGCAAGTTGTTGCATTTTAAGCAGTTGAATATGATGGCAACCAACTTGCTCCTGAAGTGCCACCAGCAACTGGATTTGGCTCCTAAGGTAAACAGATTGTCTGGAGCCCTGATATTTATCTATCTATATAAAAAATATTCATTAATGTATTTTATGTTTTTTAACATTTAGTCATTAGGAATTTACATCGCAGCATGTAGAATACCCTACGCACGAACTGATAAAGAAATCATGGTTTACATTAATGTTGCAAAATATATGATTATTAATGCTCATTTCAGATTTATCCATTTCTCAATGTAAAAAAAAAAATCTTACAGCTGCTAACCGAAAGAGAATATGCCGAAAAAGAATACATTTTTCAGTGTTTCACATCTTATGAATCAGACACTTTTTAAATGATACATATTTACGTATTGTCATTTTACTAACTTTTAAAAACTCTGAGTCTGAGTAATTAGAGTACCTTTGTGCCGTGTCTGCACAGTAACACATTTACCGTAGATATTATGAGAAATATTATAGATTTAAATGTACAGAAAGGATGCAAACTAGTGCTCGTCATTTTGCAAGATTCGATGCTTCTTGAGATTGAGGGCTCTGAATTTGAGGAGTGCGACCCCAGCAGAGCTATTGAATATTGAGGCTCTGAATTTGAGGAGCACGACCCCAGCAGAGCTATTGAATATTGAGGCTCTGAATTTGAGGAGCGTGACCCCAGCAGAGCTATTGAATATTGAGGCTCTGAATTTGAGGAGTGCGACCCCAGCAGAGCTATTGAATACTGGGGCTCTGAATTTGAGGAGCGTGACCCCAGCAGAGCTATTGAATATTGAGGCTCTGAATTTGAGGAGCGCGACCCCAGCAGAGCTACTGAATATTGAGGCTCTGAATTTGAGGAGAGCGACCCCAGCAGAGCTATTGAATATTGAGGCTCTGAATTTGAGGAGAGCGACCCCAGCAGAGCTATTGAATATTGAGGCTCTGAATTTGAGGAGAGCGACCCCAGCAGAGCTATTGAATATTGAGGCTCTGAATTTGAGCAGTATGACCCCAGCAGAGCTATTGAATATTGAGGCTCTGAATTTGAGCAGTATGACCCCAGCAGAGCTATTGAATATTGAGGCTCTGAATTTGAGGAGAGCGACCCCAGCAGAGCTATTGAATATTGAGGCTCTGAATTTGAGGAGAGCGACCCCAGCAGAGCTATTGAATATTGAGGCTCTGAATTTGAGGAGAGCGACCCCAGCAGAGCTATTGAATATTGAGGCTCTGAATTTGAGGAGTGCGATCCCAGCAGAGCTATTGAATATTGAGGCTCTGAATTTGAGGAGTGCGACCCCAGCAGAGCTATTGAATATTGAGGCTCTGAATTTGAGGAGAGCGACCCCAGCAGAGCTATTGAATATTGAGGCTCTGAATTTGAGGAGAGCGACCCCAGCAGAGCTACTGAATATTGAGGCTCTGAATTTGAGGAGCGACCCCAGCAGAGCTACTGAATATTGAGGCTCTGAATTTGAGCAGTATGACCCCAGCAGAGCTATTGAATATTGAGGCTCTGCATTTGAGGAGAGGACCCCAGCAGAGCTATTGAATATTGAGGCTCTGAATTTGAGGAGAGCGACCCCAGCAGAGCTATTGAATATTGAGGCTCTGAATTTGAGGAGAGCGACCCCAGCAGAGCTACTGAATATTGAGGCTCTGAATTTGAGGAGAGCGACCCCAGCAGAGCTACTGAATATTGAGGCTCTGAATTTGAGCAGTATTTGAGCTATTGAATATTGAAGCTCTGAATTTGAGCAGTATGACCCCCAGCAGAGCTATTGAATATTGAGGCTCTGAATTTGAGCAGTATGACCCCAGCAGAGCTATTGAATATTGAGGCTCTGAATTTGAGAGAAAGCATGACCCAGCAGAGCTATTGAATATTGAGGCTCTGAATTTGAGGAAAGCTGCAGAGCTATTGAATATTGAGGCTCTGAATTTGAGGAGCGCGACCCCAGCAGAGCTATTGAATATTGAGGCTCTGAATTTGAGGAGTGCGACCCCAGCAGAGCTATTGAATATTGAGGCTCTGAATTTGAGGAGTGTGACCCCAGCAGAGCTATTGAATATTGAGGCTCTGAATTTGAGGAGAGCGACCTCAGCAGAACTATTGAATATTGAGTCTCTTAATTTGAGGAGTGTGACCCCAGCAGAGCTATTGAATATTGAGGCTCTGAATTTGAGGAGTGCGACCTCAGCAGAACTATTGAATATTGAGTCTCTTAATTTGAGGAGTGCGACCTCAGCAGAACTATTGAATATTGAGGCTCTGAATTTGAGGAGTGTGACCCCAGCAGAGCTATTGAATATTGAGGCTCTGAAATTTGAGCAGTATGACCCCAGCAGAGCTATTGAATATTGAGGCTCTGAATTTGAGCAGTATGACCCCAGCAGAGCTACTGAATATTGAGTCTCTTAATTTGAGGAGTGTGACCCCAGCAGAGCTATTGAATATTGAGGCTCTGAATTTGAGCAGTATGACCCCAGCAGAGCTTTGAATATTGAGGCTCTGAATTTGAGGAGTGTGACCCCAGCAGAGCTATTGAATATTGAGGCTCTGAATTTGAGGAGTGCGACCCCAGCAGAGCTATTGAATATTGAGGCTCTGAATTTGAGGAGTGTGACCCCAGCAGAGCTATTGAATATTGAGGCTCTGAATTTGAGGAGTCTTGACCTCATATTGAATATTGAGGCTCTGAATTTGAGGAGTGCGACCCCAGCAGAGCTATTGAATATTGAGGCTCTGAATTTGAGGAGTGTGACCCCAGCAGAGCTATTGAATATTGAGGCTCTGAATTTGAGGAGTGCGACCCCAGCAGAGCTATTGAATATTCAGGCTCTGAATTTGAGGAGGTGCGACCCCAGCAGAGCTATTGAATATTGAGGCTCTGAATTTGAGGAGCGACCCCCCAGCAGAGCTATTGAATATTGAGGCTGAGAAGCACGACCCCAGCAGAGCTATTGAATATTGAGGCTCTGAATTTGAGCAGTATGACCCCAGCAGAGCTATTGAATATTGAGGCTCTGAATTTGAGGAGAGCGACCTCAGCAGAGCTATTGAATATTGAGGCTCTGAATTTGAGCAGTGTTTACCCCAGCAGAGCTATTGAATATTGAGGCTCTGAATTTGAGGAGTGTGACCTCAGCAGAGCTATTGAATATTGAGGCTCTGAATTTGAGCAGTATGACCCCAGCAGAGCTATTGAATATTGAGGCTCTGCATTTGAGGAGTGCGACCCCAGCAGAGCTATTGAATATTGAGGCTCTGAATTTGAGGAGTATGACCCCAGCAGAGCTATTGAATATTGAGGCTCTGAATTTGAGCAGTATGACCCCAGCAGAGCTATTGAATATTGAGGCTCTGAATTTGAGGAGAGCGACCCCAGCAGAGCTATTGAATATTGAGGCTCTGAATTTGAGGAGTGTGACCCCAGCAGAGCTATTGAATATTGGTTTACTTGTGGTGGTACCAAGCATGTGAGGGGTCAGAAGAGCATCTTTCTTTGGGACTCTCTTGGTGCATGAGGGCTGACGTACTTTCAATCTTTATTGATTTATTTTATTATTTTGGTTTTGCAATACACACATTAGAAGGGCTCAGTTTTGCCAAGTACATTTGGACCGAATTACTATTAATTTTTATCTTTAATGTCATGAAACAAAAACTCTTATTAATCAGCAATTGATTGACTGTGTTCACTGTTAAATAAAAGCTAAATCCAACAAGTTATACTCTACTATAAATACAACATATATTAAATAAAATGCATTAAAATAATAATATTTAAATATTGAACCCATTTCAATATACATTGGTCAACCCTTTACTTGAACACATTACAATGCATAGCAATATAGAGTTAATATAAATATAGTATACATATAAAGACAGTAACATGGGCTATTCATAAATGTCAGTGATACTAGAAAGAGAAGTGGATGCCTTAACTTATACCAGATGTTTAACATTCTCTGATATTACGTGTTTAAATGTTAAAAGCAGATCTATTTTTTTCTAATTTGTCTTTTTGTACATTTATCGTGTTTTGATCAGGTGACAATAGAAAGAAAAAAGTGAATTGGTATGATCTGCAATAATACACCCGATGTTTAACTTTTAAATTATGATCGAGTTATTATATACAATTATTTGAATAGCTTCAGAATCGCTGCAGCTTTAATGAATTGAATTAAAAAAAAAAAAAAAGTCCCAGTTTTTCCCTATGGAAATCTGGTAACCCTAATTGACACACAGCGATCTTATAAGAAAGCAGCGGTCCTTGTGTTGTTATTATTAACAAAGCCGGTGCACGTCAGCACTGGCACCGGACAAACGGGACGGCGCTGCACAGAGCGGTACAAACTGTGCAATTCAAATCTCCTGCAGTACTACAGACGGGCCGCCGACAGCCATCTCTGATTAACCCAACATGAATATAAATACGATCCAAACTCAGTCTGTTTTGAAGAGCACTCAGAGTGACGGCGCCGGAGAGTCTGCGAGCAGGTTTAATAATAATGAATGCGCCTGTGTCTGCTCGAGTCTCGCATCAAACTCGCCGTCCTCTATATAATATAAATACATTACACACACACGGGTGCAGTGAATTCAATTCCAATAACTCACCGCTTTCTTTTGCTTTCTTTCTTTCTTTCTTTCTTTCTTTCTTTCTTTCTCTCTCTCTCTCTCTCTCTCTCTTTCCTTCTGTTTTCTCGTGTTTTTTTATTCTCCAAGCAGCGCAAACAATGGAATTTCCGGTTCCGACTGGCGCGCTGATCTAAAGATTCTGCCTATCTGGTGAAACCAGTGCTTGCATGTTGTTCAGTACCGGTTTGTTTAACCAATTCCTCTTGTAAAATAAAAGACTCATTTGTACACACGGTGTTAAAACTGAAAAGCTAAAGTAATGCCTTACTTGTGGCTCACACCAGGGACCACTTCTAGTAAAAGACGTGTAAACCGCAGTGAAAAAAAAACAAGAAAACTTGCATTCATAACAAAAACAAAGATATTAGGCCCATATAAATATACACAGTTTTTCTAATGGTAGAACAGCGTATAGTGAGTGTTGATAGTTTCACCGCAAACTTGCACACTGAAAGTAACACGTCAAAGCAAGAAGGAATCTAATCAGCAGAATATGCCTGTGTATCACAACTCAGAGGCTGGCAGTAACTCAGTAAGTCTTTTGTAACTTTGGCGTCTTACTGTCTCATGTGAGCAGCAGATTGAAAGGGAGGAAGTTTGGCACCCATCACCCTCCCCAAACCTGCTGAGACAGACACCGAATTCAGAAAAGACTGACTGAGTTACAATAGGTACAGCTCATATTACAAGAAGATAGATGAGGGATGGGGGAATAGTACAAAACCAACAATTATCAAGTACAAGTGAAGTTCCTGTTGTTGTTTTTTCTTCTTTATTATCCCTGTTTTGCTAATATAGTTAGATTTTATTTTATTTAGATTAAATCTGGTTACCATACAGTACATCCAAAATTACACCAATGATAGAACTATTATTATTATTATTATTATTATTATTATTATTATTATTATTATTATTATTAACTTGGTTACATCGTTTAAGTCATACAGTTTTGCATAAAAATGTATACACTTTTCATATATTAAATGTGTATTCATTTGTCATATATGGTCCTATAAGTTACTCTGGACTTCCAGTGGACAGTGGTCTTTTACCATGGAGGTAACATTATAATTTCATGTGTGTATGTCTACATGTTGACTGTCACTGTCTATCTGGTATGAAATTGTTAAATATTGTAGTACTTACATTTTCACTCTTCATATTTATGTTATGTATCATCTTAATATGAAGAGGTCAAAGTACAATAATTCCAAACTGCAAACCGCTATCAATGATCTGAAGTAAAAAAGGCTCAGACTTCAAGACTAAAGAGGACAGCCTGACCTCCCCCAATAGCAGCCTACAGAGAGAGACCAGCAGAGGTCTTTGTGGGGAAATTGTCATTAATCAGATATCACAAGCGAAGTGTTTAAGGAATGAAGATTTATAAAAATATATAGAACACCCCCACAATGCATTTCAATTACAGATCCATTGGTCTCTATACTCAAAGCATTTTCCACACATATGCTTAATGGTATAGATGTTGTGTATGAGGAAATCATTTTTCATAGCTTTTATGGCTTATGTATGCGTTTATAGCCTTCTGAAAAAAATATGCTAATTATACAGAATTTGCAGAAAATGCTTTGAGTATAGAAGCCATTGTCATTAGTTCTTCAATATACCTCAGTGTACCAATATACATCAGTGTTTTCCAAAGACATGAAAAAAGTTATTTACAAACCGCTAACCAAGATCATGCAACAGTCTCTTGACACAGGGGTTGTACCGACAGACTGGAAAATAGCAAAGTAATACTGATCCACAAAAAGGGAGACAAAACCGAACCAGGTAACTACAGACCAATAAGCCTGACTTCTATTATATGTAAACTTATGGAAACTATAATAAGATCTACAATGGAAAATTACCTATATGGTAACAATATCCTGGGAGACAGTCAGCATGGTTTTAGGAAAGGGAGATCGTGTCTAACTAACCTGCTTGACTTTTTTGAGGATGCAACATTGACAATGGATAATTGCAAAGCATACGACATGGTTTATTTAGATTTCCAAAAAGCTTTTGACAAAGTCCCGCAAAAAAGATTAATTCTCAAACTGAATGCAGTAGGGATTCAAGGAAATACATGCACATGGATTAGGGAGTGGTTAACATGTAGAAAACAGAAAGTACTGATAAGAGGAGAAACCTCAAAATGGAGTGAGGTAACCAGTGGTGTACCACAGGGATCAGTATTAGGTCCTCTGCTATTCCTAATCTACATTAATGATTTAGACTCTGATATAGTAAGCAAACTTGTTAAATTTGCAGACGACACAAAAATAGGAGGAGTGGCAAACACTGTTGCAGCAGCAAAGGTCATTCAAAATGATCTAGACAGCATTCAGAACTGGGCAGACACATGGCAAATGACATTTAATAGAGAAAAGTGTAAAGTATTGCATGCAGGCAATAAAAATGTGCATTATAAATATCATATGGGAAATACTGAAATTGAACAAGGGAACTATGAAAAAGACTTAGGAGTTTATGTTGACTCAGAAATGTCTTCATTTAGACAATGTGGGGAAGCAATAAAAAAGGCCAACAAGATGCTCGGATATATTGTGATAAGTGTTGAATTTAAATCAAGGGAAGTAATGTTAAAACTTTACAATGCATTAGTAAGACCTCATCTAGAATATTGTGTTCAGTTCTGGTCACCTCGTTACAAAAAGGATATTGCTGCTCTAGAAAGAGTGCAAAGAAGAGCAACCAGAATTATCCCGGGTTTAAAAGGCATGTCGTATGCAGACAGGCTAAAAGAATTGAATCTATTCAGTCTTGAACAAAGAAGACTACTCGGCGATCTAATTCAAACATTCAAAATCCTAAAAGGTATAGGCAATGTCGACCCAGGGGACTTCTATGACCTGAAAAAAGAAACAAGGACCAGGGGTCACAAATGGAGATTAGGTAAAGGGGCATTCAAAACAGAAATAGGAGGCACTTTTTTTACACAGAATTGTGGGAGTCTGGAACCAACACCCCAGTCAAGAAGCTGCTTGATGAGATTCTGGGATCAATAAGCTACTAACAACCAAACGAGCAAGATGGGCTGAATGGCCTCCTCTCGTTTGTAAACTTTCTTATGTTCTTATGTTCTTAAATTCCTGATGTCACATTAGTTACAGATTATCCATTCTCAATGTAGACACACTGATATATCTTAAATGAAATTTATAATTAAAGTTCGGGAGGAGGGTCAGACACCAATCTCTGCGTCACCAAATTGAATCATTCAATTTACACATTAGCTAATTAAGATTGTTAGCACTATAAATACCCTCTTCACTTACCTCTCAGTTGTGTTTCGATTTCATCATAACCCACCACCTCCCCATTTCCACCTTTCTTAAAAACAATTTCTATGTTTTATCAGTGGAGGTCTCAGCCTCGTCCAGTAGGCCAGGCAGCGAGCCCTCAAACCAAGTTAGGTTTGATGCCAAATGAATGTGTATATACAGCATACTTCTCTGTTAAATCGCATACTCCGCATTCTCCACAATAAATATTTGTACTAAAACATTTTGTAATTTGTGTTTGTCCCAAACTACTTAATTGTAGGTTATTATTCATGTTCTAATTTGCTCTTTGTATTTCAGTAACATATAACAGCAATCAAAGGAGGAGATTTGTATGAGCTGAAACAGAGTACCCAATGCTGCACTTGGTACCATTGTCCATTTTGCCAGCTAAGCAAATATAAACCCACACAGTGCCACCATGTGGAACAACACATGGATGTGCATCTAAAGGGTGCATATTTATTTCTTAGCAGATGCCCTTATCCAGGGCGACTTACAATTGTTACAAGATATCACATTATTTTTACATACAATTACATTATTATTTTTTTACATTTACCACTTTATATAGTTGTTTTTTTACTGGCGCAATCTAGATAAAGTACCTTGCTCAGGGGTACAGCAGCAGTGTACCCCACCTGGGATTGAACCCACAACCCTCCGGTCAACAGTCCAGATCCCTAACCACTACGCCACACTGCTTCCCATGATGGTTTGTTTCCTGAATAATGTTTAATATATTTAGTGTTTGATTTGCATTTCAAGTAAAATATTGTGCATAAAGTCATTAATACTTGTTGTTTACACAGTTTATTTAAATATGTTTATAGAGAAAGCTTAGGAATACTCAGTTGCAAATACAGTAAGCTCCAGAATTATTCATACCCTTCATTCAATGTAAGTGAAAGGGGGGTATTAAATCAAAACTTTGACCCACCAGCTAATCACAAAGTACAACTCAGAATTTAATGGTGGTTGTTTTTAGGCGTAGAAGAAAGTGCCTTCTACAGAGGAGAGGAGGGGTGGGTGACATCCAAACTTAAATTATATTTGTAATAAAGTTCTATGTTTGCAATTTTGATCTCCTTGTTTGTTTCATAGTATTTTTGACAGGAAAGCAGGACTCCAACCAAAACAGCTAAATAAGTGCTTTGAAATAAAACAAAAAAAATCACCTAACTGTCTTAACCTCTACTTTATTGATGTCAGGTATGCACAACTCTGGGGCCAGCAGGTTTTCAGTTTTTGTTCTCCCTGAGGCCTTCATTACCTGATTTGAATTAATTTGCTTAATTGGACAAGTTAAACCCTTTTATTTGCTCTTAAGCAGTTAAATTTTATACTTGATGTGGGATTTTGACCATTTATGGGAAAATTGAACAAGTTCAGTCCAAATGTTTTTCAATCAGAGAACGTCAATAAATGTGAGTAGCATTATTTATTAAAAATATAAATCATAACCACATATACATGATAAATCATAAGAGCAAACGTTGTAAATCAAGTTCTTCATTAAGACGCACAGTTGTTACAAAGATTGCAGGTTGTAACACAAACGGTGAAAACGTCCAAGGGGGGTGAACACTCACTATAGGCACTTGTGGCGAAGTGGTGAGCGAATATAAAACAGACAGACAATGATTTCCAGGTGCAAGGGTGTTTATTGATTTAATTAACAATGTCCAGAGCCTTATGGCAAACACCTGTAAATAATAATGATGGAGTGATACAGCGGCGTGTATCACTCTGTATTTGTAAATCCCCGGGTTTGACCCGTAACCAAAAGTCCAGTTTTACACACCAACACTAAACAAACACAGTTCTTAGAGATAGAGAATACGTGCGAGTGGTGTAATACAGTTCTCCGTGAAATGCAGGGGTGAAAGTGATGTCCGGGTTTATGCTGGCTTTCGCTACAGCCCCGGATCGTGCAACTGGTAGTCTATAAAAAACAGTGACGGTTAACAAAACACTAACAAACACAAGACAAAACTCACAGTTCACGATACAGCACACAGACTCCTTGTAGGTTTTCAACACTAACCATTTACCAAGGAACAGATCACGTCAACTATGACCCCTATTTATACCCTCGCTCATGACCCCTAGGTTAACGAGCGCATCCGCTCCTCCAATCGTCAGATGCCACACCGTTTACCGTCTGGGTCATTGAGTTTGGATACCGTAGCTGCGCCCCTTTCCTAAATAACCAACTTCCACCTACCCTACGGAATAAATTGTCGTGCCATTTAGTTAAGGGTACTCTGTTCCCGTTACACAGTGCCCTCACAGGTCGAGAGAGAGAGAAAGATCTAACACCAAGCACCATTCGATCTCTGTCACAGCACTGAGATATATATATATATATATATATATATATATATATATATAAAAGAACTGCACCCACTCGGGTTCGTGGCCCCTTTAAAACACAGACCTAGGACACAGGAATTGGATTTTAAGTGCGGTTGCGTTATTTTTAATACACAAAACAAAAACCAAAATAAACAAAACAAACACCTAGCTCTACTGAGCACTCAATAAACACGCAGGAACCTCAACTATACTGCAGGACAGCTACGCCGTTTACCTGCTACACAAAACTCTAACAACACACCAAAAAGGGGTTTTACGCACTACCTTTTCATTTGCACGCTTGAGCACACAGACAAGCGGGCTCTCCACACAACAGCCCTGAGCAAAATGACTGCACTCTTTAAATACCCTGCACCTGGTTCTAATTTAACAATAACTACCAGGTGCAGGGGATAATTAATAATAAAACAATTAACAAATCTAATTAAACAATAAAGCAAAACAATAAACTACTAACAAAACTGTGCCTGTGCACATGTTTTAGGCAGGGAGGATTTTAATCCCCTCCCTGCTGTTGTTATTTGGTTATTTAGCAGAAGCCTTTATCCATGGCAACTTACAGAGACTAGGGTATGTGAACTATGCATCAGCTGCAGAGTCACTTACAATTACATCTCACCCAAATGACGGAGCACAATGAGGTCAAGTGACTTGCTCAGGGTCACACAATGAGTCAGTGGCTGAGGAGGGATTTGAACCGGGGACTTCCTGGTTTCAAGCCCTTTTCTTTAACCACTGGACCACACAGCCTCCTCCTGCTGTGTTACAATATATATATATATACTGTGTGTATATATATATATATATATATATATATATATATATATATATATATACTGTATATACACACACACACATATATATATATATATATATACACTGTATATACACACACACATATATATATATATATATATATATATATATATATATATATATATATTTAAACTGTGATTGCACATTGGTTTACGCAAGAGGCCTGTATTTTTCCTTTACATCTACATTGAAATTGTATTTCATTTAGGATAGGTAAATACATGGCACAAGGATATTTACCCATGACATACAAAGCCCATTGGCATATGTGCCACACAAACCCATGTTGGGCCAGGTTATATGCACTTGTAGAAGGGATGCTCCTTGTGGGATATTCACAGACAAAAAGCAGGGTCAACATGATTTAACCAAAGGGACTTAAACAAAGGGATGATCATTCAACTTTGATAAATCAATTGGCATATGAGCTTAAAGGACAGAACAAAAAGCTGGGATGCAAATAAGATATGAGAGACTAAACTACCTGAATAACGTCAGCTTCAGCTCCCTGTATTTGATTGCGTATACCTAGGCTAACCTGGACAGACATGCAAGCATGTACATTTTACATTGTAAATTAAATGAGAATGGCACACATAATTCTTAATTTAACTAATACAATTTGGTAATTGTAGATTGTGTGAAGCTATCCGCTTATAAAAATGTACTATGGTACTTGTACCACTGGATTTTGGAACAAGTGTGAAAAGTACAATGGTACTGTATAATAGATGTACTGTATATATCCTATACCATCAATGTATAATGCTGTATTATAGTACTACAATGCAGTATCACTATAATAAAGCATTGTACTTTTTTATTTCTAAGAAGTATCATGATATCAAATTGCAACACCATGGTACTTTTTGCAATACTGTAAATGTAAGATACGGGAGAAAATCTGTCCTGGGAGCGGTCAGGGAGAAGGGCCCAAAATAAGGGAGAGTTGACCAGCCTGGCTTTGGTGCTCAACCTTCGTTTACTTTTCAAGCAAGGCAGTAAAAAAATAAACACTTCACACCTGCACCAGCTTTTGTTTTCAAATGAAGCTTTCAACAGGACACCCCCTCATTCATTACTATTTTACACATGAGGCTGCCAAATAATTAACAGTTATACTGTATATATCGCAGTCATTGCAGTTTATGGAAGCTGGGAAAGGGTAAATTACCTTGAGCTTTATTGTCCTTATTTGTTTAATTTGGCCAATGTTAATCTGTCATGTTCGCAAGCAAAATTAGTGCAAGACAGAAATGTGTAGTTCATGTTAGGTTTGAGTCAGGACTTTGGAGTTTACACTAGTGGGGTTCCCGTAGTTAAACCAGGCACAGAACATAATAACAGTGAGTAAGTTAGAGAATCAGAGAACGATGGAGAGTCCGTCATTAAGCAGTACATACCTTAGTATTCGTGTTTCTTGTGCTCCTCCAGATAGAGAAAGAAATACAGTGCCTATAGAAAGTCTACACCCTCTTTCAAAATGTTCACCTTTTGTTGCCTTATAGCCTGGAATTAAAATGCATTAAAATAGTTTTTTTTTCATTTATCTACACATCCTACCCCACAACTTCCAAGTGAAAAAAATATTCTAGAAATTTGTAGAAAACTAATTAAAAATAAAAACTGAAATAGCTTGGTTGGATAAGTGTCCACCCCCTTGTAATAGCAATCCTAAATTAGCTCAGGTGTAACCAATCGCCTTCAAAATCACACACCAAGTTAAGTGGCCTCCACCTGTGTTAAATTGTAGTGATTCACATGATTTCAGGATAAAGCATCGTACACAAAGACATCTATTACAAAAGCAAAGACTCAACCAAGGCACTTTCAAAATAACTCAAGGACAAAGTTGTTGAAAGGCACAGATCAGGGGATGGCTATAAAAAAATATCAAAGTCCTTGAATATCCCTTGGAGCACGGTCAAGATGATTATTAAGAAGTGGAAGATGTATGGCACCACCAAGACCCTGCCTAGATCAGGCTATCCCTCCAAACTGGATGACCGAGCAAGAAGGAGACTGATCAGAGAGGCTACCAAGAGGTCAATGGCAACTTTGCAAGAGCTACAGGCTTTTATGGCCAAGACTGGTCAAAGTGTGCATGTGACAACAATATCCCAAGCACTCCACAAATCTGGCCTGTATGGTAGGGTGGCAAGAAGGAAACCATTACTCAAAAAAGCCAACCTTGAATCCTGTTTGAAGTATGCAGAAAGACACTGAGGAGATTCTGTAGCCATGTGGCAAAAAGTTTTGTGGTCTGACGAAACTAAAATTGAACTTTTTGGCCTAAATGCAAAGCGTTATGTTTGGCGCAAACCCAACGCAGCGCATCACCCAAAGAACACCATCCCTACTGAGAAGCATGGTGGTGGCAGCATCATGTTATGAGGGTGTTTCTCATCGGCAAGGACTGGGGCATTTGTCAGGATAGAAGGGAAAATGAATGGAGCAAAGTACAGAGAAGTCCTTGAGGAAAACCTGCTGCCCTCTGCAAGAAAGCTGAAACTGGGACAGAAGTTCACCTTTCAGCATGACAACGACCCAAAGCACACAGCCAAATCTACACTGGAGTGGCTAAGGAATGAAAGGTAAATGTCCTTGATTGGCCCAGTCAGAGCCCCGACCTAAATCCATTCGAATATTTGTGGCATGACTTGAAGATTGCTGTCCATCAACGCTCCCCAAGGAACTTGACAGAACAGTTTTGTAAAGAAGAATGGTCAAAATATTGCCAAATCTAGGTGTGCAAAGTTGGTAGAGACCTATCCCAGCAGACTCACAGCTGTAATTGCTGCCAAAGGTGCTTCCACCAAGTATTAACTCAGGGGAGTGGAGACTTATTCAATTATGATCTTTCAGTTTTGTATTTTTAATATATAATTAAAAATAATATAATATAATGGGCATCCAGCAGGCCCCCATAGCTGCTCCCTCTTCCTTCCTGCCTTTTCTACTGGCACCCCTCAATTCTCCCCCTGTGTTCCAGTTTTTCAATAACCACCCTTTACTTCCTCCTTCCGCAGCATCTGGTTTTTCCCTAAAAAATGCCCTGGCCCTGCCTCCTCCCGAAAATTCCCTAATCTACAACCTCAAACCCGTGTCCCTTGGCCTACGCAACCAGATTTTAGCAGGTGCAGAAATTAACCTTGCTTCACTACTCACTAACACACTAGATTCATTCAGTAACAGGGTGGTCCAGTGCGCCGACCTCTCAGTTAAACTTAATACCTCCGACCCCCGCTTATTGGAAAATTACCTACTGTATATGGTAACAATATCCTGGGAGACAGTCAGCATGGTTTTAGGAAAGGGAGATTGTGTCTAACTAACCTGCTTGACTTTTTTTGAGGATGCAACATTGACAATGGATAATTGCTAAGCATACGACATGGTTTATTTAGATTTCCAGAAAGCTTTTGACAAAGTCCAGCATAAAAGATTAATTCTCAAAGCTTCAACAACAATACAGGGGAGTTGATTCCAGACCCTCACAATTCTCTGTGTAAAAAAGTGCCTCCTATTTTCTGTTCTGAATGCCCCTTTATCTAATCTCCATTTGTGACCCCTGGTCCTTGTTTCTTTTTTCAGGTCGAAAAAGTCCCTTGGGTTGACATTGTCAATATCTTTTAGAATTTTGAATGCTTGAATCAGATCGCCTTGTAGTCTTCTTTGTTCAAGACTGAATAGATTCAATTATTTAAGCCTGTCTGCATATGACATGCCTTTTAAACCAGTAAAGTTGTTGAAGCTGACACCCTGGGATCCTTCAACAAGCTGCTTGATGAGATTCTGGGATCAATAAGCTAATAACAACCAAACAAGCAAGATGGGCCGAATGGCCTCCTCTTGTTTGTAAACTTTCTTATGTTCTAATGTACTGAATCGGAATCATTTCCTCCAGCAGGATGTAGTGTAGGTGTAGAAAGATGTCATAAAGCAGTCCAAACACCGAAATAGAGATTGCCTTACAAAAGCGTGGGCAAGAGTACAATTTAACATGTACAAATTTAAAATTTTGTAAAGGTACTTTCATAAAAACAAGATACCATCATATTTCACAATCAAGGCACTCTCTGAGTTGCAGACATCACCCTCTGTCTGAACTCAAATATTGTTCCTGCAAACTAGTAATTGCTAGGATGAATGAGTGTCCAGTAAACATATCACTGTTAAATAAGTATAGTTTAATTAACAATATGTTTTTTTGCAAACACTTGCTAGCTCCCTGCGTAGCCGTACTGTTTCTGTTCCACTACCCTTTCCCTGTGCATGTCACATAGCAACGGGAGGAGTTCCATAGCAACCACTGAAGTAGGCTTCCTGTTTACCAAAACGCCGATTTAAAACTTTCAATTAGACTGCTTTCCAGCAACCTCTGAGTATAACAGCACATTGGAGTTTGTTTTGGGGTATGTAAAATAGTTATTTATTAGTTGTACAAATCGCTGGAAGGACACTTTAACAATATCAGTTGACATCTCCTAGGATACTAAACCCGCCCCAGAAGCCCATATCTACCAATCAGTGAGGAGAGACCAGAGTGCTTACTGGCTGCTGTTAAGTTTCAATCAAAAAATCATGACCAGTTTTCTCACATCAGGAACCTGGACCAATACACATAACTGAATTGGATTTAAGTGCTGGGTAAAAGTACACAAAATAGACAGTTTTCATGGTGAAGAATGAATTTCACGGTCGGTGTCACGTTTTTCATGGCCGTGAAATAGATAGGGCCTTAGTAATGTACTGTATAAGTGTAAGTGACTCCACATGGGCGAAATGCTTCTCTAAGCACTCCAGTATGTAATGCATTTTTGGTTGCAACGTGGTAAGTAGATTGATTAGGCTTATACATGTATGAAAGATATTCTACATATATTGGTTGTGATGTGGGTAGTAAGTTAATTAATGATAAATCCACATACATGTGTGAAAGAGATATTATACATATTCAAGTATGGAGATGCAAGGAAAGGGTAGGCGACTTCTAGAGTCTAATGTACTGTTTGGAAAAATGACAATATATTTGTATTCACTGAAGATAATGCAAATCTAAGTGTATTTAATAGAGAAATTGATGAAATTTAATAGAGAAAAGTGTAAAGTATTGCATGCGGGCAATAAAAATGTGCATTATAAATATCATATGGGAGATAGTGGAATTGAAGAAGGGAACAATGAAAAAGTCCTAGGAGTTTATGTGGACTCAGAAATGTCTTCATCTAGACAATGTGGGGAAGCTATAAAAAAGGCTAACAAGATACTCAGATATATTGTGAGAAGTGTTGAATTTAAATCAAGGGAAGTAATGTTAAAACTCTACAATGCATTAGTAAGACCTCACCTAGAATATTGTGTTCAGTTCTGGTCACCTCGTTACAAAAAGGATATTGCTGCTCTAGAAAGAGTGCAAAGAAGAGCAACCAGAATTAACCTGGGTTTAAAAGGCATGTCGTATGCAGACAGGCTAAAAGAATTGAATCTATTCAGTCTTGAACAAAGAAGACTACGCGGCGATCTGATTCAAACATTCAAAATCCTAAAAGGTATAGACAATGTCAACCCAGAGGACTTCTTTGACCTGAAAAAAGAAACAAGGACCAGGGGTCACAAATGGAGATTAGATAAAGGGGCATTCAGAACAGAAAATAGGAGGCACTTTTATACATAGAGAATTGTGAGGGTCTGGAACCAACTCCCCAGTAATGTTGTTGAAGCAGACACCCTGGGATCCTTCAAGAAGCTGCTTGATGAGATTCTGGGATCAATAAGCTACTAACAACCAAACGAGCAAGATGGGCCAAATGGCCTCCTCTCGTTTGTAAACTTTCTTATGTTCTTATGTTCTTACTAATGCATTGTAAAGTTTTAACATTACTTCCCTTGATTTAAATTCAACACTTTTCACAATATACCCGAGCATCTTGTTGGCATTTTTTATAGCTTCCCCACATTGTCTAGATGAAGACATTTCTGAGTCAACATAAACTCCTAGGTCTTTTTCATAGATTCCTTCTTCAATTTCAGTATCTCCCATATGGAATTTATAATGCACATTTTTATTGTCTGCATGCAATACTTTACACTTTTCTCTATTAAATGTCATTTGCCATGTGTCTGCCCAGTTCTGAATGCTGTCTAGATCATTTTGAATGACCTTTGCTGCTGCAACAGTGTTTGCCACTCCTCCTATTTTTGTGTCGTCTGCAAATTTAACAAGTTTGCTTACTATACCAGAATCTAAATCATTCATGTAGATTAGGAATAGCAGAGGACCTAATTCTGATCCCTGTGGTACTCCACTGGTTACCTCACTCCATTAGGAATAGCAGAGGACCTAATACTGATCCCTGTGGTACTCCACTGGTTGCCTCGCTCCATATCTTGAAACAAGTGGATATAACCAGATACTACTTCATGAGCTAAATTGATCAGTGTGGCAAAGTGGTGAGTGGATACAGGCGAGTGCAGTGCAGGTACGAATCACACAGACAATTACTAACAGGTGCAAGGGTGTTTATTGATAAATTACAATGTCCAGAGCCTTAAATGCAAATACCTATAAATAATAATGTTGGAAGTGATTACAGCGGCGTGTATCACTTTGTTTTTTGTAAACTCCCACGGGTTTGACCTGCAACCAAAAAGTCCATTTTTATCACCCACACAAAACACAAAGACACAGACACAGTGCATCCTACGTTGCATGATTTAAGTGCTTGTGGTGAAAAGACAGTACGTTGTGAAACAGGGAAGTGCTGGTGTCCGGATTTGTTGCTGGCCTGCGGCTGCAGCTCCGGATAGTGTTAGTAGTCTTAAAACGACACAAACAGAACAATATTACAAGACAGACTAACAAATACAACACTCACGGTTCTCACAGATTGCAGGGTTTCCTTTTGGTTCTTTCTAACCATTCAAAAAAAGGAACAGATCACGTACACTACCCCCCTATTTATATCCTCGCTCATGACCCCTAAGTTAACGAGCACATCCGCTCCTCCAATCCTCGGATGCCACACTGTTTACCGTCGGGATCATTGAGTTTGGATACCGTAGCTCCATTCATCTCCTAAATGACCGACTTCCACCTACCCTACGGAATAAATTGTCATGCCATTTAATTAAGGGTACTCTGTTCCTCTTACACCGTGTCCTCACAGGTCGAGAGGGAGATCTAACACCAAGAATCATTCGATCTCTGTCACTATCAGGTACATTTTTTCCGTTATTACTGATAAGAGTATGAAGAACTATTATTTTATTTATAAATATTTATTGTGAGAAGTCAATCAAGAGTAGTGTCCATTACTGCTTATACAGACTCTAAGAATAAACGTGTATTGTGTCATTGCAATCACTCAGGTGAAACAATGTCTTGTAATTTGCCCAAACATCAATATTTTTCAACAAAACTTTCAGGAAGTATCGTATGGTCCCTCGGATCATAGAATAACACATTTATATTTATATCTAAGCAGAATACAAAATAAAAGTACTTAACATTAATAATATATATATATATATATATATATATATATATATATATATATATATATAGTGTTAAAAAATGGAAAAGTTTGTATGGTTTCTGAAGAACTTTATAATGTTCACCAGAGTGTTCTGAAAAAAGGACATCATTTCCAAGATGGTACTATAAAAAATTTATGGAGTGAAGGTGAGGAGGGGAGAGAGGAGAGGGGAGAAGGAGATCCCTAGTGGAGGGAGATAAGAGAGGAGAGAGAGTAGTAAGGGTAACATATCAGGATGAAGGGAAAGAGAATGAGAGAAGGAGAGAGGGGGAGAGGAGAGCTGAGGAGAGGGATCTGGAGAGGGAGAGAAGGGGGGAAAGAGACAAGGAGAGAGGAAGGGAGATACCCTGCCATCCCAGTACATTATTCTGGACATTCAGTTTCAAGACACACTGCTGCCTACATGCTCTCCCTCTCTGTTATCAGAAGACACCTCCTATATATACACCCTTGTCTTCTAGTTAGCCTCACCTTCGGACTAAACTATCAGGGGATTTTTTTCATACATTTAGCTGTATTTCAATCATTCAATACATCTTTGGATTGTTTATTCTTTTTTTTAGGGCCATAGTACCTACATTTAAACATTACCTTTCTTCATTATCTAATGTCTGTGCTTTTACTCCCCCTCCCCCATGGACTTGCATTGGACGTGCCCCCCGTCATAGACTTCAATTAAGCTTGTTCGAAACATAGCTGCCTCTATACTCAAGTCACCTCACCACAGGTAAGTAACTGCAAACAACACACAAACTTAATAAAACAGACAACTAAAATATCATGTCATTCTATAGAAAATGTGCACTTTTCCCATAAAATCCAGACAAGGTTTTTGCTGACATTCTTTGTGTTGCATTTCAATTTTTCTTTCTCTTAATTTTCAGGACTCATTCCTGTACCCTCAGTACCCCGTCAGCATGACTCAGGTAAGTTTCATTTACATTTCCTTTACATTGCTAGTCACAGTAAATAAACAGTTTATATGTTAGATTCTTGTAAGATGTTAAACACATGTTTTGTTATACTGTAGGGATTAGGCATTAGTGATGGAGTACAGGAATATTATAGTGTCTAATCTCCAGCGCTGACAGGGTCAGGGTTAGGGTTAGGGTTAGGGTTAGTGACAGGGCACTCAAGCACAAGATCTATATTGTTGTCCCAAGTATAGAAGAAAGGATAGAGTTCCTCATTGGGATTGAACACCATGTCAGTGAAAGTGTAGATGTGAGATTTGGTCTCCACATTGTAAAAGGAGAGCTGCCTTTCCTCATAATCCAGATACAGCCCCAGCTTCTGGGGCTTCAGGCTCTGGGGGAGGAGGGTCTCGAGGGCAGTGCCAGCAAAGAACTCATCTCCATACCACTTCAAAGTCCAGTAACCCAGCTGGGGGGCCAGGCTGAACCCCCCCTTCCTTTGGGCAGACTTTCTAATGACTCCTAATCTCCAGTCTGTATCCTCCCCCACCTGCACCTGCCAGTAGTGTCTCCCTGAGGTGAAGCCCTCCCTGCCCACCACACAGGATCTGTAATCAAATTTCTCTGGATTGTCAGGGAGATCCTGCCGTGTCTCTCCTCGTCTCACTTGTTTCCCATCCACAGACAGGATGAGCAGGGGGTGTGCGGTATCAGGGTCCAGAGTCATATCACCTGTGCAGCAGAGAGGAGATATTAGTAGTAGTAGTCGTAGTAGTAGTAGTAGTAGTCCTATTTAGTGTCCAGTAGGGGGATTATATCAGCTGTCAAACAGCACCTGGTATTCCAGGTGGTCTACCATCCAAGTACTAACCAAGCCCAAACTTGCTTAGCTTCTGAGATCAGACGAGATCAGGCTTACTCAAGGTGGTATGGCTGATGCTATAGCTTATAAAATAAAATGCTAATTAGCACCCCCTAAACAAAAGTGGGTGCCAACAAAAGTTGGTCATGAACTAATTTAAAAGAAAAAACCTGTTTAAATCCTGTAAATTAACCACCCAGCTGCCCATTTAGTTTGGCAATTTCCATGTTAAAAATGCTTTTTCATGCTTAGCCCTCAAAAAGGCAATTTGGCCAGTTTTCAAAACAATTTTTGCTATTTTTTTTAAATACACACTATTTTATTGTGATTGATAAACGGAAATACAGTATTTCAATAGAACTTAAATACAAAATAACAATAATGTGTTTACAATTGTAGCATTATAATACAGATCACAACATAACACAATTTGATTTTTACAATGGCAGCATTATAATGACATTATAATATTTGTGCAGGCATATCACGTTTTAGAAATTATTTTTTGTGTGATAGATTTCAAAGCAGACACAGTTCAAACCCTCATCAATGCTAACGTCTTTATCTAGCACATATGCATCAGAAAACTTTTCAATCACGTCATATACAGTATCTTCCCCAGTTTCAGGCATGGGTGTATAATGCTGTTATATGAATTATTATCTGTGAAGTGTAGGTACAATAAATAAATAGGTCGTTTTGACCAGTACCAAACCTGACAAGGCTTTCTTACAACTTGTAACACCAACAAATAAATA
The DNA here is from genome assembly GCA_036884735.1 of Huso huso. NCBI lineage: Eukaryota > Metazoa > Chordata > Actinopteri > Acipenseriformes > Acipenseridae > Huso > Huso huso. The sequence continues at coordinate 5,064,004 of CM072681.1, read as the reverse complement.
AAGAAATACATTTTTCACTCTCAGCTGTGTGTATACAGATGACTCAGTCTGTCAAGCACATTTCTTAGGGACTGCTGCCATTAAAAAATAAAACTGCATACACTTTTACAATACAGTGTTCTTATGTTATCATTGAAGCACGTTAAAATGTGCTTTCATTGAAGCACTACTTGGAGAAAGGATCTTCGAGGAGGTTCAGAAGCATTTAAACTAGAAAGGAAGGGGGTAGAAATCAACAAAAAACAGATGGGAGACTACATCAAAACAAGGGCAACAACTCAGGTAAGACAACCATTAAATGTATCTATCTAAATGCTAGAAGTCTCAGAAACAAAATGTTAGAACTTGAAGCTACTGCACTAACAGGTAATTATTGTTTATTTAGCAGACGCCTTTATCCCAGGCGACTTACAAAGACTAGGGTGTGTGAACTATGCATCAGCTGCAGAGTCACTTACAATTACATCTCACCCGAAAGACGGAGCACAAGGAGGTTAAGTGACTTGCTCAGGGTCACACAGTGAGTCAGTGGCTGAGGTGGGATTTGAACCGGGGACTTCCTGGTTACAAGCCCTTTTCTTTAACCACTGGACCACACAGCCTCCTAATTACGATGTGATAGGTGTTACAGAAACTTGGTTATCTGAGAGTGATGGCGATGAATATAATAATGGGTATACACTGTATAGGAAAGACAGGCAGGACAAAAGGGGTAGCGCTATACATCAAAAATACTCTTGAAGCCCAGGTTTTAAATCTGGAAGAAAAAAACAACTGGGTCAGAATAATGGACGCAAATTCAAAGGGCATAATAGGGGCATGCTATAGACCGCCAAATTCAGGCACCAAGCAAAATTATTTGTTATACAATGACATTAGAAATGCGTGCAGCAAAGGAGAAGCCATATTAATGGGGGATTTCAACTTCCTCCATATAAAATGGGAAAATCCGGTGGAGAGCATGACAGATGAAATTGAAATGGTGGAAATGACAAATGACTGCTTCCCAACACAATTTGTGAAGGCACCAACTAGAGCGGAGGCATGCCTTGATTTAGTCTTTTCAAATAATGAAGGCAGAATAATTAAAACTTATAACAATAAGCTACTAACAACCAAACAAGCAAGATGGGCCGAATGGACTCCTCTCGTTTTGGAAACTTTCTTATGTTTTTATGTTCTTAAAAAGACGTGTTAAACTTTGCAGATGCACATATAAGCGCCTGCACGCTATTCTCACTGGAGTGACAAATTTGGACTTGCATGCGGTCCAAGTGGAAATCGCGGAATAAGCAGCTGGGTGGTTAAAAGATTAACTGTAATAATGAACCAAAATAAACAATACAGAGTATGCCACTTAGAGCCCACTAGTCGACAAAGACCGTCATGTCACCAGTGGACTCCATGTTGGCATGCTCTAAAACAACCCCGGACCAGACCAGGCTCCACAGTCAAAGAGACCCTCCCTGGTGATCTTGCATTTCCTGGTCTTGTAAATGGCCAGTTTAGCAACTCAGGAGCAGATTCACCAGGAGGTCTCTCTTCTTGATGGAGCCATGAACAAGATGCCCAACAGGAGGGAGGGAGGCTAGCGCACACCACTGCGGGGCTGGGTCTGTGTACAGGTATATCTGCAGGGTCTGTAGACGGAAGGTGTGCACCTGGCTCCTGATACACACCAACCCTTGCCCTCTCTCGGCCAGAGGGAGGCACAGAACCCCGACAGAGACTGCTGCTTTCCGGCCCAGAAGAAGTCTGTCAGCTTCCTCTGCACCCTGGCTACAAACTCAGGGGGCGGGCTCATGACAGTGAGTCGATGCCAGAGCATCGACGCGACCAGCTGGTTCATCACCAGAGCCCTTCCCCTGAAGGAAAGCAATTTCAGCAGACACAATCAAGACCTCAGTCTCACAGCAACCTTTTCAGTTGGCTGCGACCGAGGTCTCCGTGGGGCTCAGGTGGACTCCCAGGTATTTGAAGCTGTCCAAGCTCCACTGGAAGTGCTGAAGCGCAACAGGAAGGGAGTCCCCCTGCCAGGGACCTACTAGTAACCTGGAGCATTTGTCCCATTTGATCTTGGCAGAGGGCGCGGCACTCTGGCAGCTCCACATCCTCTCCAGATCAACTGGATCGGAGGAATACGCTCGTGTTGGGCGAGCCGAGCACCATCTCCGTGAGCCTCCTGCGAAGGAGGCAGAGGAAGGGCTTGATGCACAGCACGTATAGTTGACCGGACAGAGGGCATCCTTGACTTACCCCTTTCCTGAATGCGAGGGGTGCAGTCAGGGACCAATTTACCTTCAAAAGGCACTCGGCAGAGGCGTAAAGCATTTGGAAGAGGCCGATGAACCGCAGCCTGAATCAGAATGCTTGCAGGGTTCCAAAGAGATACTCATGATCCACACCTTCATCTTCCTGCTGCAGTAGTGCAGCAGGAAGATGTTGTCAAATATCGTTTGGTTCAGGACTGTGTAGGACTGGTCAGGGTGGATCACGTCTGCCAGGACAGATTTGAGCCTCAAGGAGGCGGCCTTGGACGACGATTTGTTGTATGGCATCAGACTGAGGGCGTCGGAGAGCTCAGCCAGGGTCAGCTGACCCTCAAACTCATCCCTGATGCCCTCGCCAACCGTGGGAAGCCCATCCCAAAAGAACCCTGCACACTTCTGAGTCGACGGGATCCGGAGAGAAGAGAACAGAGTAGAAGACCCTAACCCTCTCGTTTACGCTCTCCGGATCCGTCAGAAGGGAGCCACCCTCTGCCAAAAGGCAAGAGATGTTCTTTCGGTCTCTGTTCTTTTTTTCCAACGCGAAGAAGAAGTGTGTGCCACGGTCCATCTCCCGAAGGAATTGGACCCGCGAGCGCACAAATACCCCCCAGGACTGCTGGAGCTGCAGGTCAAGTCGGTCCTCACGAGCGGCTCTCCAGATCGAGCAGCACCCTTTCCAGCCGCTCAATCCGTGAGTCCCTCCGCCTGCTTGCGCCCCTCGTGTAATCCTGACAAAAGATCTTGATCTGCACTTTCCCCATGTCCCACCACTGACGCCATGTGGGTAAGCGAGATCGCCTGCCGTGCCATACCGTCCAAAAGTCCCTGAAAGACTGCGCAAAGAGCTCGTCCTCCAACAAGGCGTTGTTAAGGTGCCAGTACTGTGCCTAGCTGACACTAGGGCAACCGTCATAGCCACCAGGTTGTGGTCCATGAACAGCGCTGGCCTTATGTTGGTGGAGAGAACGCAATGCACATGGTTCCGTGAAATGTAGAACCTGTCGATCCGGGACTGAGACATAAGAGCATAAGAACATACAAAAGTTTACAAATGAGAGGAGGTCAGTCGGCCCATCTTGCTCATTTGGTCGTTAGTAACGTATTGATCGCAGAATCTCATCAAGCAGCTTCTTGAAGGATTCCAGGGTGTCAGCTTTTCCCGCCCCTCCCTCACCCTGGTCCTTGTTTCTTTTTTCAGGTAGAAAAAGTCCCTTGGGTCCCCTGGTGAAGATGAAGGCAGAGGCATCTGAATGTTGCCAACGCCAGATGTCGACCAGAGAGAGGCGAGTGGTGAGCTCCCTTGAGCTGTTGATGAGAGCATGTATGGTTCTTGCCCCACTGTCCATGGCCTCGGGGGTGCAGTTGAAATTCCCCCTGAGGACCACGAGCTCGTCAGTGCTGATATTGGTTATGTAGGTCGACATCCGGTGAAAGAACTGGACTCTCGCCGGACCCGAGGACAGAGCATACAAGTTCAAGAAGGGGAACAATACTGTCTCCGTCCTGGATCCAGTGGTGTAACAGACGGCCCGACAGGACATTGATCACATCGAGTACCATGGTAAGAAAGGACCCGGAGAAGAGCGCCGCCACCCCACAAGATGATTCAGTGAGGTGGCTGAACGACATTCTCCCCCCCTCCACTCCAGCAGCCAGTTAGCTTCGGCCTCTGGAGTTGTGTGGGTTTCCTGCAGGAAGCACACAGAGTGACCTCCTTTTTCAGGTAGGAGATTAATGGGCCCTGCGAAAATGGTCCTTGCAACCATTGACGTTCACAGTACCGATGTGATACATGATCCTGTGTCAGGATTTGTTGGTGACACTCACAGGAGATCCTGAGTTCACCCAAAGTTCACCAACTGGTCATGTAACTTTCGTGCCCAAATGTGCATGTTCGAGCCTGAAGTTGTGTTTGAACATAAGAACATAAGAAAGTTTACAAACGAGAGGAGGCCATTCGGCCCATCTTGCTCGTTTGGTTGTTCGTAGCTTATTGATCCCAGAATCTCATCAAGCAGCTTGTTGAAGGATCCCAGGGTGTCAGCTTCAACAAAATTACTGGGGAGTTAGTTCCAGACCCTCACAATTCTCTCTGCAAAAAAGTGCCTCCTATTTTCTGTTCTGAATGCCCCTTTATCTAATCTCCATTTGTGACCCCTGGTCTTTTTTTCTTTTTTCAGCTTGAAAGTGTCCTTTATTGGCTTCAATTGTATTCATTTCAGCAGTACTTTCTAACCTTTTTTTATTTTTTTTTAAACTTTACTGTAGTTTTCTGTTACTGAACTGTTGCAGTCTAAATCCTCAATGTGTGGAGATTGGAGTCACCAAAAAAGTTAACATTATGAAATGTTAACATAGGGCAGCAGTGTGGAGTAGTGGTTAGGGTTCTGGACTCTTGACCGGAGGGTTGTGGGTTCAAACCCAGGTGGGGGACACTGCTGCTGTACCCTTGAGCAAGGTACTTTACCTAGATTGCTCCAGTAAAAACCCGACTGTATAAATGGGTAATTGTATGTAAAAATAATGTGATCTCTGTATAATGTGATATCTTGTAACAATTGTAAGTCACCCTGGATAAGGGCGTCTTCTAAGAAATAAATAATAATAACATTTACATGGAGGAAGTCTGACATTGTATTATTATTTTGTTTTTATTGGGGAAAAAATAGCGGCCAATTCAAAATTATTTCTATAAACGTTCTTAAACGCTCAGCGTAATAATATCTGTTTGTAAAACGTCTTAGTTGCTGGGACTTGTTTATACCCGTTGGTTGTACTGTGATAATTCAATGGCTTGGAATGCCTATCAGCCAATCAGACGCAGATATCTCCCAACCCATTTTATTTTTTGCCTGATATATATATATATATATATATATATATATATATATCCCCATTGAAGAGAACAGGAGAGGAGAGGAGAGAAGAGAAGGATAGAGGGAGGGGTACACTTATGAGACAGAGGTAAAGACAGGCTCCAGATTGTGATACTCTTAATAATGTGTACTGAAGAATGTCTGTACCAAGTTTTATCACAATCAGATCAGCAGTTCTCTAGATGCATGTCAAAGTGTAACACATGGACCCCTTCAGTGTCTACATGTGATCTTCACTTCATAGTGAGTTCACAGTCTGGGGCATTATAACTAAACACACTTTCTCCTCTCCTTTTTAATGTTTCCTTTGGGAGGCACACGAGGTTGGCGTTAGCTGAGCTGGGAGTGCACAGAGGTTTAAATGGGGCAGAATGTAAATATAGATGTGAACACAGTGAGTGAGACGGGGCTCCTCGCTGCTCTTTTACACTCCACTGTGAAAGGAATCCATTGAAGAGACACATACCTGCTGAGCTGAGGATCCACTTCCATTCTAGAACACAAATAAAGAGAGCATTATTTTACAATCACTCCTCCTGTACTCTCTACAGTTCAGAAGATGTGTAGCACACACTAACTGGCAGGGCTATGCTGGGGTGAGTCAGGCTGTGTATTTCCACACAGTCTACATACCTGATTCAGGGACGCGCCTCATAGAATCTGTGAAAAAAAGAGAGCTGGATTACATTCTAAACAGTGAGCTGTAAAATCATCTACTGAATAACACTGAATAACAGATCACACTCCAGTAGAGAAATGGTCTGCATGCACACATGGAATAGTGCACTGAACTCGTCCCGCAGATGAGTAACAGGAAATGTTTCTACAGTAAGAAGTTTCCCATGTCACACAATTTAACACTAGCACCGCCATAGCCACTTTTTGAACAGCTTTTGCAACTCAAATTTAAATATCTCCGCGTATGTGAATATCTCGTGCATGTCCGTTCTTAAGTGTTACTAAATATTTGAATTAAATACCCATGCACAGTTTCAGCTGCAGAATCGTAAAAATAAATAAAGTTATAAGCACTTGCTTCTTCAACCGCCAGACCTGCTGTTTATGCGGTATATTGAAATCAATACAATATAGCCAACAATTTAGTCTGGGGTTTGTAATAAAATCATTGTGAAAAAACATATTATATACTGCTGTCGAGTGCTGAAACACTAATAAAAGTAATTCACACATTATTATTAATTATTATTATTATTATTATTATTAGTTGTCACAATATAGACATTGAATCACAATACAGTGTGATTTAGCTACACTACTTTTTTCTTGTCTTCAGCACTACCAGCACCAAGGACAACTACACCTGCTGCATCAGCTTCTCCAAGTGTAATTCAGGAGACGGGCAAAGGCGGGACAGTTTGGAAAATTATAAATCCCGGTGATTGAGAAAAAGCACATCAGAAAATGTGTTGTCTGAAGCTTCAGGCCCAACGCCGCACGCAAAACGAAACATAGATACCCCACTCAGTGCATTTCTGTTCATCTCTATGCAACTGCTACTTCACATTCAGCACAGTACCGTGGCAGAGGCACAGCAGGTACTGAATGTTGACCCCTGGGAACTGTCTTTGAGTTTTCATTGCAATCCTGTATGTGCGTGGCGCATATGCGCATATCCCTTCTTCAAGGAAACAATGTCACAGAATCACTTTCGGATAATCCTGAGATTCATACATTTTGATTCGAGAAAAACAAGAGCAGGCCGACTTATTACAAACAAATTTGCCATGGCATCAGAGGTTTGGGACAGCTTCATCACAAATAGCATTGCCCTATAAGCCTGGACCTAACATCACCGTGGATGAGCAGCTGTTTCCCACAAAAGGCACGCTGTCGCTGGACACAGTACATGGTCAACAAACCAGACAAGTTTGGCATCAAATTCTGGTTTGCAGCTGACGTGGATTCCATATACCTTGTAAATGGTTTCGCCTACCTGGGAAAGGACGAAACGCGCCCTGCTGGCGAGAGACTGGGAGATTGTATTGTATTGTATTGTGCTGAGGCTGATGGAGCCGTACTTGGGCAAAGGATGAAATGTCACCACTGTCAGTTTTTTTACTTCTCTCCATTTGGCAAGGGAGTTTAAGAAAAAAAAACACCTTGGTAGGGACTGTGAACAAGGCAAGACGAGTTACCACCAACAGCTCAAGCCGTGCGAGCCCCCTGCACTCCACTACACTGAGTGTGTACAGGTGTAACAAAATAAAAAATGTGCTTATTCTAAGCTCTCTGCACAAATCAGTGACCATTGGGACTGATGCTAAACGAAAGCAAGAGACTGTTGCATTTTACAACACAACAAAGTAGGATGTGGATATACTGGATCAAATGGCACGGCTGTATTCTGTCAAAGGTGGTACTCACAGGTGGCCTGTGCCTGTTTTTTATAATGTTTTGGACCTGGCAGACATCAGCTCTTTGGTTTTGTACAAGGAGTGCACTGGCAAAGCAATCACTCAGAGGGACTTCATTTTGCAGCTAGCCCTGGAGCTACGGCAGAAACATTTTGAAGAGACACGAAAGCTGGCTGGCAAATGCCCCTCAACCTTCAGCCAGTGCTGCACCCACTAGCACTAGCAATAATGACATTTTCAGCTATCGATTATCTTCTGTAAATTATCACGATAATCGTGATTTATTGGCTGAATAAATAAAACATAAAACATTATTATAATTTATCAAATGTATACTTGAGCAGCATAACAACCACCAGTCTAAAGGCCTGGTCACACGGGCAACTTTTGTTGACAGCAACAAGAGGAACACATTTGTTGCCTGCGTGTTGCCTTGCAGTTTGCGGTGATCACAAGAGAGACAAGCATGCAGTCGACAAGCTGACAAGCAACAATGTGATACAACCCAATCATAATGCAAGAGATGTAAACATGCAGCGAAGGAAGACTATGAAAAATGTACTAATTACATTGTAACAAACCTGTAGTTACTTCCTAATTAAATACAAGTTGTACATTAGTAGACTTATTTAGTTAAGTGTACATATTTAATATGCCAAACATAATAAATATATCGGTAGTCATTATCTTAATCAATCTCTAAAGCCCCTTTCACACTGGCACTTCTACCCAGGTCCGGACCCAGGTTCTGGCTACCCGGGTCACAATCCCGTTTAGTGAGAAACCGCGTAACTGGGTCGTACCCGGATAACCCGGGTCCCAGCGACCCACCTCAGGATGTGGGTTGACACGCTTGACCCGGATTAAGCGAGACAAAATGTATGATGGCCGACGAAATAACAAACTGCCACGCCTGCATGAAAGTTTCTGTTTATTCTGTTTAGCCATATTTCTGTTGATTGAGACACACCATGAGCCAGATTGCAGCAGGGATGAAGAAACATTTGCTCTAATCATCATTTGAGCCGCCGGTTCAATCCACAGAATCTTGGATGGAAGCGTCAGTAACAAGCTGCTTCTGGGGCATTTACTTTCGTTTACTTGCATCTGTCACCCAGGTCAGCCCTGCTTTATCAAAAGCAGTGTGAAATCGCGTACCAGACCCGTATAACACCGGGTCCAGACCCGGGTAGTTTCCGACCCGGATAGAGCATGCCAGTGTGAAAGGGGCTTAACTTTCCCACACTCTTACTGTGTCTGACTCTAACTGTGCACTCACACACGCACACTGCACTCACTTCCATTTTTTCATTCTCTGCCTAGTCCCTCCTTTTATTATTTTTAACAAGCCTATCAATTACCTTAATTGATTGAAATAACAGATTAATTGTTTATTACAAAACAGGTGCCAGACATTACACGAGTAATCATTACAGTAATAGCAGCAATAACAGTAATATTAGCAGCAGCACTAGAAGTAGAAGTAAACTCTGTATAAACTGCAGGAATTTAGAGCCTTGTTATATAACACTGGTCAGAACAGATGTACAAACTAACTGTCAAATCAGCAAATCAAAATACCCCCCCCACACACCCCTCCTTTGCCCCCCAGCTTTATCATGCTGACAAGACAATAACTAACACAGGCACATAGACAGATAGAAGGATAGAAAGCTAACACAGGCACATAGACAGATAGAAGGATCAAGAGCTAACACAGGCACACAGGCAGATAGAAGGATAGAAAGCTAACACAGGCACATAGAAGGATAGAAGGATTGGAAGCTAAAACAGGCACATAGATAGAAGGATTGAAAACTAACACAGGTACATAGACAGATAGAAGGATCAAGAACTAACACAGGCACAGGCACTTTGGTAATTCTGAAAATAGAAAGTTATAAAAACAATTCTTACCAAGTTCCTTACGAAGGCACCCATGAAGATAAAGAGCAGCTAAAAATTGAATAAGACAGAACAGTGTGTGGTTATTTCAGCTCCAGTACAGATTAAAATGAATCAGACAGAACAGTGTGTGGTTATTTCAGCTCCAGAACAGATTAAAATGAATCAGACAGAACAGTGTGTGGTTTTCAGCTCCAGAACAGTGTGTGGTTATTTCAGCTCCAGTACAGATTAAAATGAATCAGACAGAACAGTGTGTGGTTATTTCAGCTCCAGAACAGTGTGTGGTTATTTCAGCTCCAATGTATAAAAACCATTACAATGTACCAACACACAATAAAAACATGTGCTGTTCAATGGTATCTTAGATCAAAGAACAGAATAAATAAGACAGGTATCTATGTGTTAAGGTGGAAGAAGGAGAAGCATTGGCAGGAGGTTCTAAGCAATCCCCAAATATGATCTTTAAAACCAGGAGAAAGAGTAATTTTAATGTAGAGGAAATGCATGTGTTGTTAAACTTGCAAAACATATATTTATAATAATTTCTAATGAGTTGGATTTCAGGTCCAGGGATGTCTTTATGGGTGTGTGCTGTCAGACATGAACAGGTGTGCCGTAGGAATTTTGGAAAAGTCACACATGAGAAAAAATGAATAAATTAGACTTATCGTTTATATAAATTTGTTTTATGGATGGAACCAAAGTGTATTCTGTCATGTACTCTTTTGGTGTACAGACATGAGACTGACGCTACGCTCTAGTGACTATATTCACGTGGTAATTGGACTCCTGTGTTGGGCGGAGTTTTCATGGGTTGTGCGATGCAGTGGTGATTTTTGAACAGTCCGGATTGAAAATTGATAAATACTTGAAAAGAAAAGATTCTGATGCCTCCACATCTACTTGCAGCAACGAAGCTGAACGTGAGCACAAGAAAGTAAAAAATGGTGAGCCGACACTACTGTGAGAGTTATTTGCATTATGGATTTTCTTTTACTGGCGAACCATCTTGCCCTATTCCGCTATGTCTTGTGTGTGGGGAGAAACTTTCAAATCATGCCATGGTGCCAAGTAAGTTGAAACAACACCTTACAACCAAGCACCAGTCTCTTGCCAACAAGGATAAAGATTATTTCAAGAGTTTGAAAGACCAAAATGAAAAACAGGTGTGAATGATGAAAGACAGTGTAACAGTGTCTGATAAAGCACTGGAAGCAAGCTACTTGGTCGCTGAGCTTGTTGTGAAGGCAAAAAAGCCACATACAAATCACAAAGTCTTTAATTTTACCAGCGTACAAAGACATTGTAAGAGTACTTAGTTGACATTTATATAAACGACAACTGGAGAAGAAATATTCAGGGTGACAACAGCCTATCTTGAGCAGGGAGAACTGCACTGGAAAAACTGCTTTGTTTGCACAGATGGGGCTGCTTCAATGACGGGGAAGGTGAAAGGATTTGTAAGCAGGGTCAAAGAATAAAACACTGATGTGCTGGTGACCCACTGTTTTCTGCACCGGGAAGCGCTTGTGGCCAAAACATTGCCTGAAGAACTCTCTTTAGTGTTGGATGGAGCAATAAAGATTGTGAACTTCATAGAAACACGGCCTTTGACAAGTCGCCTTTTCTCCTTGTTGTGTGAGGATATGGGAGCAGAACATTACACTTTGCTTTTGCACACAGACGTACGCTGGCTTTCCTGTGGAAACGTTTGATTACGTTTGTACGAACTGAGAAAGGAATTAAAAACCTTAACTTCGGCGGAATCAGCATACGCAGACCTGATTGCTGATGTAGCATGGTGGTGGAGCAATAGCAGGTGCAGCAGGTGCAACTGCACACAGGCCCACACACTCAGAGGGCCCCGGAGGGGTTCGAAAGCTTTTATTTATTTTTTATTTTTTTTAACAATGATAACATATTGTCACATTTATATTTGCAGATGTTACACATTTGTATCACTGTTGCTGCCGGTGTGTGGTGCCAGTAATTCAGATTGTACCCTCCCTCATTTCAACAGGTATCGCTATTGTTTTAATTATCCTAACTTTTTTCCCCCTGGAGGCTGGTACGAGGCACGTCTTCACGGAAGGTTTTGGGGTACTATTCAGCACAAACATTTGCAGTTATATTCTGTGTGCACGATTCATCCTGATCAGACGGAAGTTGTTGGGTGCTGCTGTGGGCACCAAAATAAACTACAGCAAATCAACAAGCCTGTATTTCTGATTTAAAAATAACAATGATAAAAAAACGGTTTCCTATGTGAGACAATTTCTGCAAATGTCTGTGCAGAATCTGTGATCGGAGAATTGGGGAATCCTGGTAGGGTTAGTGATTAAACCTGTTTAAAAATAGTGTAGTGCTGGATGTAAAGATGTACGCAAAATAAAATAAAGTAGGTGAGTAGAAAACGTTCTTTTTACATACTGTTTCATACATGCTAACATTCTGACAATTAAATATAGTTAAATACTGAACACTTGATTTGGTATGTTTGATGTTTATAAATAAGGGATAAATTAACACGTGGGGAAGGGGGCCCACAATAAGGTCCTGCAGTGGGGCCCATCTTCCTCTTCCTCCGCCACTGCTCAAAGCTTGCCTACCTGTCTGATATTTTCCGACACCTCAACAATCTGAACAGGAAAATGCAAGGATGAAATGAGAACCTTCTCTCCAGCACTGATAAACTGCATGGGTTTAGATCTAAGCTAGCTCTCTGGCATGAAAATATAACAAAAGACACATTAGAAATGTTCCCACTGGCAAATTCAGCAGATCCAACTAGTGTTTTGGTCAGTGTAATTTCTGGCATTTGAAAAGTCTTGAAGAGTGTAATAGGGGAGATCTGTAATGACTGTCTGGTGTATCCATGGTTCTGCAGGAAGAGGGCAGCAGTCTCGCAAGATCCGCCTGTCAGTCATGGCGATGACACGGAGAGGTGTTGGCTTTCCCTCTCTCTGAGTGGCTAAGAGGCGGGCCTTGGGAGATTGCTCGGCCCATAAGTACTGTGCTCGGTTATGCATTAGGGTGGCCGGAGAGAGGATACCCAGTGACGCTGGCGGAAGACACCAGTGTAAACAAAGAACAGGCAAGCATGGCTGAGGTAGACAGCCTGCCTTAAAAGAAACTAAAAAGTAAAAGAGATAATTATGTACCCGAGGGGGCGTGTGTAGTTGTATGGGGAACTCTGGCCACCCCAGTGTATAGGAATTAACTGAGCATAGGTCGGAGGCCCGTACTGACCGGCTTAGCGGCAGTGGGGGCACTGCGTAAGCAGCACTTTTGTTTTGTAGTTTTATTACTGTGTTTTATTTTCTCTTTTTCTTTCGCCTTTTGTTTTCATTATTACACTGAACAGAAATATAAATGCAACATGTAAAGTGCTGGTCCCATGTTTCATGAGCTGAAATAAAAGATCCCAGACATTTTCCATACGCACAAAAAGATTATTTCTCTCAAATTTTGTGCACAAATTTGTTTACATCCTTGTTAGTGAGCATTTCTCCTTTGCCAAGATAATCCATCCACCTGACAGGTGTGGCATATCAAGAAGCTGATTAAACAGCATGACCATTACACAGGTGCACCTTGTGCTGTGGACAATAAAAGGCCACTAAAAATTGTGCAGTTTTGTCACACAACACAATGCCACAGATGTCTCAAGTTTTGAGGGAGCGTGCAATTGGCATGCTGACCTCAGGAATGTCCACCAGAGCTGTTGCCAGATAATTGAATGTTCATTTCTCTACCATAAGCCGCCTCCAATGTCATTTTAGAGAATTTGGCAGTACGTCAAACCCTGTTCCTTTCTCCCTGTTCCTTTCGCCTTTTGATTATTCTTGTGTTTGAGCACCTGTACTCTGTACCGCTTCTGGTATAGTTGTGGCTCTGTCTGTACCATCGCTGGTAAGGCAGACCACAGACAACAGCGCCCTTTGCGGGCTGAAAAGAAATTACCCTCCCATAATAAAACTGGGCACCTGTGCAGTTTTCCCAATTACCTTTGTGTCTCCTGTGTGTCAGTGAACTACCCACCACCCTTCCACATCCTGTTTACTGTTGCCAGTATTCAGGCCACAGACAACAGCACCCTCTGCGGGTAAAAATTTATCAGTGCCTCTGAGCGGAGTTACAAATAAAACTTCTGTCTCCTGTGTGTGTCAGTGAATTGCCCACCACCCTTCCACAAAGAGATTTATTTTTATTTCTCTTCAGTTCATATTGAAGATTTCGACTGGGTCCATGATCCTTGGCGTTCGTCTGCAATGGAAAGCGCTAAGAATATTTCAATAATGGCTCAAGAGCAACTTACCGAGTTAAGGATGGATCGCAGTTTTAAAATTAAATTTGATGACATGCCATTAGACGCATTCTGGTTGACTGCTGCAAACGAATATCCAGTAGTCTCAGACCATGCCATTTTAATTTTGTTGCCATTTTCGACAGCCTACCTGTGCGAGTTAAGTTTTTCAAGTCTGACATTAAAATACAAACGAGAATGTCTGAGAACAGTTGAGCAAGAGCTCCGAGTTTCACTGTCATCAATTCCTGCCAGGATAAAGCGAGTGTGTACATCGAGGCAAGCTCAGATTTCACATTGAATAATAATAATGATGATAATAATAATAATAATAATAATAATAATAATAATAATAATGCCGCAGATTTTTTTTAGCCTTGGGCTGGAAAAGGTTGGGAAACGTTAGTTTAAGATACTGCCGCAGAAACCTGGAATGGGTTTTCAGCATCTCTTAAGTTCTTTACTTACCCATAGGCTCAAGCTTTCTCTCCATGGCTAGAAGAAAAACAGAACAGTCCATATTATTGTAAACCTGTTTGACGTGTTTAAAATGCACAGAGCTATATGAAATGCCTCATGATAATGATAAAGTTCATACCATCCATTCTTCTCCATTGGATCACCAGCAGAGGAATGGCTGCAATACTGAGAGCTAAAGTCAAGAAGAAAGCCACCATCCATCCAGAGACTCCTGGGAAAAAATCCCCTGGAAAACAACACAGAAGCTCAAACACATTGGAACTCACACACCTTTATCAACACTGAACCACATCCCTCATAGTGAGCATTCCACACACCCCTCCCAACACTGAGCCACACCCCCTCACTGTGAGCATTCCACACACCCCTCCCAACACTGAGCCACACCCCCTCATAGTGAGTCCATTACACACCCCTCCCAACACTGAGCCACACCCCCTCATAGTAAGTCCATTACACACCCCTCCCAACACTGAACCACACCCCCTCATAGTGAGTCCATTACACACCCCTCCCAACACTGAACCACACCCCCTCATAGTGAGTCCATTACACACCCCTCCCAACACTGAGCCACACCCCTTCATAATGAGTCCATTCCACACACCCCTCTCAACACTGAGCCACACCTCCTCAAAGTGAGCATTCCACACACTGAGCCACACCCTCATTGCAAGTCCATTCCCCACCCCTCCCAACACTGAGCCACACCCCTCATAGTGAGCATTCCACACCCCCCCCAACACTGAGCCACACCCCCTCATAGTGAGCATTCCACACACCCCTCCCAACACTGAGCCACACCCCCTCAGTGAGTCCATTCCACACACCCCTCCCAACACTGAGCCACACCCCCTCAGTAAGTCCATTCCACACACCCCTCCCAACACTACCACACCCCAGAGAGTCAAAATGGAGTGGTGGGTAAAGTGCCTGAGCGGAGCATGAGCTCGAAAAGCCTCTGGCACCACTCCCGCTCCAAAAGATGTTTTGCAAAGGAAAAATATTTGCCACTGTACATATAAGATATGATCTATAAACGATGCAGCTATGAAATTGCCCTGTGTAATGAAAGTTAACAAAATAACAGCAAAAGCCATTGTGTGCTTGTATATGAACCACGTTAACTGCAAATTTCACAAAGCTCATACAATTAAAAAAATCTTTTAACGCATGGTATGTGTAAAAGGGTCAGTGTATGTTAGGATCCCAAGCCAAAATATGACCCCATCAGCTTGAGGTTAAATTACTTTTTTACATAGCTGAAATCATGTCGTGTTCGGCTTGGGGTTGTCTTGTGAATGATCCCATTGAGGTGCAGAAGATTAACTTTACCCAAAGCGTTTTCATTGCTTCATGTATTCAGATATTGACTGGCCCACTAGTTCATGTGTTTGATTCAGATATTGACTGCCCCAATGTGGTGACTGTAATCTATGGTCAATGTCAGTTAGGCTCAATCCACAAACATGTGATACTCACTGGATATGTGGAGTTTGTATTCCCCATCAGGTTTTGGTGTTTTACTTCTAACCAGACAGGAGAACACGTTGGACTGCTGTTTGATTTTGATGTAGCTGCTGACATCGACAAGCCCCTGACTGTTACTCTGCACTGTTGTGTTGGACAGTGATGTCACGTCGTTTCCATCCCTGTCTCTCCAGATCACTTCAGGTTCAGGGCTCCACCCCTCTGATCTGCACACCAGCCGGGTCTGCTCTCCTTGTGTAGAGTCCATAGAGATTGAGGGCTGGGTCCCCAGAGCTGTCAGGGAATAGAGACAGTGAGACACACACAGATAGACACACCAGCCAGGTCCGCTTTCCTTGTGTGATATGTCTTTATTATAGACAGTGAGACATATCACACAGATTAGACACACCATATCCAGGTCCCAGTCAGCTCCCCTGTATTATATTATGAGTTACTGTGTCAGTGTGATATCCAGTCCTTTCCCAGCTCCCTATTATACTATGAACTGTGTCAGTGCTGACATATCCAGTCCTGTGAGGATCCCAGCTCCCTGTATTATATTATGAGTTACTGTGTCCTGCTGACATATCCAGTCCTGTGAGGATCCCAGCTCCCCTGTATTATATTATGAGTTACTGTGTCAGTGCTGACATATCCAGTCACTGTGTCAGTGCTGACATATCCAGTCCTGTGAGAATCCCAGCTCCTCTGTATTATATTATGAGTTACTGTGTCAGTGCTGACATATCCAGTCCTGTGAGGATCCCAGCTCCCCTGTATTATATTATGAGTTACTGTGTCAGTGCTGACATATCCAGTCCTGTGAGGATCCCAGCTCCCCTGTATTATATTATGAGTTACTGTGTCAGTGCTGACATATCCAGTCCTGTGAGGATCCCAGTCCCTGTATTATATTATGCCCCTGTGAAGGGGCTCTAGGGGAGGCGGTCACATGCACGCCACACTTCACAGATTGCTCTATATATCCAGAGAACTGCTCAATCGATTGTCGTGAAACTTGGTATTAACATTATTAAGTGAAGGTTATTGAGAATATCGGATTGTGAGGGTGTGGGGGGGAGTCTGTCTTTCTGTTCAGCATTCTGTCTGCATGTCACACTGACATGTTTGTAACTTGGTAATTCATATTCTATACTGTTCTGTACATACTGTTGGTATATGTCTTGGTCATCAACTTGTTCAGTTTACAGAAAGTCTGGATTATTTAATTTACAGCCTGTGACCAGGGGTGCGCTTTCGCGTTTTGACCGCAACAGAACCAGGTAAAGCGACCTTTGGACCAAGAACCTGTGAAAATGTAGTTGCAGCAGTGTAGTCACAGGATGTGAGCAAACCTTGATTAGAACAGCTCTCTTGGGCGGTGTGTCGTGGCGGCCACGAGGTCAGGGGGATATGGCGGCATACCCCACCCTAAAAGTATATTTATCGGTAGGACCGATAAAACGTCATCTGGTAGTAAATGAGCTACTCACTCTTTACGATACTACCTGCTGGGACACTCATTTGATCTTGTCACAGACCACGCCCCAATCAAGTGGTTAAGCACAATGAAGGACAGCAATACCCGGATAACTCTGTGGTATCTGGCATTGAAGCCCTTCATGTACCACACGGTACACCATGTGGGGAAAGACCACCAAAATGCGGATTATTTTTCCTGGGAGGGGGGAGTAATAGGAGAGAGAGATTCAGCTGAGTGTTCCTTCAGCTCCACTCTGAGCGGTGGGGTAAGTGACAGAAATATAATGAGTTTTGGTTGTAAATCTCCCTCCCGACCTGTGAGGGCGCTAAGCAGCGAAAGGGAAAGGCTTTGGACAGGCTGGCTTGACAGTTCTTTCCCTGGTACGGGAAGTCGGTCAGTCTGGAAGAAGGTGAGACTCCATTGCAGGAACGTATTGACCTGGAAGGGAAACGAGGTAACGGCTGCAGACAGTAAAGACATCTGCAATCGTTTACCAAGGGGTCATGCGGAATGGTATAAAGGGGCTGGAGAATCTTAAATCTTTTCCTTCACTTGGTTCAGAGAAGCACAGAACTAGAAGGACCAGGAGAGTTCCGAAATAATTGTAAAATAAATCATGAGTGTTTTGTTTGTTTGTAACACTGTTAGTAATTGTCTTTTGTTTGTAAATTCACTAGACAGCTAACACGTCTCCGGAGCTGTCGCCTTGGGCCAGCACTACCAATGCAATGCTGCTACTGGTCCATAGAAGGGATCAATGAACAGGTTTTTAAAAAAAAAAAAAAAAAAAAAAAAAAAAAAGATACACTGTTTTTGTTTTGCTTTATATATAATTCTGCTGCTATTGTATATATCACCTTTTTTTTAAAAGTGCAAACTCCATAGATAGATACTCCATAAATAAAACTGTACTCCGTTCTTCTCTGCTCACACTCTCTGTCCCCAACGCAGGGCTGGATTAACCAATATGCCAATAACACCATTCACCATAATATGCATAGGGCCACCAAAATATGGGTTAGCGTAGGGCCCCCATGTCCTTTAATCTGGCCCTGCGTGCCAAAAACCCAGTTCACTGGTTCAGTGGACCCATAACCACTAGGTCCAGTGACCACATCGCACAAACACACCACCAGATGACCTGACGACCTGGACATAGCGCGAAAACGCACCTCTGGATGGCTGGTGGTGACGTCAGACCCCGGAAGACAGTGGACACAGACAACAGTGCTGGGATATGAATAAATTCGCTGATGTGCCAGTTTATTGTAAAATAAAAAGGTTTAAACAAAACTGAACACTTACTCAAAATAAACGGCATGTTGGCCAAAACAGACAAAAAAGCAAACATGAATCCAAACCAAACCAAACCAAACCAAACCAAACATCGTGCTGGTGTCTAACCAGCACGCGTAGCAATTGTTTATATTTAATAAGCTTTACTTTGTTTTACCTCCCAACCCTCGTTCCGTGTCTGAACACATACTCAGCTAAAGCTGCAGGTTTATATACATGTCACTGTCTCCAAATGAATCAATCAATCTGGAGACAGTCACATTCTGCACGGGGTTACCATGGATGGGAAAGTTTAACCCCATCCATGCGACAAAAACAATAACAACAAAACAGTATATAAAACAGTACACTTAATAGTAATATGCACAGGGGCAGGGTGTATCCCGTCAC
Organism: Huso huso; assembly: GCA_036884735.1. Taxonomy (NCBI): domain Eukaryota; kingdom Metazoa; phylum Chordata; class Actinopteri; order Acipenseriformes; family Acipenseridae; genus Huso; species Huso huso. The sequence continues at coordinate 5,045,147 of CM072681.1, read as the reverse complement.
ACAGCCTTGGTGAGTTTTCTAATGAAGAGACAATAACTGGTAATACATTAGTAGTGAGGTTCAACTTGTGTATCAAACATTACTGACCTGCAACTATCACTTTAGTTTGTCCTTCTTTATTCCAGCTTCCATCATCAGCTAAGCAGGTATAGACGCCTCTATCAGAGGGCTGGAGGTTTCTCAAATTTAGAGAGATATCGCCTGTCTGCAGTGCAGGGGAAGAGAGAGCAGTGCGGTCCCTGTAGTCACTGTCCTGTTTTTCGAGCTGATCCTTTTGGTTCAGATATAAATGAACTGGCCTGTTGAATCTCTCCCTGAACCACCTCACTTCCATGTCCACAGCACTGAGTCTGGGTGAAATGTGACAGGGCAGGATGACATCATCACCAGGATAAGCAATGACAGGCTGATCAGAGCCAACGACACGCCATCCACCTGAGAAAGACAAGGTAAAGCAATTGCAAACAAATACTTTGTTTCTCAAAACAGGACTCTAGTATTAGAAATAGTTGAGAGCTATTAGCTGTTCTGTTATCCCATACATCGATGCAGGCAGGTATATACAGGGCCCTGGAAATAAGAGGGAACATCTCAATGGATTAGTTTCATTTCTACAGTCCCTCTCACCTCTCTGTGTAGAAACAGCTGGTAGCAAACTCAAGACAATGAGACAGGTCCTCCCCAGGAATCTCATCTTCATTTCCCTGGAAAACAACAATGGTAAAGATCTCTTAGTTAAAGCTGTGTGACACAAACAAACTGAACACAACCTGGAATCAGATGATTAATATCAGGGATCACATTCATCGGGATGGTTCTTATTTGAATGTTCCAACTGCCTTCAAAACTGCTTTAGTTACGCCTTTACTAAAAAAATAATTCACTCAGTAGAGTGTGAGTCCTGAGGGACTGTAGGCATCTTCAGTGAACTGTTCAGGGTGTTCATAATTCACTCAGTAGAGACTGTGAGTCCTGAGGGACTGTAGGCATCTTCAGAGAACTGTACAGGGTGGAACACACAGTGTTCACAATGCAGTCTGCAAATGCACTCTGTTCGTTACTATGGTCCATGAACCAGATGTTTACAATATCCTGCATTTATTTATTTATTTATTCATTTTTACTTTCGTTTTTTATTTCTTTCTTTCCTCTCTGTTTGCTCTTGCCCTCCTCCGAACACCCACCACCCTGCAGCCAAACAGCAGGACTTTAATACTATGGCCGAGGGGTTAACTAGCTATTCATTATCTTATTACTCCTCGGCCATAGTCTGCATGGCTTTAATAATTATGCGGGACTGCCAGCTGATTCAACAATTACTAGCTGGCAGTCACGCATTCCCACGAGGTATTCTAAAACTAAAACAATAGCAAATAATGGCGGGCAGCACCTTGCTCGTCCTGCCAAATAATAATACAAAACACAGCTTTTCACCGTCATAGTAATAATACATAAATAATAATAATAATAAAGAAATACAAAAATACACATTTATATGTTGGGCTTTGCTCTGCCCCCTCTATGTGCAGGGCTTTTCCTCTGCCCTGCCACAAGCATGTTTTACGTTCTTTCTATGTGCAGGAGGAGACAGCGCAGTACTCAGTTACACAATTCTGGTCTGTTCTCCTAGTGTAGGCAATAAACAAAGTAATTTGAGAAAAGACAACATATTTTATTATGTTTTGTCCAGTTCGGCTTGGATTTTGGTGTCTGACCAAATTTTTATCAGAGCTTTAGTTTCTCGCACTGTCAATGTAATTTAGGGTTACCAGGTTTGCAGAGTGAAAAATTTACTTCAGTTTACTGATGTCATACAGTCACTGAAGCTGTTAAAATAACAGTCTATAATGACACAATATTAGTTTACAAATTAAGCATTGGGTGTATTATTCAGACAGTTTCTTTAAATTTTAATCTCCACAGTGTACAACAGGCATGGACCTTTTACTGTTGAGATAGCTGCTGATTCCTGGCCACTGTGACCACAAAACCCTTCCTGGGTGGCTGACAGCACTCAGCTTCTCATACACTTATAAACTTTATACAAGCTGTGGCAGGGTAAAAGCCCAAAATGTAAATAGTGTATATATGTTACAGCCAAAGTCGGAAGTTGGCCTATGACGTCATAGACCAGGCACTGTTGTCAGAGCCCAAAGTCAATGGCCAATGACATCATTGGCAGATTTTGTTGGTCAATGTAGTCATACAGATCTAAATAACAACATTGACTGGGCAATGACGACATTGCCCAGAATTAGATGGTCAATGTTGAAACGATGGTAAATACAACTACTGAAATATACTAGAGGTAAAAAAGCAGCCCCTTTATATTTTAGAATACATTGTTGCTGTATTCAGCAACATGTATTTACTATTTAAAATAACCAACTAGGCTATTGTGGGACATATTCCCTGAATATGATAATACATGAACGTGTATTAGAAATGTAACTGGATTGGATTAGGCTGAGTGGACAGTTGAATTATGTACAGATAATTCACACGTGCAACAGCAATCGTTTTGACGCAAGGAAGACAAACTAGCGATGTCCCAGTGGAAAAGGACATAAAAACATCAAAGGATTGTGAGTTAAAAAAAGGCAAGATACACAAATGATCTCATGAAACTGGCTAGTTAGCACAGTAAAAAAAAAACGAAATATCCAAGCAAAACTGAACATTTTGCACTCCACATCGAATGCTAAGGTGCTGTCACTCTGCTACGCAAAGCTGCAACTCCGGGACTCTGCCTAAAAACGGAATCAAGACGGGACTCTGCCTGGAAACAGACCCAAGACGATGAAGCAAGCTGCAAGATGAGACTGAGACCCAGCTGGAGGACTGCTGTAAAACTTAGAGACTTATCAGACAAACCAGTCTAGGTCTGCTGTACACCTAAAACCACAGTATACAAAATAAACTGTGCCATGCTACCTGCTTAGCTAAAAGATTTAAAAAAAAAGGACAGAGAGGACGGGCGCTGTTGTGGATCCTATACCGAGGACTGAGGACTTTGTTGCAGCTGTTTGTTGATTCGAGAATTGAAAGCTTTGTTGCAGAGTTTAATCCAATGTAGGATTGAAGACTTTGTTGCAGAGAGGAGAGTTTTGTACTGGACACTTCAATAGATTGCGTTTCCAAGCCAGCAGACCAAAAGTCTAAGCTTCAAGGAACCATTGAATATAATTCCAGTTTCATTTTCCCTTCATGGAACTAAATTAATTAATTGTAACACATTCACATAGAATTGTACTGGTAATTATTTAGTCTGCACACTTTGCCTGTGAATTAACTTTTAGTGAAACTTGAAGAAGTAACTATGAGTAATCTACCTCATATTGTTGTATGAATAATTTTTTTTAAAGTAAACTTGCCATATCCTTAATCTATATACCATTAATAAGCTTAATGTGATATATTCTAAGATTGTCTGCATCATCTCAGTTGAGGCTGTGTGCTTGGATGTGGGCGTGTGTGTGTGTGTGTGTGTGTGAGCAAGATACTACGTCACAGCCTGCTTGCTTGCTGGAGTGCTGGTGTGTGAGGAGACAGACAGTGTCATATTTCAATTGCCTGCTAGTCAAGTTAAGGCAGTGAGAGTTTTTGAATTGTGTTTTGTGCTTAGAGACTAAGACATTTACTTTCTGACTTTTCTGAAAGTAAATGTAAATAAAATACTACTGTTGATTAAACATTCCTTGTGTCTGCGCGTCAATGTGTGTTCATAGTAAATCCTCGATCTTTGTAACTCGTCAATTAAATATTGTTAGTAAGAGAACTAATCAACCCAGATAAACATTAAATTATCAATTATTCCTACACTATACAGATTTCAATTAGCAACAATGCATACACCACTTTAAAAACTATTGACTATCAATTTATACCAAACACCTCTATAAATCAAATACATTCTCAACTATTATTTCTAAATAAGAGAACAGAGAGATACAATATACACCTCACTGAAAATAGAAGATCTGCTTAATAGCAAATATGAAACGAGAAAATGTATCAAATTCTAAAGATTTATTTACACAATATTTGCAAATGCTCGGAATGAAAAAAACGAGAAAAGTAAAAAAAAAACATGTATATGCTTTGAAACACAAAACTAGTAAAACGGTAATAACAGATTACTAGCAGATGAGTCAATTGGAATAATAATAATAATAATAATAATAATAATAATACGTCCCAAAAATCAAAATGCTGTATTAAATCAGTCTTCGTTTAAACATCCCAAAATATACAGTCCCTCAAAAATATATTTTTAATCCCAAAAATAACTGCGGGGGGGACAATGCAAAAAGAAAAAGCTCAGTCTCACCGGTAATCCAAATCGAGAAGGATGATTCTCTAGAGATAATATTCTTGCTGATCAGGGTTTAGGAATTAAGATCCAACAGCAGGGCAAGGCGTACAAAGTAATAGCACAGCTGCATTGTAGTTTTTTGGTTGTTATTTATAGCTTTTTTGTATCTTTCCATAAACTATACTGACTGAACTACAATGGATTGCAAACTTTACAAGCAGCTCCATTTCAAAAAGTGCGCGCATGACCCAGGACATGCGCTTTTTTAAAGGGATACACTCCAAATAGAAAACCATACAATGGGCTAATTTTTTTTCTTTCTGCATACATTTTTCTTTAAAAAAAAAATAGTGTTGTCTGGCCAGGCTTACTGCTGCTAAAAATAAGAGCAGCAGGTGGAACGCTTATTGTCCCAGGGTATGAGGTATTTGCTACAGATTGGCATAGTTGCACACGTTGCCCGAGATTCACTGGGAGTTGTTGACAATGGCCGGTTAATGTCTGAAGTACAAAATTAGCGGCTATTGACGTCAATGACCGGGCACTGTTGTCAGAGCCCAAGGTCATTGACAGCATTGGCCGATTTTTGGTCTTTGGCCGTGACAGATATATAAGGTTGGCAAGGACGGGGGTAAAATTCTCCCTGCCAGAATACAGTGGGAATGTGGCTGTGGCCTTAATTGAATAATTGATGATGAATTAGGCTCCAGTCACACAGGATATTAGGGGTGAAAATCCTTTGTTTGAGAGAGAGGGTTTTGGAAAGGAGTGAGCTGTGAGCGGTGAGCTTTTGTATTTTTGTTTGGGTCTGTGAAGGAGTATGCCCAGCTGGACATAAGTATTGTTTTGTTTTGTGTGAACCTTTTATTTTGGCCCTTGCGCCAGTTGCTTTGTTCCTGTTTTGTTCATTTTGTTAATAAACATGCAACGCCAGCATTTTAACTGCAGTTTCTAACCTCTGAGACTCATTGTTGATGCTATCCTGTTACACAAGCATTGTTCAAAATGACAATCGTAACAATTAACCATGTGTAAAATACCTCTAACTGCAACACATATCTTAACCACATGTAGAACCATGAACACATCTGTAACAACTTTATAACCACACACCCAAAAATTATTCACACAGTTTCCTTACATTTTAATCTCCACAGGCATGGGCTTTTTACTGTTGAGATACCTGCTGATTCCTGCTGGTGTGATATCATACTGTTGAGAAAATAAGGTAATAACACACAACACTGCCTCACTGTATTTCTTAACACAAAACACTTCCTGGGTGGCACCCAGCTTCACATACACTTCTAAAACATCTAAAATATATACAAGAATTGACCAGACCATAATGTAGGTTTGTTGGAAATATTTACACACGCATGTGTGTAAGGGCAGCAGTGTGGACTAGTGGTTAGGGCTCTGGACTGGAAGGTCGTGGGTTCAATCCCAGGTGGGGGACACTGCTGCTGTACCCTTGAGCAAGGTACTTTACCTAGATTGCTCCAGTAAAAACCCAACTGTATAATTGGGTAATTGTATGTAAAAATAATGTGATATCTTGTAACAATTGTAAGTCACCCTGGATAAGGGTGTCTGCTAATAAATAAATAATAATAATGTGCTGCTAGCCAATCAGATCACTGCATATGTTCAAGCTGCTTCATAAACCTTCTCAATAGCTTAATACGCTTGTGTCTGGCATTACAGCACACAGTTTTCATGACTTCAAATCACATTTCAGTTGCCTATGTCAAGCATTTCTAAACAACTCTGCCCTTTACAACATACTCCTTCAAACCATTAAACTGCTGTAATAACAAGCATGTCAGTGCCATTCATCCCCTGCCCAGGCTGTAATTAGAGCCATCAGTAACAGGAAGAACGCCCTTATCCACTGTGTGCACAAGCAAACAGAGGGGCAGATGCCTTCATATATTGACACAGTCTGATACTCTTTAGCATGTGCTCCATTATGCACAGTTTCATCACAGTGAATCAGTGCTCATCTAGAGTGGATGTAAACACTTGGATGAAGACAGAAAACAGGGAGCCTCCACAAACCCCCAGATTCTGATCCTCTTGATTTGTGATAAAGGACCTTTTCAGAGACCAGTGGGACAGACAGAGAAAAACAGCCTCCATATGCCGGACTGTGCTACAATCAATAACTTGCTGTGCTAAAGATCTTCAGTGTGTTTCACCACAATAGTAAAGTTGTTCTCTAGATATATGCTCAGCTCTAAAGGATTTGTATAAATATTAGATTTCTCATATATTTTGGTAGAACTAAATAAACTTCCTAGTGTTTTTTTGTTTAATACACTGAAAGACAGTTTCTTTATTTGTACTCAGAATTCATGATTCTAGATAAATACCCTCTTTTACCTATCATTCATCTTTTGTTTGGTCGTAAAAGATGCACTCTGATTGCTCAGTCAGTTTTCCATGTTTGACATGTTAAACTGTGACAAGCACAAAGTTACACTCCTGAATTGCATCTTAAACATGGAATGCCTCATATGGGTTTATATAGAAATCATAGGACCTTTGCAGGTGAAAATCATCATGGGAATACAAACAACATGGTATTTCATGAAAAAAGGATCCCATTTACATTTCGCCACAATCACTTCAGTCTCACCAGTGAGCAGCAGCCTGCCTGTGTATCAGTTAGAACTAGTGATCTGATTATCAGCAGCCTGCCTGTGTATCAGTTAGAACTAGTGATCTGATTATCAGCAGCCTGCCTGTGTATCACAGTTAGAACTAGTGATCTGATTATCAGCAGCCTGCCTGTGTATCACAGTTAGAACTAGTTGTTAGAACTAGTGATCTGATTATCAGCAGCCTGCCTGTGTCACAGTTAGAACTAGTGATCTGATTATCAGCTCTCTCTCTCTCTCTCTCTCTCTCTCTCTCTCTCTCTCTCTCTCTCTCTCTCTCTCTCTCTCTCTCTCAAAACGCTGGGGAGCTGCAGGCTTTTTATATCGTCGCCAAAGGCTTTCACTACTTAGTAATCATCCTATTACCCCTCGGCCACAATCTGCACGGGTTTATTAATTATGTGTGACTGCTGGCTACATTAACAACGCACAAGCCGACAGCCACGCATTACCACAAGGTTTCATAAAACAAAAACACACGATACTTCGCCCTCACTAAATAATAAATACATACACAAACAAGCACGACTTTCACCGTCATACATTTAAATACAATAAAACACGATAATAATAATAATAATAATAATAATAATAATAATAATAATAATAATAATAAAATAAACAAAATAACACGGGGGAGGATGGGGAAAACCCCGTTCTAAAAATAAACAAACCCTGTACAGGGCTGCTCGCCCTGTTACACATGCTTTAACTGTATCATTCCATCTATTGTCTTTATCACTGAAGCTGCCATTTGGTTTTTATCATCAAGTGATTGCAATACACAGTACCCGTCATAATGCTCTTCCTTGGGGTGTTATGAGTAGCCTGTATTACAAAGTCAGATGAATGTAGTACCCTGTGTGCCGGGGGGCACATACCTTCCCCAAAGCCCATGACGGCTCTTGGCGGCCCTGCATAGAAGTGTGGTACTGTGACAGAGAGCAAATTAATCCTAATCAACAATCTCCCTCCCGACCTGTGAGGACACTGTATAGACGGAGCAGAGCGCCCCGGAATGGATGGTTGGGCAGTTCATAAGAACATAAGAACATAAGAAAGTTTACAAACGAGAGGAGGCCATTCAGCCCATCTTGCTCGTTTGGTTGTTAGTAGCTTATTGATCCCAGAATCTCATCAAGCAGCTTCTTGAAGGATCCCAGGGTGTCAGCTTCAACAATATTACTGGGGAGTTGGTTCCAGACCCTCACAATTCTCTGTGTAAAAAAGTGCCTCCTATTTTCTGTTCTGAATGCCCCTTTATCTAATCTCCATTTGTGACCCCTGGTCCTTGTTTCTTTTTCAGGTCAAAGAAGTCCCCGGGTTGACATTGTCTATACCTTTTAGGATTTTGAATGTTTGAATCAGATCGCCGCGTAGTCTTCTTTGTTCAAGACTGAATAGATTCAATTCTTTTAGCATGTCTGCATACGACATGCCTTTTAAACCCGGGATAATTCTGGTTGCTCTTCTTTGCACTCTTTCTAGAGCAGCAATATCCTTTTTGTAACGAGGTGACCAGAACTGAACACAATATTCTAGGTGAGGTCTTACTAATGCATTGTAGAGTTTTAACATTACTTCCCTTGATATAAATTCAACACTTCTCACAATATATCCGAGCATCTTGTTAGCCTTTTTTATAGCTTCCCCACATTGTCTAGATGAAGACATTTCTGAGTCAACATAAACTCCTAGGTCTTTTTCATAGTTCCCTTCTTCAATTTCACTATCTCCCATATGATATTTATAATGCACATTTTTATTGCCCGCATGCAATACTTTACACTTTTCTCTATTAAATTTCATTTGCCATGTGTCTGCCCAATTCTGAATGCTGTCATTTTGAATGACCTTTGCTGCTTCAACAGTGTTTGCCACTCCTCCTATTTTTGTGTCATCTGCAAATTTAACGAGTTTGCTTACTATACCAGAATCTAAATCATTAATGTAGATTAGGAATAGCAGAGGACCTAATACTGATCCCTGTGGTACACCACTGGTTACCTCACTCCATTTTGAGGTTTCTCCTCTAATCAGTACTTTCTGTTTTCTACATGTTAACCACTCCCTAATCCATGTGCATGCATTTCCTTGAATCCCTACTGCGTTCAGTTTGAGAATTAATCTTTTATGCGGGACTTTGTCAAAAGCTTTCTGGAAATCTAAATAGACCATGTCGTATGCTTTGCAGTTATCCATTTTCAATGTTGCATCCTCAAAAAAGTCAAGTAGGTTAGTTAGACACGATCTCCCTTTCCTAAAACCATGCTGGCTGTCTCCCAGGATATTGTTACCATATAGGTAATTTTCCATTTTGGATCTTATTATAGTTTCCATAAGTTTACATATAATAGAAGTCAGGCTTATTGGTCTGTAGTTACCTGGTTCAGTTTTGTCTCCCTTTTTGTGGATCGGTATTACGTTTGCTATTTTCCAGTCTGTCGGTACAACCCCTGTGTCAAGAGACTGTTGCATGATCTTGGTTAGCGGTTTGTAAATAACTTCTTTCATTTCTTTGAGTACTATTGGGAGGATCTCATCTGGCCCAGGGGATTTGTTTATTTTAAGAGCTCATAGTCCCTTTAACACACTGCCTCTGTTATGCTAAAGTTATTTAAAATTGGATAGGAACAGGTTGACATGTCGGGCATGTTGTCCGTGTCCTCCTTTGTAAAAACCTGTGAAAAGTAATCATTTAATATATTTGCTATTTTTTTTTCTTCATCTATGATTTTGCCATTTGTGTCTCTTAGACATTTAACCTCCTCTTTGAATGTTCTCTTGCTGTTATAATATTGGAAAAATATTTTGGAATTGGTTTTATTCCAGGGTCAGTCGAAAGTCGGCCATCCAAGAAAGGGGCGGGGCCATGATACCAGAAGTCAGCGCCTGAATGCAGTAGGCGATGTGTCAGTCACGGATTGGAGGAGACGTGATTGGCTGGCCCCAGTGATTTGTTCCTTTGCTGTGGTTACAGAAAGGACCCGTTGAGAGAACGGAAATAATTAATGAGTGAGTGTTAAGTGTTTTGCTGTCTGTGTTTGTCTTTGTAGACGGCTAAATATCCGGGAGCTGTTGCTATTCAGCCAGCGTCAAACCCAGACTGCACTGCACTGTTGCTCACTGTTCAAAACACCACTTGCACCCGGAGCACTCACTGTTTGACTGGTGATCGTGTAGGTGTTTAAAAGTGTGTGTTATTATTTCGGGACTGAACCCCATGGTTTTGACAGGCTGTACACAAGAAGAAGAATTCAGACATTATTAAAGGTTATGAAGGTTGTTGAGACTCCACATCTCTGAAGAGTAGCCAGTGTGACTGACATACAGAGCTGCCAATAGAATGTAGGGGTGTGCACAAAACAAATGCTGAAACATCACTGAAAAGGGAGGTTTAGTAGTTCCCAAATCGGAGCCAAAAAGTGTACAATTTTCTCGTTTTGTTTTGGATTTACATGTTTTACATTAACATCATTGTATTTAGGCTGCAGGATCCATAGCCTGCCAATGAGAGGAGGCAGAACTGCTGCACGGCAATAGGAGTGGAGACAGCAGTGATCAAAGTACTGATTGTGACTTTATTAAAGTTACTAGTTTGTCATTCCTAAATATTCGAGCTGCACAGGGTGTTTAGTGTTGGACCCGTGAACAGGCTTGAGTCTTAACCTCAGAAGCTTGATAGCGTTCACAAACAGGCTCCTCTCCTCAATGATAATCTATGAGGTTTGATGACATTCACAAACAGGTTCCTCTCCAGCTCAGTGATAATCTATGGGGTTTGACTCAATAGCGTTCACAAACAGGCTCCTCTCCAGCTCAATGATAATCTATGGGGTTTGACTCTATAGCATTCACAAACAGACTCCTCTCCAGCTCAATGATAATCTATGGGGTTTGACTCGATAGCATTCACAAACAGGCTCCTCTCCAGCTCAATGATAATCTATTGGGTTTGACTCGATAGTGTTCACAAACAGGCTCCTCTCCTCAATGATAATCCATTGGTTTTGACTCGATAGCGTTCACAAACAGGCTCCTCTCCTCAATGATAATCTATGGGGTTTGACTCGATAGCGTTCACAAACAGACTCCTCTCCAGCTCAATGATAATCTATGGGGTTTTACTCGATAGCGTTCACAAACAGACTCCTCTCCTCAATGATAATCTATGGGGTTTGACTCGATAGCATTCACAAACAGGCTCCTCTCCTCAATGATAATCTATGGGGTTTGACTCGATAGCGTTCACAAACAGGCTCCTCTCCAGCTCAGTGATAATCTATGGGGGTTTGCATTCCATGTAAAAAATAGACAAAAAAGACTCCCACACCTTTCTTCCATTGCAGAGTTTCACAGTATGTGGAGTCGCATCATTTAATGAATCGATTTCAGCTCCTCTGACTACATAGCTACTGATTTACCTTTCTCACTGTAAAACCACATACCATTGATCAGTATCACTTCTCATCTCAATCACAGACTGTGTCTTCATTACATTGCTCAGGCAAACAGAGGTGAATTTAAGTTTGGTTTCTTCATTAAAACATCTATTGATTAACAAACCAAGTCACTTATGATTTACACTCCTTGAGCAATAATTAAAAAAAAACTTAAATCTATAGACATTAGTTTAGACACCTTGCTTATCAATAATCCAGTTTGGAAATGTTCAAAGGCTGGTCAGAATGAAAACTAAATGTAGCCTCTACACACATGTAAGAAATAAAGCTAATCCAGGACTACAATACCTTTCTGTCCACATTGTCTGATGGTCAGTCATCATTGTATAAGCCCTAACCCTAACTCCTATCCCTAACCTTAACTGTTATACATGTGATAACATCAGAACTCAGAGGAAGTGCAAGAGATATTCAGATGGAATTCCTGTGGTATTCATACATTAATTCATTAGGAATTTGTGGCAAATATTTTAAAGAGTGAACCACATCCCATTGACCAGTATCACTTCTCATCTCAATCACAGACTGTGTCTTCACCACATCCCATTGACCAGTATCACTTCTCATCTCAATCACAGACTGTGTCTTCATCATTACATTGCTCTTTCTCACTGTAAACCACATACCATTGACCAGTATCACTTCTCATCTCAATCACAAACTGTGTCTTCATCATTACATTGCTCTTTCTCACTGTAAACCACATACCATTGACCAATATCACTTCTCATCTCAATCACAAACTGTGTCTTCATCATTACATTGCTCTTTCTCACTGTAAACCACATACCATTGACCAATATCACTTCTCATCTCAATCACAAACTGTGTCTTCATCATTACATTGCTCTTTCTCACTGTAAACCACATACCATTGACCAGTATCACTTCTCATCTCAATCACAAACTGTCTTCATCATTACATTGCTCTCTCACTGCAAACCACATACCATTGACCAATATCACTTCTCATCTCAATCACAAATTGTGCCTTCATCATTACAATGCTCTTTCTCACTGCAAACCACATACCATTGACCAATATTACTTCATTACATTTTCATTAAAACTGGTATTGATTAACAAACCAAGTTTACACTCCATAAGCAATAATAAAAAAAATACTTTAGAAAGCTAGAGACATTATTTTAGACACTTTGCTTATCAATAATCTAGTCTGGAAAAAAAAACATAACAAGTTGTCACAAGGCTGGCTGAGTGGTGACACGTCAGACCCGGAAGAAACACACAGACAGATGGTGGTGATGAGTAGCTGAGTGCAAATGGTAGCACTCAGCGTTTATTAACAAAATAAAAGGTTTAAACAGAACGCAAAAACAGGACACGGCACTTCACGCCAAAATAAAGAGACAAACAAAACGGACTATACAGTAAACAGACAGTGCACGGACAGACACACAAACAAACACGGTGAGTTTTAAATAAACAAGTATCGTGCTGGTCCTACCAGCACGTAATAGCAATTGATATTTAAACTTATTTCTCCTTCTCTCTCACCCGTTCTCCACTCTCGAACACCCAACCCCGAAAGTGAGTGAAAACATGCTGCTTTTTTATGCAGTTGTACCGAGAGTCGATTGCTAGTCAATCATTCAATTGGAATCCCGGTACAACTGCACGTGAATTAATTAAGTGTACTCCCGTGACCACACATTACATTTTAACCAGCACGTGAAGTGATCTGTGCCATCCTCGTGCCTAAATACAAATCTACATTTTTAAATACACGTGAAACACAGACCCGTTTATATCCCGTGTACAAATCTCTATACACCAACATTAACTCACGCAACATACAACACAGAAATGCACACAGGGGTGGATCACATTGCCACACAAGTGCTCTGGCTTTTCTGTTCCGTACCACACCATGGATCGTTATTGCACTAGAGAAGCCATTTTGAAAAGAGCGTTCAAACATAGTTTAAAGTTATAAGTGTAAAAAGTTGTCAGGATGTTAACAATGAAAAGAATAATTATTTAAACAGCTGTAGCAGCACGCGGGGAAGGGTAACACTAGATTTTTCAGAACCACGCTGCTTACTGTTGAAGAGAGCTGTTCTATTAGCTATTGTAACTTTAAACACACAGATTTAGAGTCTGCTTACCTGCTTTCACTTTCACCTGCACTCTGTCTTTGTGCTTCAGTTCAGCTCTCAAACTCCTTTAAGAATACATAGAAGCAGCTTTTTAAACTGCATCAGTACAACTGGGTTTAGATATGAGAAGAAGTGTATTCTAAAGATTTACACACTCTGTAAAGAACTTCCCATCTGTTTGTTAAGCTTTCTATCCTGAAGTTGCCGGTCTAAAGCTAAAGTACAGGTCAAAGTACAATTCCTGCACCATTACCAGAGCAACAGCACTCGAGAGACACACCCACACAGTTTGCCAATGAAATAATGTTTACTTTGTTCAGACACCTCAAAAAAACTAAACACCACATGGTCCTTTTCACAGAACTGGAACTCATGGGTGATTTACAGCCTATTCTGAAGAATTAAAAAAATAAATAGTAATACAACTTTTCTTTTTTTTTTTTTGGCTAACAGCCTAGTTTCAACACAAGTGGACAAGGTTCTGTAGATATGTGTGTAGTGAATTAGGTATACAATTTATTTAAATATAAATCAGTCTCTAGTCGCCCACTCAGTGACATCAAAATGTAAGAAATGAGACATACCATATTTAAGTTCAGGTGTGTAGAACTTGGATTGCCTTGACAATAACCGACATTCACACCATGTGTCAGAAATATAAAACAATAGTTTATTTAAGAATAAAAAGGGGTGCACAACTAATCTAATATTACAGAAAGGAAAAGCTATTAGATATGCGTGAATAGTATACAGTTCATTGATTTCATAGTCAAACGATTACAACGACCATAACATTATTAGCGTACATAGTTAATATATTAATATTAATTATGGCTGATCACACAAAGTGTCTACTTTGCATTAGTATTTTCAAGTTTCTAGTTTCTCCTTGTAATTGATGTTTCATATCAAAATGCATGAGAATTAATTCAACTTCCCATTCAGAATGGAATCCAACATTCCAGTACCTAATTTAGCAAATTACTTTTATCGTGTTAATTTATTTAGTTTAGACGTGATCTACCAAACTAATAATATGTTATCAACCTCAATTGATTATATATTCAAATTAACTCAGAAATGGGGCAATGATCAAATTTTCTGCATTTACGAGGCAACTCCTTTGAGTTAGTTGCACATTTCAACTAACAAAATACATTTCTTACACACTCTAAAACAGGAACTTATATTCTATTCCTAGAACAGTTTATCCACTAACTTGGTAGCAGTTGCTAAAGTTCATTTCTCGAGTCATAAAGTATTTAATATTCCGAATTCAATCTGTTTTGTAGATGAACACTGCAGCTCTCTGGATCTGAAGTTCCAATGAAAGAAGACGGTACTTTACTTGAAGTACGCATTGTATTACGTCGGCTCACAATAAACAAATAGTTGTTTTCAAATGGAGATCAGCTTCTTGATTTCCAGTAGTCAGGCAGCATTATCTTTGTTGTCAGCAGTTTTCCAACTGCAAATAGTTCAGTTGACCAGACGTAACTCAGTTCAGATAATGCGTTGCAATTGAAAAGTTATGTAGTTTGTAGAGGTGTTCTCATAGCAATTCTTCTGTACGGCTAGTACATGACCTTAGGCCCTGCTGCTGGTTATGCTTCAGTTTGTGCAGTGCAGCAACATGGAAACCAAGACCCGCTTTCAGATCAAGGCAGTGTCCCATTTACCGTTTCAGTCTCTCGTAGGGAAAAGAGCTACAACTCTCTTCAGGGCTGATTTTAGCCATTCTTCAGAACATTGGTTCTTCCTTGCCTTCTGTGAATTCGAGCAATTATGCCCCCATGACTCTTTCTTCTTTCTTCAGAGCAGTTTAGCTTCCCTTTCATTCCTCAGAACTCCGAGCCACTTCCTCTCAGCACTCCTTTCTTTCCTCTTGCCTCAGGAGCCTTGTTTCTAGTGTGTGGAGCTCACTTCTTGCCTGGAGCCCTGAAGTAAAATAAAAGCAATTACTGCCGGTAGGATTCAAACCCACGCTGACAATTAAGTCAAATAATAGATCTGAAGTCCATCGCCACAACAGTTTTTCATAAAACATTAACCCTTAGTGGTCCATTTATTCAGCGCATCTCAGGCGCGTCAGTTCCAATTTATTTTCACACGCGCTGTTTATTTTACACGCGTTGTTTAAAAGTATTTTTTCACAGTAAAACAGATTTAAATAGCACTGCATCTCCAGCCCCGCACCACCCCTTGTTAGCTGTATTTTTCACATACCTCTTCATAGTCGTGCATACCGATAAATCATCTCCTGATCACTCGTTTTATCACCAAACTCCTCAATAATGCGATCCAAGTCATTATTTTATTACTATAACATCTCAAAAAGCTCTGCAAATGTCTGTGATATTCTTTGAGCGCTGGATGCAGAAGCAGCTATCTTGTTTGTTTATGTCCGTGTTATCTCTGTGGTGCCGGGGCTATCTGTATTGCTCAGATATGCCCCATTTTTTTTCCGGCTTCTCTCGGCTGTTGGTCTAACTCGACCATTGAATGGTTTTCTCTGCTTTTTCCAGAGAAAAAACGACTAGAGACCTGTGCTTTACGTCTTTTTGATGATGTCAGACACGACATCGGACCGGAAAGGGAAAATTGTAATGTCGGACCTGGTCTGACGTAGGACCACAAAGGGTTAATAAATAAAAATAAGAATTAAGCTTACCGGGGTTCTGAGGATCGTGGTTGTTATGTGTTTGAGCAAAAGGTTGAAATGAGAGAGAGTCTGGGCATTTATTCAGACCTCATAAAAGGAGGAAAATATCATTGCAGTTTATTAGTGTTACTCAAGATGTCTCATACCGACATTAGTTCCTGCTCTGAGAAAAGCAGATCTTGAGGATCGGCAAATGTCTGAACTTATAAAAGCCTTCAAAAATATGCACATTAGCCATTCCTCAGAGGCTGAAGAAACCATGGACTGCGAAAAGGTTCAAGAGAGTCCAAACAAGGTGCCTTTAAGCCTCCGTCCCAAGGATCCTCTGTGGACTGTACATGCTCCTCTGGGGACTGAACTGAAAATAGCCCCAAATGAGAGAGGGGCGGATGTTTCGGGGTAACTCAGAAAACTCCCCTAGGGGTGGGGCCCCATGGACCCCGCCTTCCTGGATCCCTCATAAGCCATCTCAAAGGACACCCCCTTGGGCCAGAGGCGTCCTGACCCCTCATAGGCTGACACAGGATCTTAGGGAACCTATTAAAGGGTCCTCCATACACTCTTTTGACTGAAAGAGTCTGCCGCCATGTCTTCTACAAACTTTAGATACTTTAGATACTTGAGATGGATTGGACCTCTGAAGAAATGACCAAACTTATAAAAGACTTTGAAATGTTCCACTCCTCAACTCTGCAGAGTCTGACGACGTCGACGGCCCTTTAGGAATCTCTTTTGAAAAAGTATTAAAGATCTCCAAGGGGCTCCTGGCTTCTCTATCGGAAGTGATCCTTGACCGTGATATGCTGAAAAATTGCGAGGAAGTATGTCATTTGTTCACCAATCCTTATTTAGGTTTTATTTGAACACTTATTGCTCAAAATAAAATGAATTCTAAAATGTTGTTTGTTTGTGTAAAAAAATACTGTTGGTTGAATCGTAAAATAAAGTTTAAGTTTAAGTTTATAAAAGGCTATAAACAGACGTTTACGGCAGAGATTTTTACTATAACAGAATGTATACCAAGATTTCCACCGGTGTATAAACTGTGCGATTATGATGGAGAGGCTATAAACGGCACCTATTGTGAACCAGAATTGCAGAAAATAAACGTCAAGACTGATATGTTGTTCAGGGTAGTGTTGCGGAGTGTCCTGCCCCTATGTATATGAGCGCTGTTTTCTTATTATTTGTATTATTATTGTTTGCGGCGCAGATGTAAAGCCGCCGCCATTATTTGTTATTGTTTTGTATTTTTGATTTTAAAACCTTGTGAGGATGCGTGACTGATCAGCTACTGATTATTTAACTAGCTGACAGTCACGCATCCTTACTAAACTAGTGCAGACTATGGCCGAGGGGTAATAAGATAATTAATAGCTAGTTAAACCCTCGGCCAGAATATAAAAGCCTGCAGCTTTCTTTGTTAAGAGAAGGGTGCAGAGTGGAGAATTGTGTGGAGAGGAGGTAGTAAACACAGCGAAATAACAATTGCTACTTGTTATTGTTTATTGTTTGTTTGTTTGTTTGTTTGCCCAACGTGACCTTTTCTTTTGTGCAGCGACTCATAACATCAGTCACAACCTTAGACTCAGATCCTGCATCAGTTTGTGCCGTTTCCTCAGAGGGGGGAGTAATCAAAGTCAGGGTGTAGCGTGTTACTTGAATTTAATTATTAATAAACAAAAGATAAATTAAGAATTCCTAACTTAACCAAGTGTAAGACACTAAAAACATAAGTGAAATTAATAAATAAATAATTGGATAATTACACACAGCAATGAAATATTTCACACAATCAAATTCAAACAAATAATCACAGCAAAAATTCTTCTTTAAAACAAACAAAAAAAATTAGGGGGGAGGAACACAATACAGCGGTATTAACAGCACACAGACAGTAGAAACAAGAGGGAATACAGTACACAAACATAATACACGGATCGCTACAATATATATACAAATTAACTAACACCTGGTTACAAGGGTATTAAGCTCTTGTTCACTCTGTTTAATCAAGGTGTATAGCTTAACTTTCTCATGGTCACTGATATCAGTTCTAAGAAGAATGTTTTTCATTTGTGTCAAGTCTGCAATCCAACTGCTTTTTTAATTTTCGGGGTGGTCGGGCTCAGGCTGTCAAGGCCTATCGAGTTGATGTTGGGGGACCAGAAACATTTTCTGGGAGTGAGCCATTTTTACAAATTAACTTTGAGGTTTTGTAAAGAGGCCTGATACAAAAAGCAGAGCAATCCTTATTAAAACGGCAATAAAACTGCCACTCTGATTCACAGCTTTTTTCTTCTTTTTAATTGAATGGTTCTTATTACATAGACTCTTTATAACACGCCGCTGCTTTTTGAGGGTGCTTATTTGACTTGAGGTCAAAGGGATGTTACCCTTTAAGGCGTTTAAGGCAATTTCCACGATAGATTTGATAAAACTGTCGGAGGCTTCTCGTAAAACTGCTCTTCTCTGATGCAGAAGCACGAACTCGGCTCTTTAAGAGAGGGAGGTTCCGTTTTATTCTAACTGACATGGTGCGTTGTTGAAGAGTCTCGATAAATAAAGGTTTTAGTGATATAGCAGACAGCTTATAAGTGTTTAATCCTGGTATTTCTCATGATATAAGCAACTGGCCAATCAGGAGTAAATAAACCAGTTCTCAGACAGTATGCTTCAGGGGTTTGGGCTTTTAAATCTGTTAAAAGATTACCGTAGGGCTTTTTTGTGGCATCTTCGAACACTTCTAAGAAAAACTTGGAGTTACCGGGGTACATCTGTGATTTTAAGTTTATCTCTGGGGTTTTTAAACAGAATAATCTAATTGGCATTCAAGTTTATGGTCCAGCTCATTTTTTCTTGAAAAAACTAATTTTGAACCAAATACAGCATGCATAAATTCCTATGATGGATGTATTTTGTAAAAGCTTTCTGTATTTCTGTATCATTTTCACTAGCCACCTCCATCAAGTCATCTATAATGATTAAATTGATTTTGTTAGGAGGCCGTAAATTATCATCGGTTAATGAAGCCAGTATGCCTTCAATAAATTTGACATTTTAAATGTAAGTGCCAATTCGTTGTATAATGGCTGCCAACAGCTATAGCACCATATGATGTTCTCAGGGGTCTGTTGAGAGTTTTCTAAAAGCTGCTTCACAACATAACTTTTACCTGAATTGGAGGGCCCAGATATTGCAGCGGCAAAAGGTATGGTTAGCCTAATATCGAGACCCTCCTCAAGAAGCTGAATCAAGTCTCATGTATGTTATGTGACCGGCAAAGTAATTTAAACTTTAGGTAAGAGCCCATTTAGAGTTGTTTTATACACAAGCAGCAAAATGAATGACACAGATGATGGTGTTTAGATCTGTAACCTTGCCCCACAACATATAGTCTCATTAACATTAGGTTTTGGTTAAAATGTGCCCTCATGTTAAATGAAAAGAAAACAATGTCTCTCTTGAATACAGAGAGTGTTGTTATGGACCAGTGAGTTCTGGTGGTGTGTAAAACCAAATGAGATGTTTCAGGAGGAGGAGAGCATGAGCCCTAACCTAGGGGCAGCAGTGTGGAGTAGTGGTTAGGGCTTTGGACTCTTGACCGGAGGGTCGTGGGTTCAATCCCAGGTGGGGGACACTGCTGCTGTACCCTTGAGCAAGGTACTTTACCTGGATTGCTCCAGTAAAAACCCAACTGTATAAATGGGTAATTGTATGTGAAAAATAATGTGATATCTTGTAACAATTGTAAGTCGTCCTGGATAAGGGCATCTGCTAAGAAATAAATAATATTTGAGGATGCAACATTGAAAATGGATAACTGCAAAGCATACGACATGGTCTATTTAGATTTCCAGAAAGCTTTTGACAAAGTCCCGCATAATAGATTAATTCTCAAACTGAACGCAGTAGGGATTCAAGGAAATGCATGCACATGGATTAGGGAGTGGTTAACAGGTAGAAAACAGAAAGTACTGATTAGAGGAGAAACCTCAAAATGGAGTGAGGTAACCAGTGGTGTACCACAGGGATCAGTATTAGGTCCTCTGCTATTCCTAATCTACATTAATGATTTAGATTCTGTATAGTAAGCAAACTGCTAAATTTGCAGACGACACAAAAATAGGAGGAGTGGCAAACACTGTTGAAGCAGCAAAGGTCATTCAAAATGATCTAGACAGCATTCAGAATTGGGCAGACACATGGCAAATGAAATTTAATAGAGAAAAGTGTAAAGTGTTGCATGCGGGCAATAAAAATGTGCATTATAAATATCATATGGGAGATAGTGAAATTGAAGAAGGAACTATGAAAAGACCTAGGAGTTCATGTTGACTCAGAAATGTCTTCATCTAGACAATGTGGGAAGCTATAAAAAAGGCTAACAAGATGTTCGGATATATTGTGAGAAGTGTTGAATTTAAATCAAGGGAAGTAATGTTAAAACTCTACAATGCATTAGTAAGACCTCACCTAGAATATTGTGTTCAGTTCTGGTCACCTCGTTACAAAAAGGATATTGCTGCTCTAGAAAGAGTGCAAAGAAGAGCAACCAGAATTATCCTGGTTTAAAAGGCATGTCGTATGCAGACATGCTAAAAGAATTGAATCTATTCAGTCTTGAACAAAGAAGACTACGCTGGGCGATCTGATTCAAACATTCAAAATCCTAAAAGGTATAGACAATGTCAACCCGGGGACTTCTTTGACCTGAAAAAAAACAAGGACCAGGGGTCACAAATGGAGATTAGATAAAGGGGCATTCAGAACAGAAAATAGGAGGCACTTTTTTACACAAAGAATTGTGAGGGTCTGGAACCAACTCCCCAGTAATATTGTTGAAGCTGACACCCTGGGATCCTTCAAGAAGCTGCTTGATGAGATTCTGGGATCAATAAGCTACTAACAGCCAAACGAGCAAGATGGGCTGAATGGCCTCCTCTCGTTTGTAAACTTTCTTATGTTCTTATGTTCTTAATAATAACCACCAAAGTTACCAGTGGGTTTAGTTTACTGCTTCTGCCGCCTGCCTGCTTGCTTAACTTTAGCAATTGAGAATAACTGTAATCTCTGCATTTTTAATTTTGCACCGAAAACATATTCCATTAAGAGTTTCACTTCCCAATACAATCATTATATTAAACATGAATATAAACAATTTACCACATTCAACCAGACCTCTAAATAGGTCAAGGAAAAATATCTCCTCTCAACTGGCCACCCTGTCTTGTAATTATAGTTTATTTTTGTATGTCTTTTTCCATACAAGACCCTGAAACTAAGAAATAGTTCTAATGTGTGTTGTCTTACAATAATGATTAGTAAAAGCATATGGCGAGTAAAGCAATTAAACATTTCACTTGGGACACAGCATTTACTACAGATCATAATAATTTATTGTTTTATGTTTTTCTATTGTCATGCAACCAAAACATGTTACATTTACAAAAGCCAGGTTAGAAAAATAGATAATCTATTGCCATTTAAACATGTTATATACCTATATATCTATTATTAAAGCAGTTTTTAAAAAAGGGATGTGTTGATGAAGACGACATGGGACTAACTTGCCTGATGACCTTACCACGATAACATTTTTAAAGACAAGACATGGTAATGTGCTAGACATGTACTATCCTATTAGGCTGCTTGTAGTTAACATCCATATATAATCAACAATAGTTTAAATATTGTCTTTCAGAGATTATCCTTTGTATTTCATTTATTATCTTTTGATACTGAAGCTATTCAGCAATAAGTTCATTCCTCAATTTAGTTGCATATTATTACTCTCTTATTGCATGCGATCGATAACTTGATGACCTATTATTATTATTATTATTATTATTATTATTATTATTATTATTATTATTATTATTTAGCGGCCTGCCTTGCTCCAGTCTCAAATAACTCCTAAGATATTTAAATACATAGACTATAGTATTTGTATTGTTGGATTTATACATTAAGGTTTAGGCTATTATTTGAATATGAACAGAAAGAAACAATACAAAACATGATGCATAATGCATAGCGAGAGCAGTTAGTTGAAGCTGCTTCTGAACAAAATAAATCTATACATTACTTTAAACAGTAAAACATAAGAAAATAGTAAAAGAAAAACCTCCTGTAGTTTAATACTGTACATGTTTGATATGCATCAAATAAAAAAGACTCCAGTACAGCCTGGTGTCAAAGAAACCTTTTCCTTCATAATAATACATCACAAAGTACCATTTATAACACACTGGGAATTTTAAACAGAGACAATAGACTACAATATACTATTGTTATTATTCAAATACAAACATAACTCTTCTCCTTTTCTGCTATCTTTATTTAAGTGGTATATCATCAGAATGTGATATGTGTACCAAAATTTGACCCGTGTAACGTCAGAAAATGGGACGCTGTCCATGCTTTGACTGACTACTGCATAAATCACTAGAAACAAGACAAACTGTAGTTCAACCCCAAAATCCTATATGTTTACAATTGAACCCAGTTTGTTGCTCATCAGTTAAAGTCTCATACATTTGATGATTAGTGAAAAATTATGTTAAAAATAACTTTAAGGGACCAGCTCAGTACATCGTTCCCCGTTCAGATGGGCGTTTCCTTTTTTTCTGAGCTAAAATCATACCCAGGGCATGCACAGTACAAGGTGGACCACTTTTAAACGCCTACCCAAAATAACCCCACCTCGCTGCAAACCTACCACCCTAACAATGCTGGACTCCAATGTGGAATATGCCGAGTTAAACAGATCCAAGCATCAAGTCACTATTACAAAGATGCAATTTAAAAAAAAAAAAAAAACTTGTGATTGTTGTAAAATACTGGATTATAAATTTAAAGTATGGATATTTTTGACACAAACTGCGGTATGGCCTTATCATAGTCTGACATTCACAATTCCTATTAAATTTAAGTATTTAATAAAAAATGTTGTTAGTTTGAGATTATATATATATATATATATATATATATATATATATATATATATATATATATATAACTTCTATTATATAACTATTATATACTATATACTATATAACTTCTATTTAATGAGAGCTGAACAATAAACCTTTTATAAAATAATTTAAAGAAATAATGCATTCTGGGCGTATAGATATCTGCATTTATTAAGTAAATTAGGATTTTTTTTTTGTAGTGTAATTATTGACACCTAAGGTTCGAAACCTAAATTTTGATGATCTGTATCTCCCTCATGCAATAAAAAAAATATGTATATAAATAAAATAAATAAATAAATAAATAAATAACATAACCCCTGGAGCATATTGTAAAAGCATATTGTAGTCATTTTCAGTAAAACACCACATTGGAAACATATTTAACAAAGGAGTGTGCGCGCATGTTTGTGTGTAAAGGAACCTCCCCCTATTTCAGTCTCCGCGCGAGCTCTGAAAAAATCATCAGATCACTGAAGTTTGAAGAGAGAGGATGCAGGCGGTGTTTTGCTGGTCCTGCGATTGTCCGGGAGTTTCAAATGGTAAGTGAGAACTTTTTCAGAAATTGAACTCTAGTAGATTTTTTGTTTTTGTTCTTTTATAAATATTTAACCATGCTATTTTAAAAACCGTCTACGTAATGTAACAGTTTTAAACCACAATATGTGCAGTTTTGTTTGCTGTGTGGGACTGTGTCACTCGTATTAAACACACATTAGATTATTTTTTTAAAAAGAATAAGTTGTTTTCTGCATTTTTTTTGTGATACCCTTTTAAAAACGAAAAACGCTAAGTTGTACTGTGATACTATTTCTGTATGCAATAGTATAGTCCATATTAAATGCAGTTTAAATGCTGAAAATATTTATTTTGTTTGTTTTTTAAAAAACAAAATACATTTAGCTTTTCTCCTTTTCAATTACTGGTGTTGTATGTGAAAATATCTTAAGGTTTTAATGTTTGTCTGGTCAATATATGTATACATGAAGCATCAGTTAACATAAGCATTTATAAAATCCCGGTACCCAAAGCCCATTGATAACATACATGTCTTCTTATTAAACACTGTTTGTACAGAGCATAAGGACATATGCAATATTATATATATATATATATATATATATTTATATTATTTGTTTATTTAGCAGACACCTTTATCCAAGGCGAATTACAGAGACTAGGGTGTGTAAACTATGCATCAGCTGCAGAGTCACTTACAACTACGTCTCACCCGAAAGACGGAGCACAAGGAGGTTAAGTGACTTGCTCAGGGTCACACAATGAGTCAGTGGCTGAGATGGGATTTGAACCGGGGACCTCCTGGTTACAAGCCCTTTTCTTTAACCACTGGACCACACAGCCTCCATATATATATATTGTAACAAGACTGCAACTCACTCAGTTCGTTGCCCCTTTAAAACACTGACCCAGACACAGAAATAGAGGTTTTTGAAAGCGCTGACGCGCTATTTTTTTTAATAAACAAAATAAACAAAAACAAACACCTAGCTCTATTCGAGCAAAAACTGCAACACAACACAGGAACCTAAACTATAAACAGGACGGCTAAGCCGTTTACCTGTAACAAAACAAAACACACAGTTTTTCCACAAACCTTCACTCTTGGCACGCCTGCACACACTAGCAAGCAGGCTATACACACAGCAGCCCTGAACAGACTGGCTGCTTCTCTTTTATACCCTGCACCTGGCTCTAATTTACAATAATTACCAGGTGCAGGGGATAATCACTAATAAAATAATTAACACCACTAATTAAACAATAAAGCAAAACAATAAATTACTAACAAAAATGTGCCTGTGCACATGTCTTACGCAGGGAGGATTTTAACCCCCTCCCTGCTGTGTTATCATATATGTTTAACAGCAGTAAACAATAACAATGTTAATGAAGCAATACAGCGGCGTCTATTGCTTATTTATTGGCCCCGAAATAATAACAGTCCCGTTTCAGTTCACCCACACGTAACACATACACAAACACAAACACCAGTCCACAGTGCGTGCTCTAGTGC
Source organism: Huso huso (assembly GCA_036884735.1). NCBI lineage: Eukaryota > Metazoa > Chordata > Actinopteri > Acipenseriformes > Acipenseridae > Huso > Huso huso. The sequence goes on along the minus strand of CM072681.1, from coordinate 5,019,912 downwards.
TCGTGGTGAATACAGTTCTTTAGTGTTAAACAAAAGTGCAGTGTTCCGGGTTTAGTGCTGGCCTTTGGCGACAGCTCTGGATCATGCTAGCCGTCCAAATAATTACAAACAATATTATTAACAACAAACAAAAACACTCACGTTTCACAGCACAGGTTCTCCTTCTGGTCATTTAACGTAACCATTCACAAAGGAACAGATCACATCACTACGTCCCATTTTTATAACGTCACCCATGACCCCTTGGTCAACAAGCGCATCCGCTCCTCCAATCCACGGATGCCACGCCGTTTCCCACCCGGGTCATTGAGTTTGTATACCGTAGCATTGCCCCCTTTCTAGATGGCCGACTTCCACCTAACCCTGGGAATAAACTGTCGTGCCATTTAGTGCAGGGTATTCTGTTCCCTTTCATTCCATCTCTGTCACAGGTATGAACAAGGTTTTTATTGGTGATACCTTTTTAATAACAAAACAATAAAAAAAGAGAGTGACTTTTTACAATAGAAAACATGTAACAAGAAATCAGACCTTTTTTTTTTTTTTTTCAAGGGTACAGCAGCAGTATCCCCCTACCTGGCATTGAACCCACGACCCTCCGGTCAAGAGTCCAAAGCCCTAATCACTACTCCACATATACTAATAAGAAGCATTTCATTCAAAGAGCTTTAGTTTTCTAAAGCCTCTCAGGTTTTTCTTGTGGAATGGGACGCTTTTTAATCACAATAAGACACCTCAGGTCATCTTTTCAAAGCTTTTACGCCAGTCTTTAATTGACTCCTATTTTTTGAAAGCGGCAAACCACCTGTTCATTTTACAAAACTAGAACCAAACAGCTGAGTAATACACTGTATTTAAAGTCCTCTTCAGCACTCTCCATGTGTTTTGTTTTTCATCTTGTAACATTAACGTGATGTTTTGTCCTTTTTAAAATAAATAGAAGTTAATTAAAGCCTGGAGGAGACGCTTTGATAATGCGGCCCCTCGAGTCTCACAGAGCAGCGCACTCCTTGGCGTGTCTCATTGCTGATGACTCTTCTGCTGCTGTGGAGGCGGCTCTGTTGCCTGGTTTAGTTCGCAGCGCAGTCTGAGGAAGATTCTAAATCTGTGCCACTGGACAGCAGGGAGGAATACTATCCTGTATAAAGAATAGGATACAATAATACAGTTTAAGAGAAACTAAATAAAAGCATGTGGTAGAAATAGCAGAGGTTACCGCCTGGAAGTTTACTCGTAAAGAATGACCTTTCTGCGACCCTGTGCTGTATTTACCAAAACAAGTTCACACACACTGAACCTCCAAGACTAGCTAAGAGAAAGCTATGAAACTGCGAGCATGCCTGCGCCATTGTGGATCTGTTTGTGACAACGACGCTGAACTTGAATTAACATAATATACAGACATGCTCAAATTTGTTGGTACCCCTCCACAAAAAATGAAGAATGCACAATTTTCTCTGAAATAACTTGAAACTGACAAAAGTAATTGGCATCCACCATTGTTTATTCCATATTTAATCGAAATCAGACTTTGCTTTTGATTTTTTATTCAACATAATATTGTAAATAATAAAACAAATGAAAATGGCATGGACAAAAATGATGGGACCCCTAACCTAATATTTTGTTGCACAACCTTTAGAGGCAATCACTGCAATCAAACGTTTTCTGTAGCTCTCAATGAGACTTCTGCACCTGTTAACAGGTAGTTTGGCCCACTCTTCCTAAGCAAATTGCTCCAGCTGTCTCAGGTTTGATGGGTGCCTTCTCCAGACTGCAAGTTTCAGCTCTTTCCATAGATGTTCGATAGGATTCAGATCAGGACTCATAGAAGGCCACTTCAGAATAGTCCAATGTTTTGTTCTTATCCATTCTTGGGTGCTTTTAGCTGTGTGTTTGGGTCATTATCCTGTTGGAGGACCCATGACCTGCGACTGAGACAGAGCTTTCTGACACTGGGCAGTACGTTTAGCTCCAGAATACCTTGATAGTCTTGAGATTTCATTGTGCCCTGCACAGATTCAAGGCACCCTGTGCCAGGCGCAGCGACAGCCCCAAAACATAACCGAGCCTCCTCCATGTTTCACTGTAGGTATGGTGTTCTTTTCTTTGAAAGCTTCATTTTTTCGTCTGTGAACATAGAGCTGATGTGACTTGCCAAAAAGCTCCAGTTTTGACTCATCTGTCCAAAGGACATTCTCCCAGAAGGATTGTGGCTTGTCAATATGCATTTTAGCAAATTCCAGTCTGGCTTTTTATGTTTTTCTTTAAAAGTGGAGTCCTCCTGGGTCTTCTTCCATGGAGCCCACTTTCGCTCAAAAAAAGCGACGGATGGTGCGATCAGAAACTGACGTACCTTCACCTTGGAGTTCAGCTTGTATCTCTTTGGCAGTTATCCTTGGTTCTTTTTCTACCATTCGCACTATCCTTCTGTTCAATCTGGGGTCGATTTTCCTCTTGCGGCCCGGCCCAGGAGGTTGGCTACAGTTCCATGGACCTTAAACTTTAATAATATTTGCAACTGTTGTCACAGGAACATCAAGCTGCTTGAGATGGTCTTGTAGCCTTTACCTTTACCATGCTTGTCTATTATTTTCTTTCTGATCTCCTCAGACAACTCTCTCCTTTGCTTTCTCTGGTCCATGTTCAGTGTGGTGCACACAATGATACCAAACAGCACAGTGACTACTTTTCTCCATTTAAATAGGCTGAATGACTGATTACAAGATTGAGACATGTGTGATACTAATTAAAGAAACTAATTAGTTTGAAATATCACTATAATCCAGTTATTTATTATCTTTTCTAAGGGGTACCAACAAATGTGTCCAGGCCATTTTAGAATATCTTTTGTAGAATAAGCAATAATTCATCTCTTTTCACAGCTTCTTTGCTTTATTCTATGACATACCAAAGGCATGCAAGTATACATGATAAAATAGCTTTTAATTTCATCACTTTTCAGGAGGAATGAAGCATTATTTCAATGAGCTGTAAGGGTACCAACAAATTTGAGCACGTCTGTACTTCTAAAAACATTATCAGGTGTATGACGTTAGTGTTTGAACATCTCGTTCTGAAGAAGAGGATGGGAAATAACAATATCGGTGCACAAAACAGACTATATATCTGCGAAAAACTGCCTTCAGTTACAGCGTCCTGGTTGATAATACAGGGCTATATCAACTCCAGCAGGGGCACGGGGGTTACCTGAATTAAAATTGTATTCGCTGAAACAACTATAAAGCTACAAACAGCGTATTTACAATGTTAAAATTGAAAGTCATACTCAAGTAGTATTATTACTATAGTTTATGTCAAAAGTTTGATTGATGAGACCTTTGACCTTTTAAAAGACCCTTTGACCTTGTGTGTGAATATATGAATATATGCATAGATGAATATCTAATGAGGGGCCATGTATTTTATTTTAAAAGACATGTATGCTCATTGAATATATTTATATATATACATAAATTTGTTTATTTAGCAGACACCTTTATCCAAGGCGACTTACAGAGACTAGGGTGTGTGAACTATGCATCAGCTGCAGAGTCACTTACAACTACGTCTACAACTGACTTGCTCAGGGTTACACAATGAATCAGTGGCTGAGGTGGGATTTGAACTGGGGACCTCCTGTTTACAAGCCCTTTTCTTTAACCACTGGACCACACAGCCTCATGTACATATACACATATACACTGAAACTCTTCCCACAGTCAGATCAGCGACACAGTTTCTCTCCTGTGTGAGTTCGCTGGTGTTCTTTCAGATGTCCTGACTGACTGAAACTCTTCCCACAGTCAGAGCAGCGATACGGTTTCTCTCCTGTGTGAGTTCGCTGGTGTGAAACAAGGCTGTCTGACCGACTGAAACTCTTCCCACAGTCAGAGCAACTATACGGTTTCTCTCCTGTGTGAGTTCGCCGGTGTACTTTCAGTGTTCCTGACTGACTGAAACTCTTCCCACAGTCAGAGCAGTGATATGGTTTCTCGCCTGTGTGAGTTCGCTGGTGTGTTTTCATGTCTCTTGACTGTCTAAAACTCTTCCCACAGTCAGAGCAGTGATACGGTTTCTCTCCCGTGTGAGTTCGCTGGTGTGTTTTCATCTCTCCTGACTGACTGAAACTCTTCCCACAGTCAGAGCAGCGATACGGTTTCTCTCCTGTGTGAGTTCGCTGGTGTTCTTTCAGATGTCTGGACCGACTGAAACTCTTCCCACAGTCAGAGCAGTGATACGGTTTCTCTCCTGTGTGAGTTCGCTGGTGTTCTTTCAGGGTTCCTGATTGACTGAAACTCTTCCCACAGTCAGAGCAGCGATATGGTTTCTCTCCTGTGTGAGTTCGCTGGTGTTCTTTCAGATGTCCAGACTGACTGAAATTCTTTCCACAGTCAGAGCAGCGATACGGTTTCTCTCCTGTGTGAGTTCGCTGGTGATCTTTCAGGTTTCCTGAGTGACTGAAACTCTTCCCACAGCAAGAGCAGTGATATGGTTTCTCTCCGGTGTGAATTCTCTGGGTTTTTTTTAAGTGCCCTAACTGCGTGAAACCTTTCCCATAGTCAGGATATTCTCCACCGCCCGCCCTTGCTTTAGCTGCTGGACTGGAACCTGGAAAATACAAAACAGGAAAGAAAGTAAGAGGGACTGCTTGTAGTTTGTGAATGTAACTGAAGAGTCACGTGTGCTCGCAGTTGCTGGCTGAAACAACATTGAAACAGGTAAGCAAACGTAATACCGATCCACAAAAAGGGAGACAAAACTGAACCAGGTAACTACAGACCAATAAGCCTGACTTCTATTATATGTAAACTTATGGAAACTATAATAAGATCCAAAATGGAAAATTACCTATATGGTAACAATATCCTGGGTGACAGCCAGCATGGTTTTAGGAAAGGGAGATCATGTCTAACTAACCTACTTGACTTTTTTGAGGATGCAACATTGAAAATGGACAACTGCAAAGCATACGACATGGTCTATTTAGATTTCCAGAAAGCTTTTGACAAAGTCCCGCATAAAAGATTAATTCTCAAACTGAACATGTAGGGATTCAAGGAAATGCATGCACATGGATTAGGGAGTGGTTAACAGGTAGAAAACAGAAAGTACTGATTAGAGGAGAAACCTCGAAATGGAGTGAGGTAACCAGTGGTGTACCACAGGGATCAGTATTAGGTCCTCTGCTATTCCTAATCTACATTAATGATTTAGACTCTGATATAGTAAGCAAACTCGTTAAATTTGCAGACGACACAAAAATAGGAGGAGTGGCAGACACTGTTGAAGCAGCAAAGGTCATTCAAAATGATCTAGACCGCATTCAAAATTGGGCAGACACATGGCAAATGAAATTTAATAGAGAAAAGTGTAAAGTATTGCATGCGGGCAATAAAATGTTCATTATAAATATCATATGGGAGATAGTGAAATTGAAGAAGGAACTATGAAAGACCTAGGAGTTTATGTTGACTCAGAAATGTCTTCATCTAGACAATGTGGGGAAGCTATAAAAAGGCTAACAAGATGCTTGGATATATTGTGAGAAGTGTTGAATTTAAATCAAGGGAAGTAATGTTAAAACTCTACAATGCATTAGTAAGACCTCACCTAGAATATTGTGTTCAGTTCTGGTCACCTCGTTACAAAAAAGGATATTGCTGCTCTAGAAAGAGTGCAAAGAAGAGCAACCAGAATTATCCCGGGTTTAAAAAAGGCATGTCGATGCAGACAGGCTAAAAGAATTGAATCTATTCAGTCTTGAACAAAGAAGACTACGCTGCGATCTGATTCAAACATTCAAAATCCTAAAAGGTATAGACAATGTCAACCCGGGGGGACTTCTTTGACTTGAAAAAAAAAAAAGGACCAGGGGTCATAAATGGAGATTAGATAAAGGGGCATTCAGAACAGAAAATAGGAGGCACTTTTTTACACAGAGAATTGTGAGGGTCTGGAACCAACTCCCCAGTAATGTTGTTGAAGCTGACAACCTGGGATCCTTCAAGAAGCTGCTTGATGAGATTCTGGGATCAATAAGCTACTAACAACCAAACGAGCAAGATGGGCTGAATGGCCTCCTCTCGTTTGTAAACTTTCTTATGTTCTTATGTTCTTAAGTGAATTATAGTTAATCTGATAGTTTAAATCGTTGATTGCCAAGGTAACCAGACTGCTCTTAAAAATTGTAATGTAGATTTCCTTCGTGTGCTGGGTTATGTTGAATTGGGAGGCTGATTAGAAACGTGTGTTAAGTATACGGCTCCAGACCTACAGGATAGAGTAAATTGGCAAATAGTGTCTTAGAACACCAGCCGTTCTAAGCGCCAGCTACCTAAGGGCCACACTACCAAGGGCAGTTTGAGCTGTGGCAGTCCGAGCGAGGAGAGGTGGAGCTTTCCCAAATCTCTCCTAATGGCTACCAGAGGTCTTATTCCCACCTTGACACCTAATGTCTGGATCCCCTGGACAAAGCGTGCTCACTCTTTCTCCTCTCCTAGAATGAACACTGGTAAGTACTTGCTTCAGATACCGCTACTAACTCCCCCTCCCTCTGTACTGCTTGCTACAAACTGTAAATTCTCCTTCCTAAATTGCCGTTCTCTGACTAACAAAATATATTAAACATGGAATTACGTCATCCACACTCTTGCGATGTGCGCCTTTTTTGGAAAGTCGTACAGCCTTTTCTCATGCATCTGCGACCTGAAATCGTATGGGGTCTGCGCCGGACGTATCGCATTCATCTGCGCTAGATGTACAAACCAACCTTAAGGGCATGTGGCTAGGTGGTGGAGTGGATTGCATCATGTGAATTTCAGCTGTAGGGGCTTGCACTGCGTTCAATAGGCAGAGCGCTCCAGAGCATTACATGACACTTTCTATTGAACGACCTGCACGCCGAGAGCGCTTCGTAACGTTAGCTAACAAGCGAAGCCCTGTCTGGGCATATTGCGATAAAAAGGGAGACTGTGCTCTGCAGAGCTTAGTTGCAGCGGCAGTACAGGGACAATGTTAAAGCACATGAAAATAAAGCATCCTGTACATACGTGCTGAATCTAGTGTGGAAGTGAACTGCTAGTAGCGCTTCGTGATAAAACTGTGTTTTTCTTTTTAAGTCTGCACCCTCTATACCGACAGAGATGCCGATTCAGTTTGCAACTACTATTCTGGGACCGAGACTCGAGAGATGTTTAATATATTTTTTTTTTTAAAAGAGAGGATTGCTTCCATTTTATGTGTATTTTTTGGTCTTCTTTTTTTTCCTACTGCTGCCAGTCAGACAAGTACAAACTATTGCTCTTAATTTTTTTTTTTTTTTTTTTTTTTTAAACAGAATATTGATCCTGCAAATGTCACAAGTCTTTCTTTTGAATAACATGATACTGTACTTGGAATAAAATCAGTGTGAACATAACTAGTTATTGTCTCAATAATAGCACTATCTCAATGTTTTTGTTTTAATGTTTAAACTATATATTTATAAAAGTTTAAATGCTTAATAAATGAAACAGAATCTAGCACCCCTAATTATGTTACACATTTACAATAATATCCATCAATTTTTACACTGAACATTTCTAATGTTATATACAGTACTTAAGTTCTTCTCCCCCTTGGTATAATTGGGTATAGGAGTTCCAGTGTGAAAGGGGGATGAAAAAACAAATAGCTAGTAATGTAACCTACATGCTCCCTCCCTCCCTCTCAACCACACTGTGGATATCACGCAATCTAGTATGTCACAGCTACTGGGAGTCACTCACCTGCTAGACTGCATTCTGAATGTGACTGCCCGCCTTCCTTTCCACCTCCTTGTGTGCTGTTGGGAGAGTCTTCCTCTCCAGAACCTTGCTCTCTCATGCAGATTCTCTCCAGCAGCACGCTACACTCCCGCAGGCGTATAGGCTCCAGCTCAGGGGTGTGTGGTTTGAAGTCCTCGGATTCTTCCTTCCCTGGTTCCATGTGGTCAAACTCTACTTCAGGGGGCTCCCGTTTAATACGGACAATTTCCAACACATCTTCTTGTTTAACAAAAAGGGGTTCTTCTGTCTGGGGGCTCTCCAATTCACTGTGCTCAGCTTTAATCTCAGAGACCTCTGACTGCATCTTCTCACATTGCATCTCACAGATCTCCTGTTTAATGGGGAGGGAAGCCAGCCCAAAGAACTCCACTTTAAAGGGAAGAAGTTCAGGTTCAGGGAACTCCTCTTTAATCTGGACAGATTCCATCTCCATACTGTCCATGGCAGCACACGGGATTCTGTTTAGAAGTTGCTGAAAAAAATAAAGCATGTATTTATTTATTTATTTACAGTACTACTAAGGCCATTCAAAGGACTGACAAAATCTGGCCTTAATAGCAGGGGTGGCTTTACTATAGAAGGGACACAGAATTCCTTGTAATAAGTTTACAATGCCAGGATTTTATCTCTCTAATCTGAAGAATGATTGATGAAAGTTGGCAAAACGTTATGATATTTTTCTTTTAACAAGTATACTTAGTGTTTTATAATACTTTCTCTTAAAACGGCCGATCAGCAAGCAGTCATTTTGTCATTGGACCTTAAATTTAGATTTGTTTACAAAACATGATGTGTGATACAATATTACAGAAACTTTCTCAAACTCTGCATAGTTTGAAATATTTACACAAACATTGCCAACATATTTGAGGCCAAGTTACTTTTAGGTGATTCAAACATTCAAAATCCTAAAAGGTGTAGACAATGTCGACCCAGGGGACTTTCTTGACCTGAAAAAAGAAACAAGGACCAAGGGTCACAAATGGAGATTAGATAACGGGGCATTCAGAACAGAAAATAGGAGGCACTTTTTACACAGAGAATTGTGAGGGTCTGGAACCAACTCCACAGTAATGTTGTTGAAGCTGACACCCTGGGATCCTTCAAAAAGCTGCTTGATGAGATTCTGGGATCAATAAGCTACTAACAACCAAACGAGCAAGATGGGCTGAATGGCCTCCTCTCGTTTGTAACGTTTCTTATGTTCTTATGTTCTTATCGATAATACCTGACAGGTTTACACTGATCGACAAGGCAGTCAATAAACTATACTTACCGGATTGAAAAAAAAATGCATCAAAAATTGTGACACTGTTCAAGCCTGTGCCTAAATACACTGTTCTAGCTAGAAATCCAGAGGTACAACAAGCGGGTGGTAAATACAGTAAATACTGTTATATATTAAACATAAAAACATAGTTCCCTGATTTTTTGTGTATTAATTTCCCTGGTGCCTTTCAGTTTGTTACATTTTCAATGGAATTGGTCTTGTCTTCTTGCCTTGTTCATTTTGAAAACAAAGTCTGGGTCTGCCGCACTCATGCGCTGCAAAGAACTAAACTTAAATTTAAACAAAATGTAACGTTAGGTTACTTACCGTAACCCTGGTTCCCTGAAAGAGAAGATGACCACGAATGACATTACGTATGGGATATGCCTGCCCATTGGGTATCGCTGGGTTTAAACATTAATTAATAACATTATGAGTTCCTATTTTCTATTACTATTATGAGTTGAGTTCTTAAATAACCTAAGATAATATTATTCAGGCAGCCATAGGCTGCAGATGGAATAGGAAGCTTGTGATTGTGTAATTATGTATGAGTAGGCTCAATTATTATTATAATTGAAATTGAAATTATAAAAGTATCTTAAAAACATGTAGCCTAACACTTACCGATTGCAAGCTGCAGTCTGTGGTCAAAACATTGGAGCCTGGTCCAGTCATACAACGCGATAGCCTTGACCACGTTTGCCCCGTTATCAGTAGTGATGCAAACTTGCTTCTCCTCTTTCAGGCCCCAGGTGGCTAAAGCCTCTCTCATTGAATAAATTAGTTGTGTTGCCTCTAGTTGTCGCAACAACTCGGAGGCACTTTTTGCACAAGACTTGCGTTTGGGTAACATCAGTTGGTTTGAAGCCGAAATACTGCCATACGACAGAGGATGCGCCCTTCTTGGCCGCCAAATCAACGCTCTCCTCAGCAGCACTAATTTTTCCGACAAACCCTTTCTCTTTGCTCCTCACCATCAGCGTCTAAAAGCGCGCTCTGTGGGGACGCTTGTGATTGGTTAGCATGTGCATGCCACGCAGAGAGTGAGAGAGCCCGCTTGTGATTGGTCAGCACCCTCTGTGCATGTAGACACTGAATGAACGGAGTCTAGCGCATTTCATTGGAGGAGGTACCGTAGCCTAGTTTTTGTTGTTTTAACGGAGTGTCAAAGAAAGGAGAAAATCGCAGCCTATTGCGATATGGATATTGCACATGTCAATATCGCAATTTCGATCAGAATTCGATTAATCGTGCAGCCCTAATATATATAGACGTTATTTTTTATTTAAATGTGGACGATAAAACAGCAGGTTCCCTTTCAATTCGAAGACGACCACCAATGACATTACGTATGGGATATGCCTGCCCCTTTGGGTAGGTATCGCTGAGCTCTCTATACCAGAGCTGCAGATAGGCCCCTTCCTAGGATGATGCACTCGGTCCCGCCCACAGAGGGAATAAAACTGTCATCCTGAGAAAGCCATTTCTCTTTTTTTTTTTCGAACCCGTGAGGGCGACCGATGTGACCTCATTGTTGGTGGTCATCTTCTCTTTCAGGGAACCAGGGTTACAGTAACTAAACTAACGTTCCCTTTCAATTCGAAGACAACCACCAATGACATTACGTATGGGATAATGTATACCAGAGCCGTCGCGAGGGAGAAGGAACGGCAGCATATGAGGGACGCACTAGGACTGTCTAACCCAGGGGTTAGCGTTGTGAACTTACACCCTCAAGGACCCTCATGCCTAATGAAGGCAGGGCACGGTCTACCACATTAAGGCAGTAGAACCTGGAGAAGGTATGTGGCATAGCCCACCTAGCCGCAGTACAAATATCAGACATCGAGACCCCTCTGAAGAGGACCCAAGATGTAGCCAAACCTCAAGTGGAGTGTGCGGCTACCCTACCAGGTGGGGGCAAGCTAGCACCATCATACGCAGTCGAGACTGTGTCCACAATCTAATGTGACAGATGCTGCTTAGAGAGGGGCTGTCCTAGGGTCCGTGTCCCGTGACAGATGAAGAGATGGTCAGATTGACGCAGAGCTCTTGTCCTATGCACGTAGCATCTCAATGCCCACACTGGGCAGACAAGATTCAATCTCTCATCCTCTGTTGAAGCAAACGGAGGTGGATGGAAGGACTCCAGTTCCACAGACTGATTAATGTGGAAGGCTGTGATCACCATGGGGAGGAAAGCAGGGTTGGTGCGCAGAGACACCCTGCTGCAATCCTCCCAAATACGCATGCAGGAGCTGTGCACAGACAGTGCCTGCAGCTCACTGACCTGCTTAGCGGAGGTGAAAGCCACGAGGAAGGCTGTCTTCATAGACAGGTATTTCAGCTCAATGGAGTGTACGGGCTCAAACGGGGCCTTTGTGAGAGCCTCCAATACAATATTAAGGCTCCATTAGGGGAGAACAGTCCTCCCGGGAGGGCATAATCGCCGAGATATAGCATGCAGAGATAGCCGCTAAATACAGGAAGGTGACCTACCAGCATCAAGCAGTTCTTGCAGAAACTGTAAGATGACTGGCATAGGGCAAGATATGGGGTCATGGTTTCTAGACAGACACAAAACCTGGAATACCTCCACTCATAGGTATACAAAGACCTAGTGGAGTCTGTCCTAGTGCTCTGCAACGTACACACAAGCGCATCTGATAGCCCTAGGGCTAACCAGCGGTCCCTTTCATGGGCCAGACCCATAGCCGGAACCTGCCCGGTTCCGGGTGCCAATGAGTGCTTCTCGCCTGACTGAGGAGATCCAAGTGCAGTGGGATCTCCCAGGGCTGGCCGTGTAACAGTTGGCACAGGTTCGAAAACCAGATTCTCCTGGGCCACTTGGCGGCCCCTAGGAGAACTGATGCTTCCTCTAACCGGACCTTTTCGACAAATGCCAGGAGCAACAGTATAGGCGGGAAAGCATACAAGTGGGCCATTTGTGCGCTAGGGCGTCTACGCTGAATGGACCGCCTAAGCGGTGGAGGGAGTACCACAGGGGGCAATTCATCGTCTCTGCCGAGGCGAAGAGAACGACCTGCGCCTTCCTGAACCGTTCCCAAATGCGCTCCACTATCTGAGGGTGGAGGGTCTCTGTCGCGTTTGGTGTTGAGGTGGAACGTATTGAGCCACGCTTGTAGTGGACGCATGCGAAGCAGACCCATCTGAATGCACGATATGGCTGCGGCCATCAGACCCAATAGTTTCTGGCACAATTGGAGTGTGACATGCGATCCCTGTTGAAACAAGGAGAGGTAACCCTGGATAGCTCCAACTCTGTCGTCTGACAGGTATGCGCGCATCGTATTGAAGTCCAGCCGGAGCCCCAAGTACGTCGTGCACTGCACCGGTGTAAGCCAACTTTTTCCATCGTTGATGGTGAGGCCCAGCCTCGCCAGATGCTCTGACATGACCACCGTGTGGGCCACTGCTCCCTCTCATGACTGGGAACATGAGAGGGGGGCCAGGATAGCATCCACACACTTTGAAAACGTACGAGGAGCTAGGGAGAGGCCGAATCGCAGCACGGCAAACTCATAAATGCTTCCTTGAAAAGAGAAGCAGAGACACTTCCTGTGCGCTGGACGAATAGGAACGTGAAAGTACGCGTCCCGTAAGTCCACAGTGGTGAACCAGTCGCCCGGCCGAACGGACTGGAGAACGTGACGGTACGTCACCATCTTTTAAGATGCCGTTGAGGAGCCTCAGATCTAGGATGGGGCGAAAGCCGGCATCTTTTTTGGGTACCTCGGGCTGCTGAGGCTGTAGCGGGGCAGTTTGAGGTGGCTGTTTAGGGCGCTGGCCCTGGAAACGCCTCCTAAGATGCTGGTGTGTGGGCTGGCCACGTCCTGCCTTCCTGCCTGCCGGATGGGCCCGGTTGTTTGCTGGTGGTGTGCCCTGTAGACGATGCCAGAGGTCACCCAGCGGAGCCGTGGGGACTGGAACTCTCCTGGTCTGCATCCGAGGAGCTCGCCACTGGTTCGACCTGCCACACGCGGAAGCGCGGGGAGGTAGCAATGCGGCCACCTGCCGGGACGCCTCGCTGTCCCGGTGGGATCACGGTAAGATCTCTTCCACGGCTGTCCCAAAGGTATGTCCTGGGGATATAGGCACGTTTAGCAGCGCTGCCATATCCGCATCAGGAACTCTGGTTTGTGACAGCCACAGCTGTCTACGAGCCACAATCAAGCTTCACGATCTGCAGCAGCGTGTTGACCACCAGCTCAGGGAGAGGAGCCTCGTGCAGTACACTGTCCATATAAGCCGTGAGCACACTCGCTGTGTGTGACAGGCGAGTTGCCTGCGCCTCTGCTGCATACACCCGCTTGAGATGCGTTTCCGTCACCTTGCATTGAGGGTTTGGGCACACTGGGTCTCTAGCTAACCCACCCATCAGCGGGGCCTTAACCAGGGTCGCGATGGTGGAGTCTACTGGGGGGAACCCCGCTAGGCCAAGCTTTTCCACGCCTTCTAGAGAGGCAAGCGGTGTGGCCTGCTTTAGCAAGCTAGGACCTGAGGTCGGACGATCCCAAGAGGAGCGTACCTCCTCCATGAAATCTGGGAAGGCCAGGAACTTTTGAAGACGTGGAGCCATCGCCTGCGTCCGGAAAACAGACCTGCGTGGTTCTGCCTCCGCCCAGGGACCTGCAGGAAGGCTGCAGCACGTCCCATAAATGCCGAAACGAGCTAGACAACGGGGGAGCACTGGCTTCCGTGCCATGCAGGGGTGGAACCCCCACTTGCTTGACATGGGTCTGGTATTGTGCATGGGCTGTACACTGAACACTGCTTGCACTGCGCTCAAGCACTGATTAATAGTGCAACGCCGTGCACTTACCCACTAGTGCTGTAGCAGAGGGCTATGTGTGCGCCCCGGTACCGAAGCACCGGGGGGGCCGCTACGCATTTGTACCTACCCTAACCACGCGGTCACACACACCTGGTCAGCACGTAGCGTGCGGGGACACAAGGGCCGAAGCTGACAGCAAAAACCACGGTAGAATGGATAGTATAGGGGAGAGCACACTGTTTGTTTACAAGGCCCAACTCACCAGCCGGTGAGGTCTACTCGACAGCGGGGATGCGGCAAGGCCTAGCCTCGTGAAGGAGCTGTCTACTCTCAGAAAGAAATAGACATCCACTCGCGGGTGACTGCACAGGCAGTCGCACACACACGACAGACAGATAACAAAGAACAGCCTACCACGCAAGAGAGGAGGCCGCTGAAAGACAGAAAGGCAAAAGGCTCGGCCTTTTCAAAGTCGTTGATTCCGGGAAAGCGGAGAGCCAGCTTTCAGCACAAATGCAAGGGAAATACAATCAACTCCATTCAACTCGAGGAGCTCTTTTCTATCAATACACTCAGCTAAACACAGAGGTCTTACCCTACCGTCTTGAGAAGGAAAATGAGGAATGGCTTCCTCAAGATGACAGTTTTCTCCCCTCGGTGGGCGGGACCAAGTGCATCATCCTAGGAAGGGGCCTATCTGCAGCTCTGGTATAGAGAGCTCAGCGATACCTACTCAAAGGGGCAGGCATATCCCATACGTAATGTCATTGGTGGTCGTCTTCGAATTGAAAGGGAACCTGCTGTTTTATCGTCCACATTTAAATAAAAAATAACGTCTATATATATTAGGGCTGCACGATTAATCGAATTCTGATCGAAATTGCGATACTGACATGTGCAATATCCATATCGCAATAGGCTGCGATTTTCTCCTTTCTTTGACACTCCGTTAAAACAACAAAAACTAGGCTACGGTACCTCCTCCAATGAAATGCGCTAGACTCCGTTCATTCAGTGTCTACATGCACAGAGGGTGCTGACCAATCACAAGCGGGCTCTCTCACTCTCTGCGTGGCATGCACATGCTAACCAATCACAAGCGTCCCCACAGAGCGCGCTTTTAGACGCTGATGGTGAGGAGCAAAGAGAAAGGGTTTGTCGGAAAAATGAGTGCTGCTGAGAAGAGCGTTGATTTGGTGGCCAAGAAGGGCGCATCCTCTGTCGTATGGCAGTATTTCGGCTTCAAACCAACTGATGTTACCCAAATGCAAGTCTTGTGCAAAAAGTGCCTCCGAGTTGTTGCGACAACTAGAGGAAACACAACTAATTTATTCAATGAGAGGCTTTAGCCACCTGGGGCCTGAAAAGAGGAGAAAGTTTGCATCACTACTGATAACGGGCAACGTGGTCAAGGCTATCGCGTTGTATGACTGGACCAGGCTCCAATGTTTTGACCACAGACTGCAGCTTGCAATCGGTAAGTGTTAGGCTACATGTTTTTAAGGCACTTTTATAACTTCAATTTCAATTATAATAATAATTGAGCCTACTCATACATAATTACACAATCACAAGCTTCCTATTCCATCTGCAGCCTATGGCTGCCTGAATAATATTATCTTAGGTTATTTAAGAACTCAACTCATAATAGTAATAGAAAATAGGAACTCATAATGTTATTAATTAATTAATGTTTAAACCCTTTGCGGTCCATTTATTCAGTGCGTGTCAGGCGCGTCAGGTTAAATTTACTTTCATGCGCAGTTTATTTTAGACGTGCTGTTTAAAAGTATTTTTTTTTCACAGTAAAACATGTTTAAAATGCATTGCATATCAACAGTACACTCAGTACTGCATCTCCAGCCCCGCCCTACCCTTTGTTCGCTATATCTTTCACATATGCCAATAAATAAATAAATAATAATAATAACAATAATAATAGTCGTGCATACTGATAAATCATCTCCTGATTACTCGTTTTATCACCAAACTCCTCAATAATGCGATCCAAGTCATTATTTTATTACTATAACATCTCAGAAAGCTCTGCAAATGTCCGTGATATTCTCTGAAGTTCAGGGACAGTCAAAACAAACGTTTGACTAACCAGGAGCTGGTGGACATTATTTTGATGTTAAGAAATTAAATAAAACAATGTTGGAAAAGATTTGGTTTTGTATTCAGTTAGCACAGTATGTATTTATTCCTATGATCTCATTTTAGAAGCGATGTTCTGACACTTGTTTTAACCATGTCTGATTGCATTTTTGAAGTTTTCACACAAGTGTTTGAAAATCGCAATTAATAATCGCAATTGCGATTTTTTGGCCAGATATTGCAATTAGATATTTTATCCAAATCGTGCAGCCCTAATATATATATATATATATATATATATATATATATATATATATATATATATATATATATATATATATATATATATATATAAACATCTTAAGCTGTTTGGGGGGGGGGGGAAAGGCCCGGTATAGTGCAGATTTCTGCAGTTCTGAATCGCGGAGATGTGCGTTCTTAAATAAATAAATACATGAGTGTGTTGTTGTAGCAACTGGTGATCAAATAAATAATAAAGTAAAATAAAACTAAATAAAATCAATAAATAATAATGTTATCATTGCCTTAAAGTGATTACTTTAATGTCATAATGCACTGCAAGTGTTTAGGGAATGCTGCGTTGTGTTTTCAAGCGCTTCACTGCGCTGCAAGGTTTGGAGACGGCGTTTCTCTGGAAGCTGCGCGTGACGTCAGAAACACAGCAGCCAAGAGCAGCCGGCGAAGCAAACTAACAGAACGCAACCAGAATTTACCCTCTACGTCAGGGACACGCAACCCGCGGCCCGTTTATCGTCTGACTGCGGCCCAGTGTATTTATTCCATTTCACTTATGAATATATCGTCAATATTTTTTGTAACTTTGTTGACTTGCTTTTTCTCACATTTCTTCCTCTCCTTTCTCAAATGCACAAACCCGCTGCATTGAAAGAACCCATTCCAACACATAGGAGTCAGGCTTGTTGCTAGGGAGGTGACGTCACTGCTGCTACAACTTAACAACTCGTCTGCTAAAATAAAAACCGCGTCAGCAAGTAGATATTTAATGTGCTGTGTATTATTATGTATAACGTTTGGTTGCGCACCTTTGCGCTAGATGCTTTCAGAACAAGTTAAATTTGGCTGGAAAATCGCCAGTCTGGCACGCAGACTCTATGGTATGTGAATAAAAACAAATGCGCTAGCACAGCGACGCCGCTTCAGAAATACAACACACATACAAACTGCGCACTTTCAAAGTAATACTATATAACAGCTCTCTGTAGTTTTAAAACATATTTTACAACTTAATAAAGACTCACTTACTTGCTACCTCTTCCCCTCAGTGTTTACCTCCCACAGAACGGGGAGGGGCTGCGGAACGAGGAATATACCAATCGCAAAATACAAACTGTTCAGTGCGGTTTGGCAATTCATCTAATATGGACCGCAAAGGGGATGGTGATACCGGGGATCCTTTAATTAAAAATAATACTTTGAATTTTAACATCGTAAACGAGCTGTTTGTAGCTCATTTAGCTTTTCTAAGCAAATTATATTTTAATTCAGGTTACCCCGCGCCCCCTGCCAGAGTTGGTATAGCCCTATATTATCAACCGGGACGCTGTGACTGTAGGCAGCAGCGCCAATGCAGCGAGTTTTTCCTATATATGTGAACTGTGTTTTGTGCAATGCTATTGCTATTTCCCGTCCTCTTCTTCAAAACGAGATGTTCAAACACCAGCGGTATACCCCTGAATGTTTTTAGAAGTATATTAGGTTAATTTAAATTGAGCACCGTTGTCACAAACAGATCCAAAATGGCGTAGGCATGGGCGCAGTTTCATAGCTTTCTTTTCGCTAGTCTTGGAGGTTCAGTGTGTGTGAACTTGTTTTTGGTAAATACAACACAGGATAGCAGAAAGGTCATTCTTTACGAGTAAATTTCCAGGCAGTAACCTCTGCTATTTCTACCACATGCTTTTATTTAGTGTCTCTTAAACTGTATTATTGTCTCCTATTCTTTATACAGGACAGTATTCCTCCCTGCTGTCCAGCGGCACAGATTTAGAATCTTCCTCAGACTGCGCTGCGAACTAAACCAGGCAACAGAGCCGCCTCCACAGCAGCAGAAGAGTCATCAGCAATGAGACACGCCAAGGAGTGCGCTGCTCTCTGAGACTCGAGGGGCCGCATTATCAAAGCGTTTCCTCCAGGTTTTCTGTAGCCTACAGAATGTGCACATTGCAAAAAGCGTTTATTTTTAAAACATGACAATACATCTCTTAGGTTTTATTAATAAGCACCAATATTCTATTTGAGTGACCGTTAGGATGTAGCCGTTCAAAAGTTACAAGTTAAATTGCCACAAAACCGTAAAAATGTAAGTGCTTCGATGTATCCAGTAGGTGGCACCAAAACACTGTTCAGCTTTTACATGGTAGAGCTTAGACTGCATTGGTTGATAATGTACATTCCTCCTTGAATGAGTTCAGTAAAAAGGGGCGGACCTAGATATTTCAAACAGAATTACTGATATTTTTGTGACACAATACTGAACTGATGGGGTATTTATACCACAATATAAAGCATTCTTTAATTCTTAGATTAAACTGCTGCATAATAAAGTGAATGTACACACACATTTGTGTTTAGTTTTTAAGTCTTCAAATAATTAGATTAAGAACATAAGAAAGTTTACAAACGAAAGGAGAGGCCATTCAGCCCATCTTACTCGTTTGGTTGTTAGTAGCTTATTGATCCCAGAATCTCATCAAGCAGCTTCTTGAAGGATCCCAGGGTGTCAGCTTCAACAACATTACTGGGGAGTTGGTTCCAGACCCTCACAATTCTCTGTGTAAAAAAGTGACACCCTTTGTTTCTTTTTTTCAGGTCGAAAAAGTCCCCTGGGTCGACATTGTCAATACTTTTAGAATTTTAAATGCTTGAATTAGATCACCGCGTAGTCTTTTTTGTTCAAGACTGAATAGCCAGTCTGCATATGACATGCCTTTTTAAAACCGAATAATTCTGGTCCCTCTTGCACTCTTTCTAGAGCAGCAATATTCTTTTTTGTAACCAGGTGACCAGAACTGAACACAATATTCTAGGTGAGGTCTTACTAATGCATTGTTGAGTTTTAACATTACTTCCTTTGATTTAAATTCAACACTTCACAAAATATTAACAGAGCATCTTGTTAGCCTTTTTTTGTAGTTTCCCACATTGTCTAGATGAAGACATTTCTTAGTCAACCAGTAAATTTTAAACCAGGTTTCATAGTTCCCGATCAAGTTCACTATCTCCCATATGATATTTATAATGCACATTTTTATTGCCCCCCATGCAATAACTTTACACTTTTCTCTATTAAATTTCATTTGCCATGTGTCTGCCCAATTCTGAATGCTGTCTAGATCATTTTGAATGGCCTTTGCTGCTTCAGCAGTGTTTGCCACTGGTTTTTGTGTCGCCTGCAAATTTAACGAGTTTGCTTACTATACTAGAATCTAAATCATTAATGTAGATTAGAACATAGCAGAGGACTATTGTTTTGACTATATTGTTACCATATAGGTAATTTTCCATTTTGGATCTTGTTACAGTTTCCATAAGTTTACATATAATAGAAGTCAGGCTTATTGGTCTGTAGTTACCTGGTTCGGTTTTGTCTCCCTTTTTATTTGGATCGGTATTACGCTTGCTATTTTCCAGTCTGTCGGTTCAACCCCTGTGTCAAGAGACTGTTGCATGATCTTGGTTAAAAAGGTTTTTTAATAACTTCTTTCATTTCTTTGAGTACTATTGGGAGGATCTCATCTGGCCCAGGGTTTGTTTATTTTAAGAGCTCCTAGTCCCTTTAACACACTGCCTCTGTTATGCTAAAAACGTTATTTAAAATTGATAGGAACAGGTCGACATGTGGGGCATGTTGTCCATATCCTCCTTTGTAAAAAACCTGTGAAAAGTAATCATTTAATATATTTACATCTTGTGATATTTTGTATTTTTTTTTTGTTCATCTATGATTTTTGCCATTTGTGTCTCTTAGACATTTAACCTCCTCTTTGAATGTTCTCTTGCTGTTATAATATTGGAAAAATATTTTGGAATTGGTTTTAGCCCCTTTAGCAATATTGTTTTCTATCTCTCTTGGCCTTTCTAACTTCCTTTTTGACTTGTGTTTGCAGTTCCAAGTACTCTTCTGTGTACTTTGTTTTGGTCCCTTTTAAACGCTCTGTAAAAAAGTGCGTTTTTTCGCTGAATATTTTTTTTAATTGATCTATTAAACCATTTTGGCCATTTTGTTTTAGCTTTAGGTTTGTCTACTTTTTTGGGATGTAATTGTTTTTGTGCCTCTAGTACTTTGATTTTTTTAAAAAAACAGCCATCCTTTTTTCTGTGGATGTTTTCTCTATTTTATTCCAATCTACTTCTGTTAGTCTCCGGATCATACCTTCATAGTTTGCTTTTCTAAAATTGTAAACCTTAGCTTTAGTCATTACTTTTGGGGTTTTAAAAATATTTCAAATGAGACCATGTTGTGGTCTGAGTTTTAACATGGCTCTCTGACCTCTGTTGTAAATTATTCTGTCTTCATTATTTGAAAAGACTAAATCAAGGCATGCCTCCCTCTAGTCGGTGCCTTGACAAATTGCGTTAGGAAGCAGTCATTTGTCATTTCCACCATTTCAATTTCACTATCTCCCCCATGATATTTTCCCATTTTATATGGGGAAGTTGAAATCCCTCATTAGTATGGCTTCTCCTTTTCTACATTTTATTTGTCATTGTACAACAGATTATTTTGCTCAACGCCTGAATTTGACGGCCTGATTTAACACCTGGGCTTCAAGACTCCATTTTTTGTATAGCGCCACCCCTCCAAATCTTCTGTCCTGCCTGTCTTTCCTATACAGTGTGTACCCACTAATATTATATTCGCTCCATCACTATCAGACAACCAAGTTTCTGTAACACCTATCACATTTTAGTTACTTGTTACAGTTAGTGTTAGCTTCAAGTTCTAACATTTTGTTTCTGAGACTTCTAGCATTAAGATAAATACATTTAATAGTGGTCTTACCTGAGCTGTTGCCCTTGTTTTGATGTGGTCTCCCTTCTGTTTTTTGTTTTCTCCCCCTTTGTAACAACTAGTTTAAATGCTTCTGGACCTCTTGAAGGATCCCTTTCCCAGTAGATTGGTTCCTTTTAAGTTTAACTGCAGTCCGTCCCACCTGTATAGATAGTCCTTGTTGTAGAATGTGCTCCAATGTTCAAGAAAGGTGAAGCCTTCCTGTGTGCACCACGATTTCAGCCATGCATTTTTTGATTTTGTATTTCCAGCTGTCCATATGGTCCTTTGCAAGGTGCCGGCAGTATCCCAGAAAATTCCACAGTTTTGGTCTTGTCTTTTAAATTTCCTTCCTTTTAGCTCTCGGAATTTGTTTTGCAGGGATCTTGGCCTGTCTCTTCCAATGTTGTTGGTACCGGCGTGTTTGCGACTACTACAGGGTCGTCTCTGTTTCGTTCTAGGAGCCTGTCCACATTCTCAGTGATGTGTTTTTACTGAGGCTCCTGGAAGGCAGCACACTGTTGTTTTAGCTTTAAGGGGTCCAAACTTTGAATTGAACTTGCTGTGTTTCTCAATATGGAGTCCCCAAAATCATGACCTCCCTTCTTTTTCTATGCCTGGCCAGGGTCCTGGATGTTGTTTCTTTGATTCTCTTGATGTTGGTTTTGGTCATCTAAATGTTGAAGTGGCTCAAATTTGTTGGATGTTTGGATTTTCTGGTGGTTGTGTTTGGTCTGAGTTTCTTTTTTCCCTGCTTTTGCCTATCTGAACCCAGCTGTTTATTCTGTCTTCCATGAATTGTGGGTGTGTCAGCTCCTCAAGCTCCTGTTGCTGTCTCATTTCCTCCATCTCCTTTTCTAGCAGACTTACTCGTTGAAGCAAGTCCTGGATCGGGTTTTCCACTTTACACACACTTGGTTGAGCTCTGTTGGGTTTTCTCGGATTTCCACATCATGCAGTTGTCACAGATTACTTTGCTTGAAGACCATTTTTTTTTAAGTTTAGTTTAGCTTCTGCAGCTGTCAACCTGCTTTCAACAGCTTCTAACTGCGTTGTACTTGTCCTGATTTAACACTTTACATCTCCCTTATGTCGCTTCCACACGCCGTCGCTGGGAAGCCTGGCTGCCTTTGTTTGTGTTTGTACTGCGGGCTTCGCCCTCAGACAACCAAGTCCCAGAACACCTATCAATTTGAATCAGCTGCTCCGAGTTTCAGCTTGTTATCAGAAAAATACACGCAGATGTAGCTGTAGACATTTAATAGGGTCAAAAAGAAGTGTGTTTTCTCAGTGTGTGTGTGTCTCACTAGTAATGATTTCCCAAAAAGAAGGAATGAAATCTAAAACAGCTGTCTTGAAACTTCATCATCAAATCAGAATAAGTGAAAGTTCTTTGAATAAGTGTGTGCAGCTCCTGTGTCTTATCTTGTCCAGCATGGGGAATTAGTTCAAGGGTAATGTGCTCACTTAGCATGGTGAAGTATCGGTTACATACCTTATTCTCCATTAAAGGCTTTTTTAAGAAATAGGTTGGAAAAATGATCAAATTGAGTGTTACTTGTTTTATTAAAATATCGGGTTCCATGCCTGTATTCTCCAATGGATGCTTTTTCTTTAAGAAATCGGTTGGTCTTGATCAAAATTGGAGCGTTATTTTGAGAGAAAAAAAGAAGGAATAATTTCATTCAAATAGTTGTGTGCAGCTCCCATGTCTTATCTTGTCCAGCATGGGGAATTAGTTCAAGTGGTAATGCGCTTGTTTAGCATGTGAGAAGTATCGGGTTCCATGCCCGTATTCTCCAATGAATGCTTTTTCTTTAAGAAATCGGTTGGAAAATGATCAAATTGGAGTGTTACTTGAGAGAAATAATTTCATTCAAATAGCTGAGGGACAAAATACATGCAACAAAAGTCACGAGCCAGGTAGGAGTCGAACCTACAATCTTCTGATTCGTAGTCAGACACGTTATCCATTGCGCCACTGGCCCATGTGTTCAAAAAGCACTGTTAACGCACACTCATTCAAAACAATGGGGGCAGCTATTGACTGCTGCAGTCACCTGAGCTTCCCAGCCTTTTCTTTTGCTGACTGTATATTGTAATATATAACAAAAACATTGTCAATGTAAAAAACAAGTTATAAAAATGCAACAGCCGTTTAAATGGGGTGATATCAAACACAAAACTCCAAGTTAGGAGAAGCAATTAGGCCAATTTTATCAAGCATCAAGCAAATTGGCACAATTGAAAGGAGCTGGAAGACAAGATTCACACAATTCTTGCTTCTAACTTGGCAACCTTTTTGATCGCATCGCTCCACTTTATCGCTCCACTTGAAATGCTCAGTGGCTTTACGGGCTAAGGTCATGTGCTCTTCAAGAACATCATGTTGCAAGTTCAAACAACTTGAAATGCTCTTTGTATGACTTGAAGTGACTGAGACACACACTCACACTCACACACACTCACACACACTGAGACTGTTTGTGTTTCTCAGTGTGTGTGTGTCTCACTAGTAATGATAGGGACAAAAAGAAGGAATGAAATCTAAAACAGCTGTCGAAACTTCATCATCAAATCAGAATAAGTGAAAGTTCTTTGAATAAGTGTGTGCAGCTCCTGTGTCTTATCTTGTCCAGCATGGGGAATTAGTTCAAGTGGTAATGTGCTCATTTAGCATGCGAGAAGTATCGGGTTCCATGCCTGTATTCTCCAATGGATGCTTTTTCTTTAAGAAATCGGTTGGAAAATGATCAAATTGGAGCGTTACTTGAGAAAAAGAATTTTATTCAAATAGCCGAGGGACAAAATGCATGCAACAAAAGTCACGAGCCAGGTAGGAGTCGAACCTACAATCTTCTGATTCGTAGTCAGACGCGTTATCCATTGCGCCACTGGCCCCTGTGCGCAACAAGCACTGTTAACGCACACTCAGCAAAAATAATGGGGGCAGCTATTAACTGCTGCAGTCACCTGAGCTTCCCAGCCTTTTGTTGCCTATGTATTGTAAACAACGAAAAACACGCTCAGCCACCCATTGATAGCTCAGCTGGTAGAATGGATAATCATAATGGCAATCCTGGCATTTATGTTGTTGGTTCAATTCTGGTTTGATTTCTGTTTCTGTTTGGATTTTTCACTGTTTTTACTGGTAATAATAGGGACAAAAAGAAGGAATGAAATCTAAAACAGCTGTCGAAACTTCATCATCAAATCAGAATAAGTGAAAGTTCTTTGAATAGGTGTGTGCAGCTCCCATGTCTTATCTTGTCCAGCATGGGGAATTAGTTGAAGTGGTAATGCGCTTGCTTAGCATGTGAGAAGTATCGGGTTCCATGCCCGTATTCTCCAATGAATGCTTTTTTTTTAAGAAATCGGTTGGAAAATGATCAAATTGAGCGTTACTTGAGAGAAATAATTTCATTCAAATAGCTGAGGGACAAAATACATGCAACAAAAAAGTCACGAGCCAGGTAGGAGTCGAACCTACAATCTTCTGATTCGTAGTCAGACACGTTATCCATTGCGCCACTGGCCCATGTGTTCAAAAAAAGCACTGTTAACGCACACTCATTAAAAACAATGGGGCAGCTATTGACTGCTGCAGTCACCTGAGCTTCCCAGCCTTTTGCTGACTGTATATTGTAATATATAACAAAAACATTGTCAATGTAAAAAAAACAAGTTATAAAAATGCAACAGCCGTTTAAATGGGGTGATATCAAACACAAAACTCCAAGTTAGAGAAGCAATTAGGCCAATTTTATCAAGCATCAAGCAAATTGGCACAATTGAAAGGAGCTGGGGCCCAAGATTCACACAATTCTTGCTTCTAACTTGGCACCTTTTTTGATCGCATCGCTCCACTTTATCGCTCCACTTGAAATGCTCAGTGGCGCAGCGGGCTAAGGTCATGTGCTCTTCAAGAACATCATGTTGCAAGTTCAAACAACTTGAAATGCTCTTTGTATGACTTGAAGTGACTGAGACACACACTTTTTGAGACTGTGTGTGTTGTAGTGTGTGTGTTTCTCAGTGTGTGTGTGTCTCACTAGTAATGATAGGGACAAAAAGAAGGAATGAAATCTAAAACAGCTGTCGAAACTTCATCATCAAATCAGAATAAGTGAAAGTTCTTTGAATAAGTGTGTGCAGCTCCTGTGTCTTATCTTGTCCAGCATGGGGAATTAGTTCAAGTGGTAATGTGCTCATTTAGCATGCGAGAAGTATCGGGTTCCATGCCTGTATTCTCCAATGGATGCTTTTTCTTTAAGAAATCGGTTGGAAAATGATCAAATTGGAGCGTTACTTGAGAAAAAGAATTTTATTCAAATAGCCGAGGGACAAAATGCATGCAACAAAAAGTCACGAGCCAGGTAGGAGTCGAACCTACAATCTTCTGATTCGTAGTCAGACGCGTTATCCATTGCGCCACTGGCCCCTGTGCGCAACAAAGCACTGTTAACGCACACTCAGCAAAAATAATGGGGGCAGCTATTAACTGCTGCAGTCACCTGAGCTTCCCAGCCTTTTGTTGCCTATGTATTGTAAACAACGAGAAACACGCTCAGCCACCCATTGATAGCTCAGCTGGTAGAATGGATAATCATAATGGCAATCCTGGCATTTATGTTGTTGGTTCAATTCTGGTTTGATGACTGTTTCTGTTTGGATTCTTTCACTGTTTTTACTGGTAATAATAGGGACAAAAGAAGGAATGAAATCTAAAACAGCTGTCGAAACTTCATCATCAAATCAGAATAAGTGAAAGTTCTTTGAATAGGTGTGTGCAGCTCCCATGTCTTATCTTGTCCAGCATGGGGAATTAGTTGAAGTGGTAATGCGCTTGCTTAGCATGTGAGAAGTATCGGGTTCCATGCCCGTATTCTCCAATGAATGCTTTTTTCTTTAAGAAATCGGTTGGAAAATGATCAAATTGGAGCGTTACTTGAGAGAAATAATTTCATTCAAATAGCTGAGGGACAAAATACATGCAACAAAAGTCACGAGCCAGGTAGGAGTCGAACCTACAATCTTCTGATTCGTAGTCAGACACGTTATCCATTGCGCCACTGGCCCATGTGTTCAAAAAAGCACTGTTAACGCACACTCATTAAAAAACAATGGGGCAGCTATTGACTGCTGCAGTCACCTGAGCTTCCCAGCCTTTTGCTGACTGTATATTGTAATATATAACAAAAACATTGTCAATGTAAAAAAAAAACAAGTTATAAAATGCAACAGCCGTTTAAATGGGGTGATATCAAACACAAAACTCCAAGTTAGGAGAAGCAATTAGGCCAATTTTATCAAGCATCAAGCAAATTGGCACAATTGAAAGGAGCTGGGGCCCAAGATTCACACAATTCTTGCTTCTAACTTGGCGCCTTTTTTTTTCGCATTTTTATCGCTCCACTTGAAATGCTCAGTGGCGCAGCGGGCTAAGGTCATGTGCTCTTCAAGAACATCATGTTGCAAGTTCAAACAACTTGAAATGCTCTTTGTATGACTTGAAGTGACTGAGACACACACTTCACACACACTCACACACACTGAGACTGTGTGTTTGTAGTGTGTGTTTTCAGTGTGTGTGTGTCTCACTAGTAATGATAGGGACAAAAAGAAGGAATGAAATCTAAAACAGCTGTCGAAACTTCATCATCAAATCAGAATAAGTGAAAGTTCTTTGAATAAGTGTGTGCAGCTCCTGTGTCTTATCTTGTCCAGCATGGGGAATTAGTTCAAGTGGTAATGTGCTCATTTAGCATGCGAGAAGTATCGGGTTCCATGCCTGTATTCTCCAATGGATGCTTTTTCTTTAAGAAATCGGTTGGAAAATGATCAAATTGGAGCGTTACTTGAGAAAAAGAATTTTATTCAAATAGCCGAGGGACAAAATGCATGCAACAAAAGTCACGAGCCAGGTAGGAGTCGAACCTACAATCTTCTGATTCGTAGTCAGACGCGTTATCCATTGCGCCACTGGCCCCTGTGTTCAAAAAAGCACTGTTAACGCACACTCAGCAAAAAAAAATGGGGCAGCTATTAACTGCTGCAGTCACCTGAGCTTCCCAGCCTTTTGTTGCCTATGTATTGTAAACAACGAGAAACACGCTCAGCCACCCATTGATAGCTCAGCTGGTAGAATGGATAATCATAATGGCAATCCTGGCATTTATGTTGTTGGTTCAATTCTGGTTTGATGACTGTTTCTGTTTGGATTCTTTCACTGTTTTTACTGGTAATAATAGGGACAAAAAGAAGGAATGAAATCTAAAACAGCTGTCGAAACTTCATCATCAAATCAGAATAAGTGAAAGTTCTTTGAATAGGTGTGTGCAGCTCCCATGTCTTATCTTGTCCAGCATGGGGAATTAGTTGAAGTGGTAATGCGCTTGCTTAGCATGTGAGAAGTATCGGGTTCCATGCCCGTATTCTCCAATGAATGCTTTTTCTTTAAGAAATCGGTTGGAAAATGATCAAATTGGAGCGTTACTTGAGAGAAATAATTTCATTCAAATAGCTGAGGGACAAAATACATGCAACAAAAGTCACGAGCCAGGTAGGAGTCGAACCTACAATCTTCTGATTCGTAGTCAGACACGTTATCCATTGCGCCACTGGCCCATGTGTTCAAAAAAAGCACTGTTAACGCACACTCATTAAAAACAATGGGGGCAGCTATTGACTGCTGCAGTCACCTGAGCTTCCCAGCCTTTTGCTGACTGTATATTGTAATATATAACAAAAACATTGTCAATGTAAAAAAACAAGTTATAAAAATGCAACAGCCGTTTAAATGGGGTGATATCAAACACAAAACTCCAAGTTAGGAGAAGCAATTAGGCCAATTTTATCAAGCATCAAGCAAATTGGCACAATTGGAAAGGAGCTGGGGCCCAAGATTCACACAATTCTTGCTTCTAACTTGGCGCTTTTTTGATCGCATCGCTCCACTTTATCGCTCCACTTGAAATGCTCAGTGGCGCAGCGGGCTAAGGTCATGTGCTCTTCAAGAACATCATGTTGCAAGTTCAAACAACTTGAAATGCTCTTTGTATGACTTGAAGTGACTGAGACACACACACACACTCACACACACACACACACACACTGAGACTGTGTGTTTGTAGTGTGTGTGTTTCTCAGTGTGTGTGTGTCTCACTAGTAATGATAGGGACAAAAAGAAGGAATGAAATCTAAAACAGCTGTCGAAACTTCATCATCAAATCAGAATAAGTGAAAGTTCTTTGAATAAGTGTGTGCAGCTCCTGTGTCTTATCTTGTCCAGCATGGGGAATTAGTTCAAGTGGTAATGTGCTCATTTAGCATGCGAGAAGTATCGGGTTCCATGCCTGTATTCTCCAATGGATGCTTTTTCTTTAAGAAATCGGTTGGAAAATGATCAAATTGGAGCGTTACTTGAGAAAAAGAATTTTATTCAAATAGCCGAGGGACAAAATGCATGCAACAAAAAAGTCACGAGCCAGGTAGGAGTCGAACCTACAATCTTCTGATTCGTAGTCAGACGCGTTATCCATTGCGCCACTGGCCCCTGTGCGCAACAAGCACTGTTAACGCACACTCAGCAAAAATAATGGGGGCAGCTATTAACTGCTGCAGTCACCTGAGCTTCCCAGCCTTTTGTTGCCTATGTATTGTAAACAACGAAAACACGCTCAGCCACCCATTGATAGCTCAGCTGGTAGAATGGATAATCATAATGGCAATCCTGGCATTTATGTTGTTGGTTCAATTCTGGTTTGATGACTGTTTCTGTTTGGATTCTTTCACTGTTTTTACTGGTAATAATAGGGACAAAAAGAAGGAATGAAATCTAAAACAGCTGTCGAAACTTCATCATCAAATCAGAATAAGTGAAAGTTCTTTGAATAGGTGTGTGCAGCTCCCATGTCTTATCTTGTCCAGCATGGGGAATTAGTTGAAGTGGTAATGCGCTTGCTTAGCATGTGAGAAGTATCGGGTTCCATGCCCGTATTCTCCAATGAATGCTTTTTTTCTTAAAGAAATCGGTTGGAAAATGATCAAATTGGAGCGTTACTTGAGAGAAATAATTTCATTCAAATAGCTGAGGGACAAAATACATGCAACAAAAGTCACGAGCCAGGTAGGAGTCGAACCTACAATCTTCTGATTCGTAGTCAGACACGTTATCCATTGCGCCACTGGCCCATGTGTTCAAAAAAAAGCACTGTTAACGCACACTCATTAAAAACAATGGGGGCAGCTATTGACTGCTGCAGTCACCTGAGCTTCCCAGCCTTTTGCTGACTGTATATTGTAATATATAACAAAAACATTGTCAATGTAAAAAAACAAGTTATAAAAATGCAACAGCCGTTTAAATGGGGTGATATCAAACACAAAACTCCAAGTTAGGAGAAGCAATTAGGCCAATTTTATCAAGCATCAAGCAAATTGGCACAATTGGAAAGGAGCTGGGGCCCAAGATTCACACAATTCTTGCTTCTAACTTGGCGCCTTTTTGATCGCATCACTTTATCACTTTATCGCCCACTTGAAATGCTCAGTGGCGCAGCGGGCTAAGGTCATGTGCTCTTCAAGAACATCATGTTGCAAGTTCAAACAACTTGAAATGCTCTTTGTATGACTTGAAGTGACTGAGACACACACTCACACTCACACACACTGAGACTGTGTGTGTTGTAGTGTGTGTGTTTCTCAGTGTGTGTGTCTCACTAGTAATGATAGGGACAAAAAGAAGGAATGAAATCTAAAACAGCTGTCGAAACTTCATCATCAAATCAGAATAAGTGAAAGTTCTTTGAATAAGTGTGTGCAGCTCCTGTGTCTTATCTTGTCCAGCATGGGGAATTAGTTCAAGTGGTAATGTGCTCATTTAGCATGCGAGAAGTATCGGGTTCCATGCCTGTATTCTCCAATGGATGCTTTTTCTTTAAGAAATCGGTTGGAAAATGATCAAATTGGAGCGTTACTTGAGAAAAAGAATTTTATTCAAATAGCCGAGGGACAAAATGCATGCAACAAAAGTCACGAGCCAGGTAGGAGTCGAACCTACAATCTTCTGATTCGTAGTCAGACGCGTTATCCATTGCGCCACTGGCCCCTGTGCGCAACAAGCACTGTTAACGCACACTCAGCAAAAATAATGGGGGCAGCTATTAACTGCTGCAGTCACCTGAGCTTCCCAGCCTTTTGTTGCCTATGTATTGTAAACAACGAGAAACACGCTCAGCCACCCATTGATAGCTCAGCTGGTAGAATGGATAATCATAATGGCAATCCTGGCATTTATGTTGTTGGTTCAATTCTGGTTTGATGACTGTTTCTGTTTGGATTCTTTCACTGTTTTTACTGGTAATAATAGGGACAAAAAGAAGGAATGAAATCTAAAACAGCTGTCGAAACTTCATCATCAAATCAGAATAAGTGAAAGTTCTTTGAATAGGTGTGTGCAGCTCCCATGTCTTATCTTGTCCAGCATGGGGAATTAGTTGAAGTGGTAATGCGCTTGCTTAGCATGTGAGAAGTATCGGGTTCCATGCCCGTATTCTCCAATGAATGCTTTTTTCTTTAAGAAATCGGTTGGAAAATGATCAAATTGGAGCGTTACTTGAGAGAAATAATTTCATTCAAATAGCTGAGGGACAAAATACATGCAACAAAAGTCACGAGCCAGGTAGGAGTCGAACCTACAATCTTCTGATTCGTAGTCAGACACGTTATCCATTGCGCCACTGGCCCATGTGTTCAAAAAAGCACTGTTAACGCACACTCATTAAAAAACAATGGGGCAGCTATTGACTGCTGCAGTCACCTGAGCTTCCCAGCCTTTTGCTGACTGTATATTGTAATATATAACAAAAAACATTGTCAATGTAAAAAAAAACAAGTTATAAAAAATGCAACAGCCGTTTAAATGGGGTGATATCAAACACAAAACTCCAAGTTAGGAGAAGCAATTAGGCCAATTTTATCAAGCATCAAGCAAATTGGCACAATTGAAAGGAGCTGGGGCCCAAGATTCACACAATTCTTGCTTCTAACTTGGCGCCTTTTTTTTCGATCGCATCGCTCCACTTTATCGCTCCACTTGAAAATGCTCAGTGGCGCAGCGGGCTAAGGTCATGTGCTCTTCAAGAACATCATGTTGCAAGTTCAAACAACTTGAAATGCTCTTTGTATGACTTGAAGTGACTGAGACACACACACACTCACACACACTCACACACACTGAGACTGTGTGTGTTGTAGTGTGTGTTTTCTCAGTGTGTGTGTGTCTCACTAGTAATGATAGGGACAAAAAGAAGGAATGAAATCTAAAACAGCTGTCGAAACTTCATCATCAAATCAGAATAAGTGAAAGTTCTTTGAATAAGTGTGTGCAGCTCCTGTGTCTTATCTTGTCCAGCATGGGGAATTAGTTCAAGTGGTAATGTGCTCATTTAGCATGCGAGAAGTATCGGGTTCCATGCCTGTATTCTCCAATGGATGCTTTTTTTCTTTAAGAAATCGGTTGGAAAATGATCAAATTGGAGCGTTACTTGAGAAAAAAGAATTTTATTCAAATAGCCGAGGGACAAAATGCATGCAACAAAAGTCACGAGCCAGGTAGGAGTCGAACCTACAATCTTCTGATTCGTAGTCAGACGCGTTATCCATTGCGCCACTGGCCCCTGTGCGCAACAAGCACTGTTAACGCACACTCAGCAAAAATAATGGGGGCAGCTATTAACTGCTGCAGTCACCTGAGCTTCCCAGCCTTTTGTTGCCTATGTATTGTAAACAACGAGAAACACGCTCAGCCACCCATTGATAGCTCAGCTGGTAGAATGGATAATCATAATGGCAATCCTGGCATTTATGTTGTTGGTTCAATTCTGGTTTGATGACTGTTTCTGTTTGGATTCTTTCACTGTTTTTACTGGTAATAATAGGGACAAAAAGAAGGAATGAAATCTAAAACAGCTGTCGAAACTTCATCATCAAATCAGAATAAGTGAAAGTTCTTTGAATAGGTGTGTGCAGCTCCCATGTCTTATCTTGTCCAGCATGGGGAATTAGTTGAAGTGGTAATGCGCTTGCTTAGCATGTGAGAAGTATCGGGTTCCATGCCCGTATTCTCCAATGAATGCTTTTTCTTTAAGAAATCGGTTGGAAAATGATCAAATTGGAGCGTTACTTGAGAGAAATAATTTCATTCAAATAGCTGAGGGACAAAATACATGCAACAAAAAAGTCACGAGCCAGGTAGGAGTCGAACCTACAATCTTCTGATTCGTAGTCAGACACGTTATCCATTGCGCCACTGGCCCATGTGTTCAAAAAAAAGCACTGTTAACGCACACTCATTAAAAAAACAATGGGGGCAGCTATTGACTGCTGCAGTCACCTGAGCTTCCCAGCCTTTTGCTGACTGTATATTGTAATATATAACAAAAACATTGTCAATGTAAAAAACAAGTTATAAAAAAAATGCAACAGCCGTTTAAATGGGGTGATATCAAACACAAAACTCCAAGTTAGGAGAAGCAATTAGGCCAATTTTATCAAGCATCAAGCAAATTGGCACAATTGAAAGGAGCTGGGGCCAAAGATTCACACAAATTCTTGCTTCTAACTTGGCGCCTTTTTGATCGCATCGCTCCACTTTATCGCCCACTTGAAATGCTCAGTGGCGCAGCGGGCTAAGGTCATGTGCTCTTCAAGAACATCATGTTGCAAGTTCAAACAACTTGAAATGCTCTTTGTATGACTTGAAGTGACTGAGACACACACTCACACTCACACACACTCACACACACTCACACACACTGAGACTGTGTGTGTTGTAGTGTGTGTGTTTCTCAGTGTGTGTGTGTCTCACTAGTAATGATAGGGACAAAAAGAAGGAATGAAATCTAAAACAGCTGTCGAAACTTCATCATCAAATCAGAATAAGTGAAAGTTCTTTGAATAAGTGTGTGCAGCTCCTGTGTCTTATCTTGTCCAGCATGGGGAATTAGTTCAAGTGGTAATGTGCTCATTTAGCATGCGAGAAGTATCGGGTTCCATGCCTGTATTCTCCAATGGATGCTTTTTCTTTAAGAAATCGGTTGGAAAATGATCAAATTGGAGCGTTACTTGAGAAAAAGAATTTCATTCAAATAGCCGAGGGACAAAATGCATGCAACAAAAGTCACGAGCCAGGTAGGAGTCGAACCTACAATCTTCTGATTCGTAGTCAGACGCGTTATCCATTGCGCCACTGGCCCCTGTGCGCAACAAGCACTGTTAAATTGGCACACTCAGCAAAAATAATGGGGGCAGCTATTAACTGCTGCAGTCACCTGAGCTTCCCAGCCTTTTGTTGCCTATGTATTGTAAACAACGAGAAACACGCTCAGCCACCCATTGATAGCTCAGCTGGTAGAATGGATAATCATAATGGCAATCCTGGCATTTATGTTGTTGGTTCAATTCTGGTTTGATGACTGTTTCTGTTTGGATTCTTTCACTGTTTTTACTGGTAATAATAGGGACAAAAAAGAAGGAATGAAATCTAAAACAGCTGTCGAAACTTCATCATCAAATCAGAATAAGTGAAAGTTCTTTGAATAAGTGTGTGCAGCTCCCATGTCTTATCTTGTCCAGCATGGGGAATTAGTTCAAGTGGTAATGTGCTTGCTTAGCATGCGAGAAGTATCGGGTTCCATGCCCGTATTCTCCAATGGATGCTTTTTCTTTAAGAAATCGGTTGGAAAATGATCAAATTGGAGCGTTACTTGAGAAAAAGAATTTCATTCAAATAGCCGAGGGACAAAATGCATGCAACAAAAGTCACGAGCCAGGTAGGAGTCGAACCTACAATCTTCTGATTCGTAGTCAGACACGTTATCCATTGCGCCACTGGCCCATGTGTTCAAAAAGCACTGTTAACGCACACTCATTAAAAAATAATGGGGGCAGCTATTAACTGCTGCAGTCACCTGAGCTTCCCAGCCTTTTGTTGACTGTATATTGTAATATATAACAAAAAACACATTGTCAATGCCACCAAGTTATAAAATGCAACAGCTGGTAAATGGGGTGGATAATCAAAACAAAAATCCTGGCATTTATGTTGTTGGTTCAATTCTGGTTTCATGACTGTTTCAAATTGGCACAATTGAAATTCTTTCACTGTTTTCACTGGTAATAATAGGGACAAAAAGAAGGAATGAAATCTAAAACAGCTGTCGAAACTTCATCATCAAATCAGAATAAGTGAAAGTTCTTTGAATAGGTGTGTGCAGCTCCCATGTCTTATCTTGTCCAGCATGGGGAATTAGTTGAAGTGGTAACAACTTTGCTTAGCATGTTGAAGTATCGGGTTCCATGCCCACATTCTCCAATGAATGCTTTTTCTTTAAGAAATCGGTTGGAAAATGATCAAATTGGAGCGTTACTTGAGAGAAAAGAATTTCATTCAAATAGCTGAGGGACAAAATACATGCAACAAAAGTCACGAAACAGGTAGGAGTCGAAACCTACAATCTTCTGATTCGAAGTCAGACAAAGTTATCCATTGTGCCACTGGCCCATGTGTTCAAAAATCACTGTTAACGCACACTCATTAAAAACAATGGGGCAGCTATTTCCTGCCTGTAGTCACCTGAGGATCCCAGCCTTTTGCTTTACTGTATATTGTAAAATGATAAAATTGGAACATTGTCAATGTAAAAAAACAAGTTATAAAAAATAACAGCCGTTTAAAATGGGGTGCAATCAAACACAAAACTCAGGTTAGGAGAAGAACCTAGGCAATTTTATCAAGCATCAAGCAAATTGGCACAATTGAAAGGAGCTGGGGCCCATCCATTTCTTGCTTCTAACTTGGCCCTTTTTTGATCGCAACGCTCACTTTAACGCACCAGCAAAAATGCTCAGGGGCAGCTATTAACTGCTGCAAGTCATCATGAGCAAGTTCAAACAACTTGAAATGCTCTTTGTTGACTTGAAGTATTGTAAACAACAGAAACACGCTCAGCCACCCATTGATAGCTCAGCTGGTAGAATGGATAATCATAATGGCAATCCTGGCTGTTGTTGTTCAATTCTGGTTTGATGACTGTTTCTGTTTGTTTCACTGTTTTTATGGTAATAATAGGGACAAAAAGAAGGAATGAAATCTAAAACAGCTGTCGAAACTTCATCATCAAATCAGAATAAGTGAAAGTTCTTTGAATAGGTGTGTGCAGCTCCCATGTCTTATCTTGTCCAGCATGGGGAATTAGTTGAAGTGGTAATGCGCTTTGCTTAGCATGTGAGAAGTATCGGGTTCCATGCCTGTATTCTCCAATGAATGCTTTTTCTTTAAGAAATCGGTTGGAAAATGATCAAATTGGAGCGTTACTTGAGAGAAATAATTTCATTCAAATAGCTGAGGGACAAAATACATGCAACAAAAGTCACGAGCCAGGTAGGAGTCGAACCTACAATCTTCTGATTCGTAGTCAGACACGTTATCCATTGCGCCACTGGCCCATGTGTTCAAAAAGCACTGTTAACGCACACTCATTAAAAAAAAAATGGGGCAGCTATTGACTGCTGCAGTCACCTGAGCTTCCCAGCCTTTTGCTGACTGTATATTGTAATATATAACAAAAACATTGTCAATGTAAAAAAAAAAGTTATAAAAATGCAACAGCCGTTTAAATGGGGTGATATCAAACACAAAACTCAAGTTAGAGAAGCAATTAGGCCAATTTTATCAAGCATCAAGCAAATTGGCACAATTGAAAGGAGCTGGGGCCCAAGATTCACACAATTCTTGCTTCTAACTTGGCGCCTTTTTTTGATCGCATCGCTCCACTTTATCGCCCACTTGAAATGCTCAGTGGCGCAGCGGGCTAAGGTCATGTGCTCTTCAAGAACATCATGTTGCAAGTTCAAACAACTTGAAATGCTCTTTGTATGACTTGAAGTGACTGAGACACACACACACACTCACACACACACACACACACACACTGAGACTGTGTGTGTTGTGTGTGTGTTTCTCAGTGTGTGTGTGTCTCACTAGTAATGATAGGGACAAAAAGAAGGAATGAAATCTAAAACAGCTGTCGAAACTTCATCATCAAATCAGAATAAGTGAAAGTTCTTTGAATAAGTGTGTGCAGCTCCTGTGTCTTATCTTGTCCAGCATGGGGAATTAGTTCAAGTGGTAATGTGCTCATTTAGCATGCGAGAAGTATCGGGTTCCATGCCTGTATTCTCCAATGGATGCTTTTTCTTTAAGAAATCGGTTGGAAAATGATCAAATTGGAGCGTTACTTGAGAAAAAGAATTTTATTCAAATAGCCGAGGGACAAAATGCATGCAACAAAAGTCACGAGCCAGGTAGGAGTCGAACCTACAATCTTCTGATTCGTAGTCAGACGCGTTATCCATTGCGCCACTGGCCCCCAAAGCAAACAAGCACTGTTAACGCACACTCAGCAAAAATAATGGGGCAGCTATTAACTGCTGCAGTCACCTGAGCTTCCCAGCCTTTTGTTGCCTATGTATTGTAAACAACGAGAAACACGCTCAGCCACCCATTGATAGCTCAGCTGGTAGAATGGATAATCATAATGGCAATCCTGGCATTTATGTTGTTGGTTCAATTCTGGTTTGATGACTGTTTCTGTTTGGATTCTTTCACTGTTTTTACTGGTAATAATAGGGACAAAAAGAAGGAATGAAATCTAAAACAGCTGTCGAAACTTCATCATCAAATCAGAATAAGTGAAAGTTCTTTGAATAGGTGTGTGCAGCTCCCATGTCTTATCTTGTCCAGCATGGGGAATTAGTTGAAGTGGTAATGCGCTTGCTTAGCATGTGAGAAGTATCGGGTTCCATGCCCGTATTCTCCAATGAATGCTTTTTCTTTAAGAAATCGGTTGGAAAATGATCAAATTGGAGCGTTACTTGAGAGAAATAATTTCATTCAAATAGCTGAGGGACAAAATACATGCAACAAAAGTCACGAGCCAGGTAGGAGTCGAACCTACAATCTTCTGATTCGTAGTCAGACACGTTATCCATTGCGCCACTGGCCCATGTGTTCAAAAAGCACTGTTAACGCACACTCATTAAAAAACAATGGGGGCAGCTATTGACTGCTGCAGTCACCTGAGCTTCCCAGCCTTTTGCTGACTGTATATTGTAATATATAACAAAAACATTGTCAATGTAAAAAAAAGTTATTAAAAATGCAACAGCCGTTTAAATGGGGTGATATCAAACACAAAACTCCAAGTTAGGAGAAGCAATTAGGCCAATTTTATCAAGCATCAAGCAAATTGGCACAATTGAAAGGAGCTGGGGCCCAAGATTCACACAATTTCTTGCTTCTAACTTGGCGCCTTTTTTTGATCGCATCGCTCCACTTGAAATGCTCAGTGGCGCAGCGGGCTAAGGTCATGTGCTCTTCAAGAACATCATGTTGCAAGTTCAAACAACTTGAAATGCTCTTTGTATGACTTGAAGTGACTGAGACACACACTCACACACACTCACACACACTCACACACACTGAGACTGTGTGTGTTGTAGTGTGTGTGTTTCTCAGTGTGTGTGTGTCTCACTAGTAATGATAGGGACAAAAAGAAGGAATGAAATCTAAAACAGCTGTCGAAACTTCATCATCAAATCAGAATAAGTGAAAGTTCTTTGAATAAGTGTGTGCAGCTCCTGTGTCTTATCTTGTCCAGCATGGGGAATTAGTTCAAGTGGTAATGTGCTCATTTAGCATGCGAGAAGTATCGGGTTCCATGCCTGTATTCTCCAATGGATGCTTTTTCTTTAAGAAATCGGTTGGAAAATGATCAAATTGGAGCGTTACTTGAGAAAAAAGAATTTTATTCAAATAGCCGAGGGACAAAATGCATGCAACAAAAGTCACGAGCCAGGTAGGAGTCGAACCTACAATCTTCTGATTCGTAGTCAGACGCTATCCATTGCGCCACTGGCCCCTGTGCGCAAAAAGCACTGTTAACGCACACTCAGCAAAAATAATGGGGGCAGCTATTAACTGCTGCAGTCACCTGAGCTTCCCAGCCTTTTGTTGCCTATGTATTGTAAACAAATTAAAAAACGTTTAAATGGGGTGAAACACGCTCAGCCACCCATTGATAGCTCAGCTGGTAGAATGGATAATCATAATGGCAATCCTGGCATTTATGTTGTTGTTGAACATCAATTTCAAACAACTGGAAATTCTTTTGATGACTGTTTGTTGTTTGGATTCTTTCACTGTTTTTACTGGTAATAATAGGGACAAAAAGAAGGAATGAAATCTAAAACAGCTGTCGAAACTTCATCATCAAATCAGAATAAGTGAAAGTTCTTTGAATAGGTGTGTGCAGCTCCCATGTCTTATCTTGTCCAGCATGGGGAATTAGTTGAAGTGGTAATGCGCTTGCTTAGCATGTGAGAAGTATCGGGTTCCATGCCCGTATTCTCCAATGAATGCTTTTTCTTTAAGAAATCGGTTGGAAAATGATCAAATTGGAGCGTTACTTGAGAGAAATAATTTCATTCAAATAGCTGAGGGACAAAATACATGCAACAAAAGTCACGAGCCAGGTAGGAGTCGAACCTACAATCTTCTGATTCGTAGTCAGACACGTTATCCATTGCGCCACTGGCCCATGTGTTCAAAAAGCACTGTTAACGCACACTCATTAAAAACAATGGGGGCAGCTATTGACTGCTGCAGTCACCTGAGCTTCCCAGCCTTTTGCTGACTGTATATTGTAATATATAACAAAAACATTGTCAATGTAAAAAAACAAGTTATAAAAATGCAACAGCCGTTTAAATGGGGTGATATCAAACACAAAACTCCAAGTTAGGAGAAGCAATTAGGCCAATTTTATCAAGCATCAAGCAAATTGGCACAATTGGAAAGGAGCTGGGGCCCAAGATTCACACAATTCTTGCTTCTAACTTGGCGCCTTTTTTGATCGCATCGCTCCACTTTATCGCTCCACTTTATCGCTCCACTTGAAATGCTCAGTGGCGCAGCGGGCTAAGGTCATGTGCTCTTCAAGAACATCATGTTGCAAGTTCAAACAACTTGAAATGCTCTTTGTATGACTTGAAGTGACTGAGACACACACACACACACACACACACACACACACACTGAGACTGTGTGTGTTGTAGTGTGTGTGTTTCTCAGTGTGTGTGTGTCTCACTAGTAATGATAGGGACAAAAAGAAGGAATGAAATCTAAAACAGCTGTCGAAACTTCATCATCAAATCAGAATAAGTGAAAGTTCTTTGAATAAGTGTGTGCAGCTCCTGTGTCTTATCTTGTCCAGCATGGGGAATTAGTTCAAGTGGTAATGTGCTCATTTAGCATGCGAGAAGTATCGGGTTCCATGCCTGTATTCTCCAATGGATGCTTTTTCTTTAAGAAATCGGTTGGAAAATGATCAAATTGGAGCGTTACTTGAGAAAAAGAATTTTATTCAAATAGCCGAGGGACAAAATGCATGCAACAAAAGTCACGAGCCAGGTAGGAGTCGAACCTACAATCTTCTGATTCGTAGTCAGACGCGTTATCCATTGGCGCCACTGGCCCCTGTGCGCAACAAGCACTGTTAACGCACACTCAGCAAAAAATAATGGGGGCAGCTATTAACTGCTGCAGTCACCTGAGCTTCCCAGCCTTTTGTTGCCTATGTATTGTAAACAACGAGAAACACGCTCAGCCACCCATTGATAGCTCAGCTGGTAGAATGGATAATCATAATGGCAATCCTGGCATTTATGTTGTTGGTTCAATTCTGGTTTGATGACTGTTTCTGTTTGGATTCTTTCACTGTTTTACTGGTAATAATAGGGACAAAAAGAAGGAATGAAATCTAAAACAGCTGTCGAAACTTCATCATCAAATCAGAATAAGTGAAAGTTCTTTGAATAGGTGTGTGCAGCTCCCATGTCTTATCTTGTCCAGCATGGGGAATTAGTTGAAGTGGTAATGCGCTTGCTTAGCATGTGAGAAGTATCGGGTTCCATGCCCGTATTCTCCAATGAATGCTTTTTCTTTAAGAAATCGGTTGGAAAATGATCAAATTGGAGCGTTACTTGAGAGAAATAATTTCATTCAAATAGCTGAGGGACAAAATACATGCAACAAAAGTCACGAGCCAGGTAGGAGTCGAACCTACAATCTTCTGATTCGTAGTCAGACACGTTATCCATTGCGCCACTGGCCCATGTGTTCAAAAAAAGCACTGTTAACGCACACTCATTAAAAACAATGGGGGCAGCTATTGACTGCTGCAGTCACCTGAGCTTCCCAGCCTTTTGCTGACTGTATATTGTAATATATAACAAAAACATTGTCAATGTAAAAAAAAGTTATAAAAAATGCAACAGCCGTTTAAATGGGGTGATATCAAACACAAAACTCCAAGTTAGGAGAAGCAATTAGGCCAATTTTATCAAGCATCAAGCAAATTGGCACAATTGGAAAGGAGCTGGGGCCCAAGATTCACACAATTCTTGCTTCTAACTTGGTGCCTTTTTTTGATCGCATCGCTCCACTTTATCGCTCCACTTGAAATGCTCAAATGCTCAGGCGCAGCGGGCTAAGGTCATGTGCTCTTCAAGAACATCATGTTGCAAGTTCAAACAACTTGAAATGCTCTGTGTATGACTCGAAGTGACTGAGACACACACTCACTCACACACACTCACACACACTGAGACTGTGTGTGTTGTAGTGTGTGTTTTTCAGTGTGTGTGTGTCTCACTAGTAATGATAGGGACAAAAAGAAGGAATGAAATCTAAAACAGCTGTCGAAACTTCATCATCAAATCAGAATAAGTGAAAGTTCTTTGAATAAGTGTGTGCAGCTCCTGTGTCTTATCTTGTCCAGCATGGGGAATTAGTTCAAGTGGTAATGTGCTCATTTAGCATGCGAGAAGTATCGGGTTCCATGCCTGTATTCTCCAATGGATGCTTTTTCTTTAAGAAATCGGTTGGAAAATGATCAAATTGGAGCGTTACTTGAGAAAAAGAATTTTATTCAAATAGCCGAGGGACAAAATGCATGCAACAAAAGTCACGAGCCAGGTAGGAGTCGAACCTACAATCTTCTGATTCGTAGTCAGACGCGTTATCCATTGCGCCACTGGCCCCTGTGCGCAACAAGCACTGTTAACGCACACTCAGCAAAAAAATAATGGGGCAGCTATTAACTGCTGCAGTCACCTGAGCTTCCCAGCCTTTTGTTGCCTATGTATTGTAAACAACGAGAAACACGCTCAGCCACCCATTGATAGCTCAGCTGGTAGAATGGATAATCATAATGGCAATCCTGGCATTTATGTTGTTGGTTCAATTCTGGTTTGATGACTGTTTCTGTTTGGATTCTTTCACTGTTTTTACTGGTAATAATAGGGACAAAAAGAAGGAATGAAATCTAAAACAGCTGTCGAAACTTCATCATCAAATCAGAATAAGTGAAAGTTCTTTGAATAGGTGTGTGCAGCTCCCATGTCTTATCTTGTCCAGCATGGGGAATTAGTTGAAGTGGTAATGCGCTTGCTTAGCATGTGAGAAGTATCGGGTTCCATGCCCGTATTCTCCAATGAATGCTTTTTCTTTAAGAAATCGGTTGGAAATGATCAAATTGGGCGTTACTTGAGAGAAATAATTTCATTCAAATAGCTGAGGGACAAAATACATGCAACAAAAGTCACGAGCCAGGTAGGAGTCGAACCTACAATCTTCTGATTCGTAGTCAGACACGTTATCCATTGCGCCACTGGCCCATGTGTTCAAAAAGCACTGTTAACGCACACTCATTAAAAACAATGGGGGCAGCTATTGACTGCTGCAGTCACCTGAGCTTCCCAGCCTTTTGCTGACTGTATATTGTAATATATAACAAAAACATTGTCAATGTAAAAAAACAAGTTATAAAAATGCAACAGCCGTTTAAATGGGGTGATATCAAACACAAAACTCCAAGTTAGGAGAAGCAATTAGGCCAATTTTATCAAGCATCAAGCAAATTGGCACAATTGGAAAGGAGCTGGGGCCCAAGATTCACACAATTCTTGCTTCTAACTTGGCGCCTTTTTTGATCGCATCGCTCCACTTTATCGCTCCACTTGAAATGCTCAGTGGCGCAGCGGGCTAAGGTCATGTGCTCTTCAAGAACATCATGTTGCAAGTTCAAACAACTTGAAATGCTCTTTGTATGACTTGAAGTGACTGAGACACACACTCACACTCACACACACTCACACACACTGAGACTGTGTGTGTTGTAGTGTGTGTGTTTCTCAGTGTGTGTGTGTCTCACTAGTAATGATAGGGACAAAAAGAAGGAATGAAATCTAAAACAGCTGTCGAAACTTCATCATCAAATCAGAATAAGTGAAAGTTCTTTGAATAAGTGTGTGCAGCTCCTGTGTCTTATCTTGTCCAGCATGGGGAATTAGTTCAAGTGGTAATGTGCTCATTTAGCATGCGAGAAGTATCGGGTTCCATGCCTGTATTCTCCAATGGATGCTTTTTCTTTAAGAAATCGGTTGGAAAATGATCAAATTGGAGCGTTACTTGAGAAAAGAATTTTATTCAAATAGCCGAGGGACAAAATGCATGCAACAAAAGTCACGAGCCAGGTAGGAGTCGAACCTACAATCTTCTGATTCGTAGTCAGACGCGTTATCCATTGCGCCACTGGCCCCTGTGCGCAACAAGCACTGTTAACGCACACTCAGCAAAAATAATGGGGGCAGCTATTAACTGCTGCAGTCACCTGAGCTTCCCAGCCTTTTGTTGCCTATGTATTGTAAACAACGAGAAACACGCTCAGCCACCCATTGATAGCTCAGCTGGTAGAATGGATAATCATAATGGCAATCCTGGCATTTATGTTGTTGGTTCAATTCTGGTTTGATGACTGTTTCTGTTTGGATTCTTTCACTGTTTTTACTGGTAATAATAGGGACAAAAAGAAGGAATGAAATCTAAAACAGCTGTCGAAACTTCATCATCAAATCAGAATAAGTGAAAGTTCTTTGAATAGGTGTGTGCAGCTCCCATGTCTTATCTTGTCCAGCATGGGGAATTAGTTGAAGTGGTAATGCGCTTGCTTAGCATGTGAGAAGTATCGGGTTCCATGCCCGTATTCTCCAATGAATGCTTTTTTCTTTAAGAAATCGGTTGGAAAATGATCAAATTGGAGCGTTACTTGAGAGAAATAATTTCATTCAAATAGCTGAGGGACAAAATACATGCAACAAAAGTCACGAGCCAGGTAGGAGTCGAACCTACAATCTTCTGATTCGTAGTCAGACACGTTATCCATTGCGCCACTGGCCCATGTGTTCAAAAAAAAAAGCACTGTTAACGCACACTCATTAAAAAACAATGGGGGCAGCTATTGACTGCTGCAGTCACCTGAGCTTCCCAGCCTTTTGCTGACTGTATATTGTAATATATAACAAAAAACATTGTCAATGTAAAAAAACAAGTTATAAAAATGCAACAGCCGTTTAAATGGGGTGATATCAAACACAAAACTCCAAGTTAGGAGAAGCAATTAGGCCAATTTTATCAAGCATCATCAAGCAAATTGGCACAATTGAAAGGAGCTGGGGCCCAAGATTCACACAATTCTTGCTTCTAACTTGGCGCCTTTTTTGATCGCATCGCTCCACTTTATCGCTCCACTTGAAATGCTCAGTGGCGCAGCGGGCTAAGGTCATGTGCTCTTCAAGAACATCATGTTGCAAGTTCAAACAACTTGAAATGCTCTTTGTATGACTTGAAGTGACTGAGACACACACACACACACACACTCACACACACTGAGACTGTGTGTGTTGTTGTGTGTGTGTTTCTCAGTGTGTGTGTGTCTCACTAGTAATGATAGGGACAAAAAGAAGGAATGAAATCTAAAACAGCTGTCGAAACTTCATCATCAAATCAGAATAAGTGAAAGTTCTTTGAATAAGTGTGTGCAGCTCCTGTGTCTTATCTTGTCCAGCATGGGGAATTAGTTCAAGTGGTAATGTGCTCATTTAGCATGCGAGAAGTATCGGGTTCCATGCCTGTATTCTCCAATGGATGCTTTTTCTTTAAGAAATCGGTTGGAAAATGATCAAATTGGAGCGTTACTTGAGAAAAAGAATTTTATTCAAATAGCCGAGGGACAAAATGCATGCAACAAAAAGTCACGAGCCAGGTAGGAGTCGAACCTACAATCTTCTGATTCGTAGTCAGACGCGTTATCCATTGCGCCACTGGCCCCTGTGCGCAACAAGCACTGTTAACGCACACTCAGCAAAAAATAATGGGGGCAGCTATTAACTGCTGCAGTCACCTGAGCTTCCCAGCCTTTTGTTGCCTATGTATTGTAAACAACGAGAAACACGCTCAGCCACCCATTGATAGCTCAGCTGGTAGAATGGATAATCATAATGGCAATCCTGGCATTTATGTTGTTGGTTCAATTCTGGTTTGATGACTGTTTCTGTTTGGATTCTTTCACTGTTTTTACTGGTAATAATAGGGACAAAAAGAAGGAATGAAATCTAAAACAGCTGTCGAAACTTCATCATCAAATCAGAATAAGTGAAAGTTCTTTGAATAGGTGTGTGCAGCTCCCATGTCTTATCTTGTCCAGCATGGGGAATT
Source organism: Huso huso (assembly GCA_036884735.1). Classification (NCBI taxonomy): domain Eukaryota; kingdom Metazoa; phylum Chordata; class Actinopteri; order Acipenseriformes; family Acipenseridae; genus Huso; species Huso huso. The sequence continues at coordinate 4,975,230 of CM072681.1, read as the reverse complement.
AGTTGAAGTGGTAATGCGCTTGCTTAGCATGTGAGAAGTATCGGGTTCCATGCCCGTATTCTCCAATGAATGCTTTTTTTTTTAAGAAATCGGTTGGAAAATGATCAAATTGGAGCGTTACTTGAGAGAAATAATTTCATTCAAATAGCTGAGGGACAAAATACATGCAACAAAAGTCACGAGCCAGGTAGGAGTCGAACCTACAATCTTCTGATTCGTAGTCAGACACGTTATCCATTGCGCCACTGGCCCATGTGTTCAAAAAGCACTGTTAACGCACACTCATTAAAAACAATGGGGGCAGCTATTGACTGCTGCAGTCACCTGAGCTTCCCAGCCTTTTGCTGACTGTATATTGTAATATATAACAAAAACATTGTCAATGTAAAAAAACAAGTTATAAAAATGCAACAGCCGTTTAAATGGGGTGATATCAAACACAAAACTCCAAGTTAGGAGAAGCAATTAGGCCAATTTTATCAAGCATCAAGCAAATTGGCACAATTGGAAAGGAGCTGGGGCCCAAGATTCACACAATTCTTGCTTCTAACTTGGCGCCTTTTTTGATCGCATCGCTCCACTTGAAATGCTCAGTGGCGCAGCGGGCTAAGGTCATGTGCTCTTCAAGAACATCATGTTGCAAGTTCAAACAACTTGAAATGCTCTTTGTATGACTTGAAGTGACTGAGACACACACTCACACACACTGAGACTGTGTGTGTTGTAGTGTGTGTGTTTCTCAGTGTGTGTGTGTCTCACTAGTAATGATAGGGACAAAAAGAAGGAATGAAATCTAAAACAGCTGTCGAAACTTCATCATCAAATCAGAATAAGTGAAAGTTCTTTGAATAAGTGTGTGCAGCTCCTGTGTCTTATCTTGTCCAGCATGGGGAATTAGTTCAAGTGGTAATGTGCTCATTTAGCATGCGAGAAGTATCGGGTTCCATGCCTGTATTCTCCAATGGATGCTTTTTTTAAGAAATCTTTAAGAAATCGGTTGGAAAATGATCAAATTGGGCAAAACATGCAACAAAAGAGAAAAAACAATTTTATTCAAATAGCAATTATCAGGGACAAAATGCATGCAACAAAAGTCAAAAAAACAATGGGTAGGAGTCGAACCTACAATCTTCTGATTCGTAGTCAGACGCGTTATCCATTGCCGCCACTGGCCCCCAAGATTCAAACAATTTTATCACTGTTAACGCACACTCAGCAAAAATAATGGGGGCAGCTATTAACTGCTGCAGTCACCTGAAATTCCCAGCCTTTTGTTGCCTATGTATTGTAAACAACGAACAAACATGTTGCAAGTTCAAACATTGATATGCTCAGCTGGTAGAATGGATAATCATAATGGCAATCCTGGCATTTATGTTGTTGGTTCAATTCTGGTTTGATGACTGTTTCTGTTTGGATTCTTTCACTGTGTTTTAGTGCCTGTCTTTCACTGGTAATAATAGGGACAAAAAAAGAAGGAATGAAATCTAAAACAGCTGTCAAAAACTCATCATCAAATCAGAATAAGTGAAAGTTCTTTGAATAGGTGTGTGCAGCTCCCATGTCTTATCTTGTCCAGCATGGGGAATTAGTTCAAGTGGTAATGCTCATTTAGCATGCGAGAAGTATCGGGTTCCATGCCTGTATTCTCCAATGGATGCTTTTTCTTTAAGAAATCGGTTGGAAAATGATCAAATTGGAGCGTTACTTGAGAAAAAGAATTTCATTCAAATAGCAGAGGGACAAAATGCATGCAACAAAAGTCACGAGCCAGGTAGGAGTCGAACCTACAATCTTCTGATTCGTAGTCAGACGCGTTATCCATTGCGCCACTGGCCCATGTGTTCAAAAAGCACTGTTAACGCACACTCATTAAAAAAATAATGGGGGCAGCTATTAACTGCTGCAGTCACCTGAGCTTCCCAGCCTTTTGTTGCCTATGTATGTGTAATATATAACAAAAACATTGTCAATGTGTTAAAAAAATGCAACAGCCGTTTAAATGGGGTGATATCAAACACAAAACAGCCACCCATTGATAGCTCAGCTGGTAGAATGGATAATCATAATGGCAATCCTGGCATTTATGTTGTTGGTTCAATTCTGGTTTGATGACTGTTTCTGTTTGGATTCTTTTGTACTGTTTTTTTACTGGTAATAATAGGGACAAAAAAGAAGGAATGAAATCTAAAAAACAGCTGTCGAAACTTCATCATCAAATCAGAATAAGTGAAAGTTCTTTGAATAGGTGTGTGCAGCTCCCATGTCTTATCTTGTCCAGCATGGGGAATTAGTTGAAGTGGTAATGCGCTTGCTTAGCATGTGAGAAGTATCGGGTTCCATGCCCGTATTCTCCAATGAATGCTTTTTCTTTAAGAAATCGGTTGGAAAATGATCAAATTGGAGCGTTACTTGAGAGAAATAATTTCATTCAAATAGCTGAGGGACAAAATACATGCAACAAAAGTCACGAGCCAGGTAGGAGTCGAACCTACAATCTTCTGATTCGTAGTCAGACACGTTATCCATTGCGCCACTGGCCCATGTGTTCAAAAAGCACTGTTAACGCACACTCATTAAAAACAATGGGGGCAGCTATTGACTGCTGCAGTCACCTGAGCTTCCCAGCCTTTTGCTGACTGTATATTGTAATATATAACAAAAACATTGTCAATGTAAAAAAAC
>CM072681.1:4856613-4972045 GCA_036884735.1 Huso huso | reverse complement strand
GTTTTGTTCCTCTGGTGGAAGCAACCACAGTATGTGGATGATTTGCTTTATGTCTTGGAACCAGAACTGCAAAATTGATACAAGAGCCTTTTAGAGTACCTAGTCAGAATGGCCATAAGGTATCGTGGTGGTGCTGCAGCTCGTGTCACCATCTGTAAAATACTTGGGACAGAGACACCGAAGGTAGTGGAAATTGGGCCTGAGCGTACACTGCACTGACACTGCCCCAGCTCACAAAAAACACATGACGTTGCTAGGTAGCTGGCTACTGTAGAGCTTGATCAGACGCTGAAGCAACACAGCCCCCTAGCTGACGGATACATGGTCATAAGATGACTATGAAAATAATAATTGATTGGACTCCACTTGGACTAACTGCCCTCAAAAACGAACAACTTGTCCTTCCGCCTGTCTTGGGTTACCCGATCACTTCTAAACCTTTAACCTGTTTGTTTGTGAAAAGGAGATTCATGTCGTGCATTGACACAAGAGCACGGGGAAAACAATATCTGTGGCTTTTCACCGGCGCTCTTTGATAACGAGCCTGAGGGCTAGTCCGTTGTTTGAGAGCAGTGGCCGCCGCCACTGAAGCTGTGCTGGCTAGTGCTGGACTCAGTTGCAATGTGCCCTAACTGTACACATGTTCCCTGCGCAGTACATGCTCTCATTTCACAGGCCAAGACAGCACATCTGACTCCAGCTCGTCTACTACATTACCAGAATGTATTAAATGACCATGTCACACATGTTGCTAAACGCTGTACTGTGCTTAACCCCACACTTCTTCCTGCTGTGCCGAAGGAGAGCCCCCACGACAATCACTTTAGTAGAACAGGTCTGCAAAGCCACGCACCGATCTTGCTGATGTGCCCTATTGAATGCTGATTTAGAATTGTTTGTTGATGGCTCGCACAGCTTCCTCCAGCCGGTGACCCTCTAGTTGAGTATGCAGTACCATTGCAACTGCTGTACTAGAAAGCGCCAGACTACCTGGCAACCTTTCTGCCTGTGGCCGCAGAACTGTTTGCCCCAACCCGCATGGTTGTATTTTGGCTCAAAGTCAAAACTGTTACCATCTATACCGATAGTCGCCACGCCGGGTCAGACATCACTTTGGCACCCTCTGGCAACAGCGGGTTTCCTCACTTCTACGGGCAAGCCCATATGTCACTTAAACTGGTGGTCAAATTTGTTAAAGCTATTCTGCTACCAAAAGCTATTTCTGTATGTAAATGCCAGGCACACACTAACGCTTCTGATCCTGTTCCTCATGGGAAGCAGTTGCAGATGTTGCTACAAAGCAGCACAGATCAACTCAGGCCCCTGTGCTAAAATGGTGTCATTACTCGCCTTAACTGGAATCTGTATTTTCTTTTACAGGACGTAGCTGATTTACAACATAGTGTGGGTCCCATGAGTAGCTCTGTGGAAAACAAGCCTTATGATTCTACCTTACAGATTTGGCAGACCCACTGCTACCTGCCCGCCCCCTGCTCATGTTTCCCCATGTATCTGCTGGCACACGCCAAGACCAGTGTCAAAGGAGGGGTGGTGAATGTCATAATACTTTATTTTGCTCCAGGTTTTCTACATATGCTAAATCCAATTTTGTGCCAGTCAGTGATTTCTATGACCAACAATGTAGGCTGCACACCCATGTCCGTGTCAGCTCATCCTAGGCCTGAGGGCCCCTTCGAACATGTCATGATGGATTTTATTGAATTAACACCTGCCAAGGTTACAAGTACTGCCTTTGTGATAATTGAGCACTTTTTCTAAATGGATTGAAGCATCTCTACGCAGACATGCCACAGCTATGGCAGCAAAAAGCCTGATGAGAGAGATTATACCCCTGATGGGGTCTGCCATCTAATTGACATCTGACAATGGTTCTATTTGTGAACAGTGTGGTACAGAATACTTTCTGAAAGCCTACAAATTGATTTCCATGACACACCGTAGCTACTAATTCCCTGCAAGCGGAGACTTGTGAGAGAGCGAACCAAACAATAAAAAAACTAAGCTCATGGCTGAAACAGGGCTCTCCTGGTTACAGTATTGCCGTTATTCTGATGTGTACATGCGCCGACTATTTAACAGTACTACAGGGCTACAGCACCCATGAAGTATTGATCGGACTTCAATGCGGATGCTGGAACACACCTTTCCTCAAAATAGGGCTCACCCTAATGGGATGTGGGGAGGATGAAATGGTAAAATATTGTGCTTCTTCTTAACAATGTTCTGAAAGTCTATTTTTCCCAGGCAAAAGCTGCCCTACCCGAGCCGAAGGAAGGGTGCTCCACGCTCCTGCCAGGGGACTGGGTGATCAAAGACTCACCGAAGCATTGGTATCAACAACGCTGGACAGGTCCGCTCCAGGTGCTCCTGACAACGAGACAGTGGTGAAAGTCGCTGAACGATCAACGGGTCCACGCCAGCCATTGCAGAAAAGTGCCCTATAGCCCAAGGGAGATATTTCTCCCCAACAACGACGGGCTCGATGGCCTGGGACAGTCAGCTTTGGACCCCAGAGTCCTGACTGTTATTTTCTGGCAGCATATTAACTGTGTTTCATCTGGCTCTTAACGAACTTAAAGATAATAAAAAAGAGCTTGGGATAGTTTATAAAACCACAGCTACGCTTGAAAATCGCACAGAACCTGTAGGAACAAAAGAACATTGCACATGAGTGCAGAATATGATCGAAAACATGTGGACAACGGGTTGGTGGGCAATGCTCAACCATACTGTACGGAACACTTTGAAATACTGACTGGTTTACATATGGTAGTGATATTGTTGTTGTTTCTTTTGCTTATCATAACTCGCGTGAAAAAGTTAAGTGCACTAAAACTGTTGACACTGTTTTAAACATGCCCTGCTTACTAATGATGACCAGTGTAATGATTCAAATGACCTTCAACAAAATGGCAGATGACCAAGATGAGTATTTAGAGGTCGTAATTCCGGTAGTACTACCTACATATGGGAGCCTCGCTCTTGATTAAGATAGTAGGGAAAATCTGCAAGCAGGATGCGTTGAATTAGATCGCCGTTTATATTATACTACATGTTAAACTTTGTAAATCGCTTTAACTTGTATATTGTGTGTGTTTGAATCCATTTTCTGAATAGGTTGAGACATTGGTCTCAAAGGAGGAATATAATAGAAATGTTACAGAAAATAAATTGGCTCGACATAATGTACTGGCATTTGCCTCCCTATAACCTTTCCAACCTTGTATGCTTTTGCCTAAGATAAAGTTGAAACAAGGAACCGCCAAGATGCCTACACACTGCAGCTGTGGCTGTGAAGATAACAAGGATAGACAGACGTGTCTTTTGCACGGATACCCAAACTACCCCATCCTGTTATCTGCTTGTAGCTATATGCTGCGTATGCATAGTTATAAGTTTTCTCTTATATGTAATACCTGAATCATCATTGGCTAAACCCTCTGCCTTGCTGACAGTTTTAAGGTATATAAACAGTCTAACTCTGTATGTTGAAACACTGCTCGATGATTATCTAGCACCCTGTGTGTTGAGTGTTTTTCAGTTTCAAACTTAAGAAATAAAGGCCTGTGTGTTTGGAATACCCAGTCTCTCTTCCTTTTATTAAATTTCCACGACACTTATCACAGCCAGCACTGATATACAAAGTGTATTTCCTGGTCAAGCATTATTATTATTATTATTATTATTATTATTATGTGTGAGGTTGGTATGAATCAACAGCACACTAGCGTACAGCTGGTACCACACACACTCTTGATGGCCCGAGGGAGCTGGCTGAAAGAGCAGTGGACCAGTTTTACTATGGAGGCAAGGCCTGAAATATCATATCATATCAGTACTGTACATTAGATTACATTACGACTAAACTGCACCAGCAATTTTTTAAAAAAGAAACTACAGGTGTACTGGCTCTGTGTTTGCTTTATCTGAATAGAAAAAAATGAAAAATTATAAGAAAGTTACTTTTTTTTGTAAAATATTGAAGATTATATACCTTATTAAGACAACAGACAATTCTGTTGCATATGAATTTGCACTGTTTGCTTTTTCTGCGTGGGCGTCTTTAGGCATAAATCTACACTTTCTGCAGACCGGAGAAATGAGACATCAAGAGTTTTCATAAAAGTAAACAATGATTACGTAAATGAGGACAAATGTATGCAGTAATTGCTAACATGTTCTGAGAAACAGTGGAGAATCCATGTAACTCTTTATATTTATGTTAATGGGAAGCACAATATGATAAATCACCATGAGAGAAGGTGTTGTACGTTTTCATGTAACTGTCTGTCCCAACGTATTCACAATTGAAAGCAAAAATCTCTTATTGAGATAGAAATAAGAATACCAGTTTCACAAATAACATAAACATTTTATACATTCTATATTGTTTACATTATTGTAGAAAAAAGTGTGGCTTTTATTAGTTAAAACTGAGATATATGAGATAATGTTGATCAGATACCTCTGTTCTGTCCGAGCTCCCAGATGTTAGGGGTGATTTGTCTTGCAGCATATAGCTCTCTGTGACGCCATGTGTACATCCTCTCGTTTTTCAAGGCGGGCTTTCAAATGATAGCCTTCTTTAAGGTGTATGCTGAGGAGAATTGGGAGGTACTTTGTGAGCGTTTTCAGTCTGTCCACTAGTTATTGAGATAGTCCAGTTACGTGAGGAAGCTTAATAATTCTCTGTAATAAACATTCTACATTTCTAATTTTGCTTTAACAATTTACATTTTCATGTCATGAAGTGTTTGAGCTATGTAATAAAATTGGGGTTTTATTAGATTGTTTATTTATTGACTGAGTCCCTATTTTTCTTTATTCAGTGTGTCAAGGTACGGACACTTGGTAATGACTTAACAGTGACAGAATTAAAGATCGTCAAATTATGTGAAACTAGGTTTTTTTAGATCTTTCTTTTAATAATACTACTAATAATAATACTACTACTAATAATAATAATAATAATTTGTGTGGTATTTGTGAAAAATACATTCAAAATGTGATATTTGTGTCTGTTCAGGTGAATGAAATGTAATTAAACAAAATAAAATGAACTGAGAACTACAGAAACACAAATTGTGTCTTTTTTAGTCTGAAATGAGTTGTTATACTTTGGGGTGTGTTTGATACCCAATGTCATCAATATTAATATACATTGCTCTTTAGCCACTCCACTAAGGTATTTTTTGCTAGAGGCCCCTGTTGTGTGGTAATATGATGTGCACTCGAGCGGCCTCATTGCCTCACACTGCAGACTCTGGCAGATAATAAGAGACAGTGACAGTCACACTCTGCACACATCGGGACAGTCATTGCTAAGCGTGCCGCCTTCTTTTTCTGTATAGGTACTAGTGCGCTTCACCAACTCCATCACTGTTTTGTTCGAATTATGGGGGCAGGTCCTCGTGGGACAAACCAACTAAACAAAAAAAGTTTTTTTTTTTCAAAGTGGGAAAAAAAAAAAATTTTCTTTTCAATACGATATTAATCTCAAAAGCTGATACAGTGTAATATGACGGTCAAGGTGAAAAAACAAACAAAAACTCGCTACTTCCGGTTCATAGCTTTTTCTACATTTATTTTTTAAAATGTTCGAATTACAACATGACTGATTTTGTTTTGGATCTATAAACCCGCCCGCCCTAGTGTTGCAAATCAGTATTCAATTTCAGCTTTTCAAAGTAGGATACCTGTTAATCCAAATATTTATTAAAATAATTCTCTTTTTTGGAGAAGCTCATAGATATATAGCGTGAAAACATCCAGTAACTTCTAAACCAGTTTCATCCTGATTGAGGCTCACCAGCACAGTGTAACCTTGGGTCTTGACCATTGTGTTTAACCTTGTGTTTGTCCTTCGTTTTGACTGACAGCTCAGGTTGTAAAGGGATACCCAAATAACACTTTGGGGTATTTTGCAGTAACAACACCCTGTCATAACAATGACTGGAGCTGCCACTTGAAATGAAGGGAAAAATTACTACACTGCACTGATGAGCCCCAATCAAGGCTAATACTCCGTGCTGAATGTTTGACTGCTTGTTTATCTTCTTATTAAGTTATTTAGCAGTTATTTGTTTATCTATGAGGTTCTCCAAAAAGAAAAATGTCTCAGTGTTATTACATTTGTTATTGATTTTGTACTTCATCCTTTATGCCTTTAAGGTCAACTGAACAGTATAATTGCCAAAAATAAACCACTCTATTTCCTTATTAGTATGTATGCAGAGTTATTGTCTTATTTATTTATAAAGACTTTGTCTGTTGTTTCAACCCGATCAGATTGAATCAGTCAATTAAATGTGCGTTATTAATCAAAATCATCCCATATTAATGGGCCAGTAGGTACTGTAAATGACCATCACTCACGGTTGTTCGCCCCTTTATAAATGACACAGGACACAGGGTGAATTTTTTACAGGCCTTGGTTGCGCTAATTTTCTTTATTCTATACACAAAAAAAATAAACAAATGTAAGTAAAAACCTAGCTCACTTTGAGTGTTAACTAAAACTTCAGAACACCCTGTCTAACATGGGACAGATAAGCTGTTTCCCGTCCTTACAAAAAAAAAAACACACACACACAAAATCGCACGCACAGTACCTTTTACTTTCCTTCCTTTTAGGGACGCACAGTCAGGCTCTTCACAGAAACGGCCAGAACAGACTAGCTGCCTTTCTTTAAATACCCTGCACCTGGCTCTAATTTACAATGACCAGGTAGGGGGGTGATTAATAATAAAACAATTAACAAATATAAATACAAATAACTAAACAAATACACGTTATTATTTTTATTTGGTAGGGAGGATTAACCCTTCCCTGCTGTTACAGTACCAACTAGTCTACTAACCCCTAAATCTACCCCTACCCAAAGTCTACCACTAACCTAATCTCAACCCCTAAACCTTACTATTAAAGTTTTTTTTACTATTACTTCAACACCGCTTTTTAGCGCCCTCAGCGGCTACTACATCCAGACTTCCATTAAAGCGCTTCATCCCAACCTACTGTACCTCATGGAGGCTACAGGTACCTACTGGCTCATTCTGTGGGATGACTTTCCTTCATAACGTCTCATTCAATCAACTGATTCCAATCAGATCAGGTGGTTGTTTATTAATTTGTTTGCAACACTTTTTAAATTTATTTTTTAATCTCTCTAATATCAATGTTGTATTAACAATTTTCAAGTGTAGGACATAGACTAAATTGAAGGATTAAAAGTTTTGATCAACATTGAACTTACTGCAATTCATACCAGGCAGGACTAATTTGTCACGGTAAATCAAATAATTAATCATTAGCTTTTATGTGTACTTAATATCCATGTTCTAGCATCTTGTAACATAATTATCACTTTTAAACTAAATTAGATGAGTAACAAAAAGTGTAGTACACATGTATGAATGCATTTGAACATGTCCGTCCTGTTACGAGGAGAGTATGAGGTTGTGTTATGAAAGAACCAATATGTAGGAAGGCTGCTTTAAAGTTATCTTTTAGTTCCACAGTTTGAAACAGTGCAGTCAGAGTAGTGAAAAACACATTTTCAAATGATTAACACTACCTTGGATTTCTTACTACAATGTCCCCAAAGGGCTCTAGAGTAAACAGAGCCGTCTATGACATCGTGTCGCTAACTCCGTTATGCTGTTTAACCATTTTTTTTTAAAGACAAAGCATGGTTCTTGATTTGGATGCAACAAAAACAACGCTGCTGTGTTTAATTTATGCACAAAATGGATTTGTTATGAAAACCGAGTCAAGGAGGAAAATTGAAACCAATGAAGGATTTTAGATGGAGTGCAGATGCAGCTTTGACAAGCAGTTGCTGGTGCCCTTGGCTGTTTACAATGGTGAAATTCAGAAAAGGGCTTTTATTATTTATATACAGACCTCTCCTGTAACAATGTAACAAGCTCCATGTCTGCCTCAGCAAAGCATTTTACTTGTTATAATATATGAATATAACAAATAACATGCTTTCACAAAGAGTCCACACATCCAGCAAAGGAAAAGTGTCCAGTCTGTCCACTGATCTGCAGTAAAGCTAGCAAGTCTGATTTCATTGCCAGTGATTATTCTACCTAAATCACTGAGCACTTCAAAGTCATCAATTGTCTGTGTGAATACCTTGTTCCCTCCACATTTAAATGACATTTTGCAGCTCCTAGAAACAGATTATGAATTGGGTCTACAACATGCAGCTGTACTACATCACAATACAGGAGTACCAGTGGTTTCTATAAAACCTGTTTCTTTCACGTAGTAATATTAAAAACACTGTGTGACGTAATGGATTTTGTTTGGATCACAGTTTAATAAAAAGTGACCAGTAGATGGCAGAACTGATAATTTTATGTTTTCATATGCAGTCCACCATCCAGTTGACTCTTGCACATTAATAACACCGCTATTAGATTTTTGTGGTGTATTATGTTTCCATTTTCCAGTTGCAATATCAAGAGGTTAGCCAGTCAAATAAGTAAGTCAATAAACTAACATTAAAGTTCAGAAATATATAGGGTCAGGATTCAAAAGAATGGGTCCTGTCTCCTTCAGTTTGACATACTTCCCTTCTCAGTGTCTCTGGATTCATGGTGGCTCTCACTCTTGGGACCCCCCATCACTTATTGCAGAGAGAGAGAGAGAGAGAGACCTCTACATGGTGCTCACCCTTTATAACGCTATAGTGGGGGAGCCATAGTTACAAGACTGTGCTATTTGTGTTCTGCCTTATAACAAGTATAAAGGGCTACTGTAATGGCATTATGGAGCAAATGGGAGGCACAAACCTGCACTGTGTTATAACCGATTCTGCACTATAACAAGCGCGTTATAACGGCAGGCGAGCACTGTACTCAAAAAAGCAGGTTGGAGGTAAGGGACTGGGAGGGAGGGAAGGTGGCTCCAGAGTGATTTTTCTGGTGTTTGTTTGGCTTCCTAAGCGACTGAAGCTCTCCCACAGTCAAAACAGTGATACGGCTTCTCTCCAGTGTGAATTCGCTGGTGTGTCTTTTTAGGTTTCTAATCACTAAAACTCTCCCGCATTCAATACAGTGATACGACTTCTCTCAGTATGAATTGCAATTGTGTTTTTAGGTTTCCTAACGACTAAAACTCTCCCCGCATTCAAAACAGTGATACGTGCTTCTCTCAGTGTGAATTTTTGGTGTCTTTTAGGCTTCCTAACCGACTGAAGCTGTCCCCGCATTCCAGAACAGTGATCGGCTTCTCTCCAGTGTGAATTAAGCTGGTGTGTTTTTAGGCTTGCTGACACACTGGAAACTCACCCATTCAGTACAGTGTCGACTTCTCTCCAGTGTGAACTCGCTGGTGTGTTTTCAGGCTTCCCTGACACACTGAAACTCTCCCCATTCAGTACAGTGATATGGCTTCTCTCCAGTGTGAACTCGCGCTGTGTGCTTTTAGGCTTCTAACTGACTGAAGCTCTTCCCACAATCAGTACATTGATGTGATATCTTTGGCGGGGTTTGTTTCTGAATCTTAAACAAGTCAGTAGACTCTCTTCAATGTGGACAATCTGCAGTTCAGTCTCCTCTTCTTTAATGTGGACAATCTGCAGTTCAATCTCCTTCTTCTTTAATGTGGACAGGCTGCAGTTCAGTCTCTTCTTCTTCAATGTGGACAGTCTCCAGTTCAGTCTCCTCTTCTTTAATGTGGAAAGGATCCAGTTCAGGCATCTCCTGTTTAATGCAGATAGTTACCAATTCCTGAACCTCCTCCTGTTTAATGTCAACACCTCCATCTTTCTTCCTTGGTTTTCACGAGACAACAATCCTGAAAACAGAAAATAAAATGAAGTATTACGATCTGTTCTCTATTGTGGGTTTACACTTGTACTCTGACCTGAACTGGCCGGTTCGATCAGATTCAAAAGATTCTTATCATTTGAGCCGTTTAAATGTAAATGCCCGTCTCAGTGATGTCACATGAAAAAAAAAATCATGGGTGAAATCCAACAATTTTGCAATGATAGCGTTTCAACCTATGCAGCAAGGTATGGTGGCCCAGTAAGACAATACAATGAAGTGCATTATTTTATAGGTGGTTATCACAGGCCCATTGAGACTCTCCTCAGTACACTTAACTCTAAACTGTTTCAAAGCTCTTTACAATATGACTGCTCTAGTGCACTGATGATAGTAAGGGAGTATTGCCCACAATGTCAAACAAATTACACAGCAATAACGATCCATGTGTTTCTATGCCCTTCCTGCAGTGATTTAGAAGACAGATCTCAAACCATTTTGAAATGAGCTTTGAAACAGTTCGAGTTTTAAGTTTAAGTTGTCTGATGTTAACAATGAAAAAAAAAATCCCAGGTGCGTTATTTAAACAGTTGTAGCAACACGTGGGGATGTATAACGCTATATTCTTTGGAACCCCTACCTACCCAGGGTTGTGCAATTTTTGAAAAAGAACTTCATGTCCAAGGACAAAATGCTGAAAAATCTACATGTCCTTTTAATAATTTACTTGTCCCCTCCCGTGTCAAAAAACAAACACAAAAAAAAAAGTAGAATATAACTTGTAGGATTTTGGTTTTATTTGACAATGAACACAATCAACTACAACAAGCAATACTTGGGAGTTATTCAAATATAAAATAGTTCTGTCTGTTTCTTTCCTCCTTCTCTTCAAGCTGAATCAACTCCTGATGTCCAGGTTTTTTAGTTTGTTGCATCAACAGCTATGAAATCATTGCCAAAAATAGTTTCTGTCTGTTTCTTTCCACTCTTTCTCTACAACTCCTGATGTCCAGGTGTTTTAGTTTGTTGCCTATGAAATCATTGCCAATTATTACTGCTGCTTTGTGGAATTCTGATTTTTCTTGATGTTCTTTTAGTTTTTGTAACTGCTGAACCCCAGATTTTTAGTGGACTTGTTTATAACCCTGTCAAGTTAAGTTCTTCTGCATTGTTTTTCACCAAAATGCACAAAATATTTACAGTAGGCTCCATCAAATTCTGGACAGACAAAATGTTTTTTTCTTTTGTTTATTTCTATTATATACTTATTTTTAAACAGTGTACGACATTGTGCAGCTATTTTCCTCATCTAACATCTTGTCCCATGACGGCTGACTGGAACACTGCTGCAGCAGAGGGTCCTGGTTTCATACCTGATGTGTTTCTTTTTGTAAGGGCACCATCCTTTCCCCTGCACTACTGTCACCCGGAACAGTTAATACATAAATGAATTAATACATAAAACATTGCCATGAGATTTATAGTCTGTATTTTATTTTTTAAAATAAATATTGTACAGATAAACTCATGTATAAACGTTTCATTGATATAATTATAAACATATTGTCAATCTTCATGTTTTAATAGTTTCACAAATCAATGCATTGTGCATGTCCAATAAATAACTAATATCACTTCTGTTCAAATCTAAAAAAAAGTATTTTTTTTTTTTTAATATAGCATTAAATCTAAAAAAATATGTAAATATGATAACGGGCACACTAAGTTAGCAAAACTAAAACAGAAAGAATAAAATTAGCATTTTCTTTTTTTTTGCCAGGGGAAAGTCTTGAAATGCTTCTAAACAGTAAACTTCAAGTTTTTTTTTTTTTTTTTTTAAAACATCCCAACAAGTACATGCTTTACCACAAAAGTTTGTAATCCACTAATACCTTAGCGACAAAGGTGAGTTTTTTTTTTTTTTTACTTTTACTAGATTGCTGCATTTACATGTCAGGTTCACATTGAGAAAACAGTATAACTTATTTGCTAATTTACAAAACAAGTAAATAATACCTTAAGTTTAAACGATTAGTCTGTGCGTTGCCAGAGGCTCTCTTGGCAGCCATTTCTAGGTTTCTTTGTAAGCAATTGAAGATCCGCTTTTACTCCACAGCTTGCCAATCAGAAGTGAGAGGGGTGGGACATAAACACTTTTTTAAATGTTTGTGCTTTGATGATTATTATTATTATTATTATTATTATTATCGTTATTATTATTATTTATTTCTTAGCAGACGCCCTTATCCAGGGCAACTTACAATTGTTACAATTGTTTGATGCTAGACTTCTGCAATTCAGTTTTCATAAACTTGCGTGGCTCTCTGGGAATATACCCGGAGTGTCTTTCTAGCAACAGAGCAAACATACTTGTCCAACGGGCAAAAGTATAAAGGCAAAACTTGTTGTCCTTCACACAAATCTTATTGTCCCTGGCGCTGGGTGATACGAATTGCACACCCCTGCATTACCAAATATTACTGCTGCACTGTGGAATTCTGGGTCTTGTGTCATGGAAGTCCTGCGATTGCAATGTAGTTGCAATGAGGTTGTGACATCGCAGAGGTGGTCGCTGCATGCATTTCATAAAGCACTTCCCGATGAGTGAAATCAATAACTTGGATCTCTTCCATCTCCGCTCAGCAGTGCACAGCCTGTTACAGGATAAGCAGAGTGTGGAGGATAGCCAGGGCTGGGGAGGGGAGAAGCGAGCAAGGCGGAAGACGATAGGACAGAAGAGGTCGAGAGTTCAGTGAGAAGAAGAAAGCAGAGAAAATTAGTCAAGGGGGAGAATGGAGAGAGCAGAGGAAGTAAAGGTGGAGCTTGCAGCAAAAGAAGGTAGTAGAGGTGGATGGGAGAGGGTAGAAGTGAAAAGGAGATGAAGTGGTCTGAGAAGGAGGGGCTGATAGTAGGGGAAGGAGGAGAGCAGTTCTTGGTCCATACTGGCCAGCTTTGTGAGGAGGTGAGGGGGAAAGTTGGAGAAAAAGAATCAGGAAGAGGGAAGAAGCCAGCAGAATGAGTCGAGTTGCAGCGGGATGTATGTTAAAACCACGTAACAAAATGACAGGATTAGAGGTGGCGTTAGGAGAGGGAAGAAGTCAAGCTCGTCTCTATCCATAAACAGCTTAAGCAAAAATAACTTTGAAATGTAAGACTCAAGTTCAGTGACAACCCCTCTGGCGCATTGAAATGGTTAGCTCCAGGATCAACATGACAGTCCACTGGCATTCAGGAGCTGCTGTGTTTGATGGCTATAGAGATGCTAATGTTACGGTAGCAACTTACATTAGAGTCCAATGGAAATGACACACGTCGTATATTTTTAAAATGATAAAAATGGTCAATATCTTGGCTTGCTTTACATGAAATGTAAATGAAATCTGAGACAAAGATTTAATTGAATATTTTGGCATTATATATAGGGTGACCAGATTTTCAAAGCTCAAATTCGGGACACATTGTAAAATAATTGAGAAGACTAATTAAACCATTTAAATATGGGCTATTTAGTGGTTATTTAAATAACCATCCTCTCACTCTTACTCTTATCTTTTTGTTTTAAGGAGCTAGCTAATTTCAGTACCTCCGGGAGTATAATTTGTGGATAATTAGTTTAATCTTGCCATATTGTCTTATAGTGCTACTTTTTATTGAGTTTATTATTAATAATAATAAAAAAAATAATAATAATAATAATAATAATAATAATAATAATAATTCTGTAGATGGTTTGTTAAATACATTTAAGTTTGCTATTTTCCCCCCTTTCTTTCTTTTTTCCTCCCTGCATCAGGACGGCTCTATTTCTTGACGTTGTTGATGTGGTTTAACCTGCTGGATTGGGAGCTCACCGTCTCTGCCTGGTGTCTGAGCTGAATCCCACCAGAACTGAACAGCTGCCAAATCTCCCTTTATCTCCCTGGGTGAGTTTAGTTCTGAGGTTGGGCCAGTAACTTCTGGTGTCCCGCAAGGTTCTATCCTCGGCCCCCTGTTATTTAGTATTTATATGTTTCCCCCCGGCCACATTTTAAGGTCTCATGGCATACACTATCATTTTTACGCAGATGACACTCAAATTTATATTAATTCTAAACCTGATATCAATGTTGCTGCCTCTGCCCTAACTGCCTGACAAGGCTCTTCATGGTCTAGCTCTGACTTATCTGTCAGATCTTTTATCTTTTACACTCCCACCGCAACCTCTGCTCTGCTGATTTCGGACGTGCACTATACAAAATAAAGTTTATTATTTTATTATTATTAATCACTGTAATACACACAATTGTAGATTCATATTGAATTGAAACTCCATGAAAGCATACGACGACTGAGGAATAAGCATGTATGTCTGTGATAATCACTGAATCACACATAATGCTCTTGATTGCCCCAGTACCTTCTTTTATTTGATTTTGTTTTCACTGCAGGTGCCATAAACTAAGTTATATAGGAAGCGGTTGTTTACATTATTTTTGACAAACGGTGTTTCGAGAGTGTCGCACTACAGAAAAGTGTCTGAAAACCGATTGAGAAAAATGTCGGGACACGGGACCTTTGATCGATAACCGGGGACGCCTGGTCACCCTAATTATATAGCACACTGAAATGAAGAATGCAAAAATAGTCTAATCTACATAGGTAGCATGGGGTCTGCACTCCCCTGCCCATGAAGTGAAGGGTCGACCTCCCACAGGACTACACCCCTGGTTACATGTTGTCAGATCAGGACCCACCAACACTGAGCATGGAGCTGCGGCATGCTGTCAGATCAGACCCACTAACACTGGCATGGGGCTGCAGCATGCTGTCAGGATCAGGACCCACTAACACTGAGCATGGGAGCTGCAGCATGCTGCCAGATCGGACTCCACTAACACTGAGCATGGGAGCTGCAGCATGCTGTCAGATCAGGACTCCACTAACACTGAGCATTGGAGCTGCAGCATGCTGTCAGATCAGGACTCCACTCAACACTGAGCATTGAGCTGCAGCATGCTGTCAGATCAGGACTCCACTAACACTGAGCATGGGAGCTGCAGCATGCTGTCAGATCAGGACCCACTAACACTGAGCATGGGAGCTGCAGCATGCTGTCAGATCAGGACTCCACTAACACTGAGCATGGGAGCTGCAGCATGCTGTCAGATCAGGACTCCACTAACACTGAGCATGGGAGCTGCAGCATGCTGTCAGATCAGGACTCCCACTAACACTGAGCATGGGAGCTGCAGCATGCTGTCAGATCAGGACTCCACGCTAACACTGAGCATGGGAGCTGCAGCATGCTGTCAGATCAGGACTCCACTAACACTGAGCATGGGAGCTGCAGCATGCCGTCAGATCAGGACTCCACCAACACTGAGCATAGGAGCTGCAGCATGCTGTCAGATCAGGACTCCACTAACACTGAGCATGGGAGCTGCAGCATGCTGTCAGATCAGGACTTCACTAACACTGAGCATGGGGAGCTGCAGCATGCTGTCAGATCAGGACTCCACTAACACTGAGCATGGGAGCTGCAGCATGCTGTCAGATCAGGACTCCACCAACACTGAGCACGGGAGCTGCAGCATGCTGTCAGATCAGGACTCCACTAACACTGAGCATGGGAGCTGCAGCATGCTGTCAGATCAGGACTCCACCAACACTGAGCATGGGAGCTGCAGCATGCTGTCCGATCAGGACCCACCAACACTGAGCATGGGAGCTGCAGCATGCCGTCCCATCAGGACCCACCAACACTGAGCATGGGGCCGCAGCATGCTGTCAGATCAGGACTCCACTAACACTGAGCATGGGAGCTGCAGCATGCTGTCAGATCAGGACCCACTAACACTGAGCATGGGAGCAGCATGCCGTCAGATCAGGACTCCACCAACACTGAGCATGGGAGCTGCAGCATGCTGTCAGATCAGGATCCACTAACACTGAGCATGGGAGCTGCAGCATGCTGTCAGATCAGGACTCCCAACACTGAGCATGGGGAGCTGCAGCATGCTGTCAGATCAGGACTCCACCAACACTGAGCATGGGAGCTGCAGCATGTCAGATCAGGACTCCACTAACACTGAACATGGGAGCTGCAGCATTATTCCAATATTACAACTGGACACACAATTAAGGGGTGTCAGCAATTCCATACACAACACTTGCAAAATATTTCAATATATAAACATGACGACTTCATTGCAGTCATCATCTAGGGCTGGGACAAAATCGAATAACCATCGTCTGGATAAAAAACGCATCTATTAGTTCAATAATAGGACCATTTTTATTAGGACCAGCAAAATTTAAATCTACACTCTTATTCCTTGCCTTTCCTTTGGTTCCTTTAAATAATAATATTTAAAAAAAACCTCCTCGCCCACTACGCAGCACGCATTTTAAGCGTGAAAAAAAAAAAAATCTAGAGACTAGAGGTTGGCCGCTTTTCAGGATCAGATAGTTAAATTGTCGATTTAATTTAATTTAATTTTTAATTTTTCAAATAATGTTTGGAAGTTTTTTTACAAAAGAACAAAAATGAAAAGGTAAAATGCGCTGTTTGCGGAGCTTCTGTTGTAAAAACCACCAACCTCAAGGGATCATTTAGTAAAGACAGCACCCGACAAAAATACAACAGGGGAACACAAGTAAAAAAACAAAAAGGAAGCAACACCTTCCGTGACAACTTATTTTTGAAAGAAAGTTGATCCAAAAAGCGTCAGAGCAACAGAAATAACAGGCCTGATAGTGGATGTTGTAACACAAGATATCAGACCTGCTAGTATAGTAGAGGGAGCTATGTTTAAAAATCTGATTGCGAATCTTGCTCCAGGCATTGAAATGCCCCATCGAAGACAATCTCCAAATTCATTACTCTGGATCTTAACGCGTTGTAAAAGCTTTGACAGGATTTAAGTCAGGAGTGTAATTCAATGTCCATCACTACCGACGTATGGACAAGCATGGCACAGGAAGCGTTTTTAACAGTCACCTGCCATTACATTAAGCAAAATTGGGAATTCGAGTCAAAAGTATTAGCGACACAAAAATTACAAGAGAGACACACATGAATTTAGCAGAAGCGATCAATCAGATAAACACAGAGTTTGAAGTGGCTACAAAAGTAATAGCTTGTGTTCATGACAACACGGCCAACGTGTGCAGAGCAGTGTCTTTGCTTTCTGCAAGCGGGCGTGCTGTGTTACTTTTTGGTAGAGTGGCAAGTGTGAGCTGTGCAGGGCACAATATCTCATCATTCAGAAAAGCTTGGAGGATGTACGACAAGTCCACACGTTAGTGGCAGCAGCAAGGAGACTGGTTGCACATTTAAAAAGAGGGAGATGGCAACAAGTGCTTTAAATAGGAAACAAACAGAAATGCTGAACACAGAAGAAGCACCATTCAAGTTAATACAGGACGTACAAACAAGGTGGAACATGGTTTATTATATGTTTGAATGCCTTCTTGAATTAAAATGGCCAGTTACTGCTATTTTGTCAAACCCAGATTTTACCAAAAAGTCTGACGCAGCTACTTTAGATCTCACGACTGAGCAGTGGAAGCTAATGGCTGAGATACTACCTCTACTACAGCATTCGAACTGGCTACAGTACTTTTGAGTACAGAGAAAAACCATACGGCTAGTTCTTTGTATTCACTTTCAACAGGGATAAAACACAGACAGACTGAAGTTCCTGATGAAGAGGAGACATCGTCTTCTTCAAATTCAAGTGATTTGCTAATTCCAGTTACACCGAGTTTGACAGATAAGCTAGTGCGTAATTTGTCTTATCGATTTTGGTACATCAGTTGAATGACCAAAGTAATGAGGTCATGACACTGCTTTTTTGTGTCATTTCTTGACCCCAATGATTTTGCCATCTGGATTTCTTATCCGAACAGGCCAAAGCCCATGTGTCTGAAGTACTGTCTTCCAAACCAGTGAGGCTGGTGGAGGACAACCTAGAAAGTGACGGAAATCGTGCCTGTACAAGTGAGTGCAGCACAGAAGACTTGCCTGTTAAAAAAAAAGAAAACAAAGACCTAACAAGCAATGGAATTGTTACTTTGTGGACGGCAACAAACACACACTACTTCCAAGGAAACCTTAACCAACAAGAGATGATGATATATGCTTTGAAACTCCATTAAACATCAGCGAAGATCCTCTGATCTGGTGGAAAAACCAACCAGACATGCTTTCCCAACCTAGCAGCCTTGGCACAGAGCATGTTAAGTATCCCTGCAACATCGGTCCCGAAGCGTGTGTTCAGCAAAGCAGGGATGCCTGTGAACAAACTCCGTTCTTTGAAACCAGAGAATGTGAATGCCATAATATTTCTGAATAAAAACAGAAAATAAGCTCTGGAGAGCACAGACTTTGTTACGTTGGACTTGTAAATAGTTATTCTTGTGTTCTCCGTTGTTCTTTTTTTTTCCTCTAATCCGGTTGCTGTCAAGACATCTTAAGGTAAGACAGTACTATTTGTAATGTTTTATTAACTTTTTTGTGCGAACCTCGCTGACAGTGTGACTTGACATAAATAATTAGAAATGTGTAGTTTTAAGTTCAACTGGAGAAACATTTTTCGTGATTAGACTGGATGAAAATGTATGTACTTATTATTTACACGTTTCTTTTGCATTATGAAAAAACGATGCATCGGGTCTTTATGAAAACGATGCATCGATAGTAAAAAAACACTATCGTCCCAGCCCTACAGTCATCAGCTGCATAGAGGACACATTCAACAGAACTAGGCAACAAACAAGTGAGTACAGACAGGAAGTTACTGTTGTAGTATCACTTTAGTGTCTGAGCAAGTTGTTGCATTTTAAGCAGTTGAATATGATGGCAACCAACTTGCTCCTGAAGTGCCAATTAACTGGATTTGGCTCCTAAGGCAAACAGTTTGTCTGGAGCCCTGATATTTATCTATCTATCTAAAAAATATTCATTAATGTATTTTATGTTTTTTAACATTTAGTCATTAGGAATTTACATCGCAGCATGTAGAATACCCTACGCATCTAACTGATAAAGAAATCATGGTTTACATTAATGTTGCAAAATATATGATTATTAATGCTCATTTCAGATTTATCCATTTCTCAATGTAAAAAAAAAAATCTTACAGCTGCTAACCGAAGAGAATAATTAAAAAAGAATACATTTTTCAGTGTTTCACATCTTATGAATCAGACACTTTTTAAATGATACATATTTATTGTCATTTTACTAACTTTAAAAACTCTGAGTCTGAGTAATTAGAGTACTTTGTGCCGCGGTCTGCACAGTAACACATTTTTACCGTAGATATTATGAGAAATATTATAGATTTAAAATGTACAGAAAGGATGCAAACCAGTGGTCGCCATTTTGCAAGATTCGATGCTTTTGAGATTGAGGGCTCTGAATTTTGACAGTAGTGACCCCAGCAGAGCTATTGAATATTGAGGCTTTGAATGGAGGAGGAGCAAACACTTTAATTTGAGAGTGCGACCCCCCCAGCAGAGCTATTGAATATTGAGGCTCTGAATTTGAGGAGTGCGACCCCAGCAAAGTTTATTGAATATTGAGGCTCTGAATTTGAGGAGTGCAACCCCAGCAAAGCTATTGAATATTGAGGCTCTGAATTTGAGGAGTGGACCCCAGCAAAGCTATTGAATATTGAGGCTCTGAATTTGAGGAGTGCCCTTGCAAAGCTATTGAATATTGAGGCTCTGAATTTGAGCAGTATGACCCCAGCAGAGCTATTGAATATTGAGGCTCTGAATTTGAGGAGTGCGACCCCAGCAGAGCTATTGAATATTGAGGCTCTGAATTTGAGAAGCACGACCCCAGCAGAGCTATTGAATATTGGTTTACTTGTGGTGGTACCAAGCATGTGAGGGGTCAGAAGAGCATCTTTCTTTGGGACTCTCTTGGTGCATGAGGGCTGACGTACTTTCAATCTTTACTGATTTATTTTATTGTTTTGGTTTTGCAATACACACATTAGAAGGGCTCAGTTTTGCCAAGTACATTTGGACCGAATTACTATTAATTTTTATCTTTAATGTCATGAAACAAAAACTCTTATTAATCAGCAATTGATTGACTGTGTTCACTGTTAAATAAAAGTTAAATCCAACAAGTTATACTCTACTATAAATACAACATATATTAAATAAAATGCATTAAAATAATAATAATAATAATAATAATAATAATAATAATAATAATATTTAAATATTGAACCCATTTCAATATATATTGGTCAACCCTTTACTTGAACACATTACAATGCATAGCAATATAGAGTTAATATAAATATAGTATACATATAATGACAGTAACATGGGTTATTCATAAATGTCAGTGATACTAGTAAGAGAAGTGGATGCCTTAACTTATACCAGATGTTTAACATTCTCTGATATTACGTGTTTAAATGTTAAAAGCAGACCTATTTTTTTCTAATCTGTCTTTTTGTACATTTATCGTGTTTTGATCAGGTGACAATAGAAAGAAAAAAGTGAATTGGTATGATCTGCAATAATACACCCGATGTTTAACTTTTAAATTATGATCGAGTTATTATATACAATTATTTGAATAGCTTCAGAATCGCTGCAGCTTTAATGAATTGAATTAAAAAAAAAAAAAAAAGTCCCAGTTTTTCCCTATGGAAATCTGGTAACCCTACTTGACACACAGCGATCGTATAAGAAAGCAGCGGTCCTTGTGTTGTTATTAAAACAAAGCCGGTGCACGTACAGTACTGGCACCGGACAAACGGGATGGCGCTGCAAAGAGCGGTACAAACTGTGCAATTCAAATCTCCTGCAGTACTACAGACGGGCCGCCGATAGCCATCTCTGATTAACCCAACATGAATATAAATACGATCCGATCTCAGTCTATTTCGAAGAGCACTCGGAGTGACGGCGTCGAGAGTCTGCGAGCAGGTTTAATAATAATGAATGTGCCTGTGTCTGCTCGAGTCTCGCATCAAACTCGCCGTCCTCTATATTATATTAACACACTACACACACACGGGTGCAGTGAATTCAATTCCAATAACTCACCACTTTCTTTCTCTCTCTCTTCCTTTCTTTATTTTTTCTCTCTCTCTTTCCTTCTGTTTTCTCGTGTTTTTTTATTCTCCAAGCAGCGCAAACAATGGCATTTCCGGTTCCGACTGGCGCGCTGATCTAAAGATTCTGCCTATCTGGTGAAACCAGTGCCTGCATGTTGTTCAGTACCGGTTTGTTTAACCAATTCCTCGAGTAAAATAAGACTCATTTGTACACATAGTGTTAAAACTGAAAAGCTAAAGTAATGCCTTACTTGTGGCTCACACCAGGGACCACTTCTAGTAAAAGACGTGTAAACCGCAGTGAAAAAAAAACAAAAGAAAACTTGCATTCCTAACAAAAACAAAGATATTAGGCCCATATAAATATACACAGTTTTTCTGATGCTAGAACAGTGTAGAGACAGTTTCACCCCAAACTTGCACACTGAAAGTAGCATGTCAAAGCAAGAAGGAATCTAATCAGCAGAATATGCCTGTGTATCACAACTCAGAGGCTGGCAGTAACTCAGTAAGTCTTTTTGTAACTTTATGTCTTACTGTCTCATGTGAGCAGCAGATTGAAAGGGAGGAAGTTTGGCACCCATCACCCTCCCAAACCTGCTGAGACAGACACTGAAGTCAGAAAAGACTGACTGAGTTACAATAGGTACAGCTCATATTACAAGAAGATAGATGAGGGATGGGGAATAGTACAAAACCAACAATTATCAAGTACAAGTGAAGTTCCTGTTGTTGTTTTTCTTCTTTATTATCCCTGTTTTGCTAATATAGTTTTATTTTATTTAGATTAAATGGGGGTTACCATACAGTACATCCAAAATTACACCAATGATTGAATTATTATTATTATTATTATTATTATTATTATTAACTTGGTTACATCGTTTAAGTCGTACAGTTTTGCATAAAATGTATACACTTTTCATTTATTAAATGTGTATTCATTTGTCATATATAGTCCTATAAGTTACTCTGGACTTCCAGTGGACAGTGGTCTTTTACCATGGAGGTAACATTATAATTTCATGTGTGTATGTCTACATGTTGACTGTCACTGTCTATCTGGAATGAAATTGTTAAATATTGTAGTACTTACATTTTCACTCTTCATATTTATGTTATGTATCATCTTAATATGAAGAGGTCAATGTACAATAATTCCAAACTGCAAACCGCTATCAATGATCTGAAGTAAACAAGGCTCAGAATTAGAAGCCTAAAGAGGACAGCCTGACCTCCCCCAATAGCAGCATACAGAGAGAGACCAACAGAGGTCTTTGTGGGGAAATTGTCATTAATCAGATATCACAAGTGAAGTGTTTGAGGAAAGAAGATTTATAAAAAATATATAGAACACCCCACAATGCATTTCAATTACAGATCCATTGGTCTCTATAATTAAAGCATTTTCCGCACATATGCTTAATGGTATAGATGCTGTGTATGAGGTAATCATTCTTCATAACTTTTTTATGGCTTATGTATGCGTTTACAGCCTTCATAAAAAATTATGCTAATACAGAATTTGTGGAAAATGCTTTGAGTATAGAGGCCATTGTCATTAGTTCTTCAATATACCTCAGTGTACCAATATACATCAGTGTATTCCAAATTCCTAATGTCACATTAGGTACAGATTATCCATTCTCAATATAGATACACTGATGTATCTTAATTGCATGTTGTTATTCATGTTGTAATTTGCTCTTTGTATTTCAGTTACATATAACAGCAATCAAAGGAGGAGATTTGCCTGAGCTGAAGCAGAGTACCCAATGCTGCACTTGGTACCATTGTCCTTTTGGCCAGCCAAGCAGATATAAACCCAGACAGCGCCACCATGTGAAAAAACACTTGGATGTGCATCTAAAGGGTGCAGTGCAGTGTGATGGCTTGTTTCCTATTTAATGTTTTTTACATGTAACATTGCTGAAGAATGTTTCATATATTTTGTGTATGATTTGCATTTCAAGTAAAATATTGTGCATAAAGTCATTAATACTTGTTGTTTACATAGTTTATTTAAATATGTTTATAGAGAAAGCTCAGGAATACTCAGTTGCAAATTCATACCCTTCATTCCATGTAAGTGAAATGGGGGAATTAAATCAAAACCTTGACCCAGTTTAATTTAATGGTGGTTGTTTTTATGAGTAGAAGAAAGTGTCTTCTTACGGAGGAGAGGAGGGGAGGGGGGGACAGCCAAACTTGTAAATTATATTTGTAATAAAGTTCTATGTTTGCAATTTTGACCTCCTTGTTTGTTTCATAGTACTTTTGACAGGAAAGCAGGACTCCAACCAAAACAGCTAAATAAGTGCTTTGAATACCATAACCAAAATACATGATAAATCATAAGAGCAAGGTTGTATATCAAGTTCTTCATTAAGACCCACAGTGGTTACAGAACTCCCTTGTGTATGTATCCAAAAGCTTCAATTTTATTAAGAATAGATCAAAATCACTCCTCTTCTAGGCTTACTAATTAATTTCTGTACCAACAAACATCACAGATGTGTTCAGTGATTATAATCTTTAATACAAGGCTGTAGTTGTTTTTTTATTTGCATCACAGCTTGTTATTTAGGGTTTGTGTTAAGGTTAGGGTTGGTTTATCTTCAATTCAACTTTTAGCCACCAACTGTAGCTATAGGCAACCACTTTCACTTCAGTGCAACTGCCCTTGACTCTCCACCGAAACCAGTCCTAACACATTTCAGTGTCTCTGAACAGGAAAAGATTTTTCTGATCTGTTTTTAGGTTCGCGAAAAGAGACCCATTTAATCACCATCTCTATGTGACTACATGATATATTGTTGTATTTTGTGTGTGTGTTTCACATGTGGACTTAAATTGCTATAGATAATTTTTTGGCTGATGCTTTTATTCAAAGCAACTTGCACCCATTTATACAGCTGGATATTTTACTGGAACAATCTGTGAAGTACCTTGCTCAAGGGTACAGCAGCAGTGCCCCACCTGGGGCTGAAGCCAAAACCTTCCAGTTATGAGTCCAGAGCCCTAAACACTAATCCACATGTTGGTAAATCTGGGGGAACATGTCCAGGGGTGAATATACCCTATCTAATTCACTTTGTGCATGCTGCAAATTAACAGTTATCAAAAATAATATATACAGTATATATACAGTGCCTATAGAAAGTCTACACCCCCTTTCAAAATGTTCACCTTTTGTTGCTTATAGCCTGGAATTAAAATATTTTTTTTCATTTATCTACACATACTACCCCACAACTTCTAAGTGAAAAAAAATTCTAGAAATTTGTAGAAAATTAATTAAAAATAAAAACTGAAATAGCTTGATTGGATAAGTGTCCACCCCCCTTGTAATAGGAATCCTAAATTAACTCGGGTGTAACCAATCGCCTTCAAAATCACACACCAAGTTAAGTGGCTTCCACCTGTGTTAAATTGTAGTGATTCACATGATTTCAGGATAAATTCAGCAGTTCCTGTAGGTTCCCTCTGCTGGGTAGTGCATTTCAAAGCAAAGACTCAACCATGAGCACCAAGGCGCTTCAAAAGAACTCGGGACAAGGTTGTTGAAAGGCACAGATCAGGGATGGGTATAAAAAAATATCAAAGGCCTTGAATATCCCTTGGAGCACGGTCAAGATGATTATTAAGAAGTGTAAGGTGTATGGCACCACCCCTGCCTAGATCAGGCCGTCCATCCAAACTGGATGACCGAGCAAGAAGGAGACTGATCAGAGAGGCTACAAAGAGGCCAATGGCCAAGACTGGTCAAAGTGTGCATGTGACAACAATATCCCAAGCACTCCACAAATCTGGCCTATATGGTAGGGTGTCAAGAAGGAAGCCATTACTCAAGAAAGCCCACCCTGAATCATGTTTGAAGTATCAAAAAAAAACACTCAGGAGATTCTGTAGCCATGTAGGAAAAGGTTTTGTGATCTGACGAAACTAAATGGAACTTTTGGCCTAAATGCAAAGTGTTATGTTTGGCGCAAACCCAACACAGCACATCATCCAAAGAACACCATCCCTACTGTGAAGCATGGTGGTGGCAGCATCATGTTATGGGGATGTTTCTCATCGACAGGGACTGGGGCACTTGTCAGGATAGAAGGGAAAATGAATGGAGCAAAGTACAGAGAAGTCCTTGAGGAAAACCTGTTTGCCCTCAAGAAGAAAGCTGAAACTGGGACGGAAGTTCACCTTTCAGCATGACAACGACCTAAAGCACACAGCCAAAGCTACACTGGAGTGGCTAATGAACAAAAAGGTAAATGTCCTTGAGTGGCCCAGTCAGAGCCCTGACCTAAATCCAATCAAAAATTTGTGGCATGACTTGAAGATTGCTGTCCATCAACTCTCCCCAAGGAACTTGACAGAGCTTGAACAGTTTTGTAAAGAAGAAAGGTCAAATATTGCCAAATCTAGGTGTGCAAAGTTGGTAGAGACCTATCCCAACAGACTCACAGCTCTAATTGCTGCCAAAGGTACTTCCACCAAGTATTAACTCAGGGGGGTCGAGCACTATCCAATTATGATCTTTCAGTTTTGTATTTTTAACATATAATTTTTTTCTCAATAAAAACTTTTTTCCTCTTAACAATGTGTAGTATGGTGTGTAGATAAGTGGAAAAAAATCCTCATAAATGCATGAAACTCTGAGGCACTGACACAACAAAATGTGAAAAAAGTTCAAGGTGGTGTAGACTTTCTATAGGTACTGTATATATATTATTATTTATTTCTTAGCAGACGCCCTTATCCAGGGCGACTTCCAGTTGTAAACAAAAATACATTTCAAGAATCACAGTACAAGTAATACAATTAAGAGCAAGATACAAATACAATGACTTTGGTTCTAGCAAGGACAAATATAATACAAAATACGATTCAATAACGGAGCAGATAACAGTGTCAGTGATAGTTACATCAGGATATAATTAAATATAAAATACTACAGATTAAATAACACTTGTGACAGATTACAGTACTCTAAAAGTACAGGATTAAAATGCAGTAAAATAGGGGCAGATAAGAGCAAGTAAAGCATATTAAGGAAGATAAAGTGTCCAGAGGGAAAAGAGGAGTTCTACAGGTGCTGTCTGGAAGAGGTGAGTTTTGAGGAGGCGGAGAAGGTGGTCAGGGACTGGGCAGTCCTGACATCTGTAGGAAGGTCATTCCACCACTGCGGGTCGAGGGTGGAGAAGGAGCGGGCTCTGGAGGCAGGGGAGTGTAGAGGAGGTAGAGCCAGTCTTCTAGTGCAGGAAGAGCGGAGAGGTCAGTAGAGGGGGGTGTAGGGAGAGATGATGGTCTGGGAGGTAGCTGGGTGCAGTCTGGTCAAGGCATCTGTAGGCGATACAAGAGTCTTGAAGTGGATGTGAGTGGTGATTGGGAGCCAGTGGAGTGAGCGGAGCAGTGGAGTTGCGTGGGAGAAGCGAGGCAGAGAGAATACCAGGCGAGCAGCGGAGTTCTGAATGAGCTGGAGCGGACGAGTGGCGGACGCAAGGAGGCCAGCCAGGAGGGAGTTGCAGTAGTCTAGGTGGGAGAGTACCAGGGCCTGGACCAGGAGCTGGGTGGCGTGTAGTTGGTGAGCAAGGGTCGGATTCTTCGTATGTTGCTCAGGAAGAATCCGGCAGAAAAAGCGGCCAGAGTGGAGATGTGCTGGGAATAAGAGAGGCAGTAAAGTCTGCGGTTTGAGAGGTAGGAGGAGAACCAGGCCAGAGCAGTGCCAGAGATTCCCAGGTCAGCGAGAGAGGATAGTAGAATAGAGTGATCGACAGTGTCAGCAGAGAGGTCGAGGAGAATTAGGACAGAGGAGAGAGAGGCAGCTTGGGCAGAGTTTTGTGAGTTGGTGACAGACAGGAGGGCGGTTTCAGTGGAGTGAGCAGAGCGGAAGCCAGATTGAAAGGGTCGAGCAGAGAGTGGTTGGACAGGAAAGCAGAGAGCTGGCAGTGTACAGCCCGCTCGACGGTTCTGGGAGAGGAAAGGTAGGAGGGACAGGACTGTAGCTCTGGAGAGGGTCGTGAGGTCAAGGGTAGGTCTTTTGAGGAGGGAGTGATAGAGGCTTGTTTGAAGGCAGAGGGAAAGAAACCAGAAAGGAGAGAGGTGTTGAGAAGGGCGGAGATGATATGTATATATATATTATTATTTGTTTATTTAACAGACGCCTTTATCCAAGGCGACTTGCAGAGACTAGGGAGTGTGAACTATGCATCAGCTGCAGAGTCACTTACAATTACATCTCACCCGAAAGACAGAGCACACGGAGGTTAAGTGACTTGCTCAGGGTCACACAATGAGTCAATGGCTGAGGGATTGGGAACCGGTGACCTCCTGGTTACAAGCCTTTTTTTTTTAACCACTGGACCACACTAACAATCACACATTCAATATGGGATGCACAGGACACAGTCACACTCACACATTTAATATGGGATGCACAGGACACAATCACAATCACACATTCAATATGGGATGCACAGGACAGTCACAATCACACATTCAATATGGGATGCACAGGACACAGTCACACATTCAATATGGGATGCACAGGACACAGTCAAAATCACACATTCAATATGGGATGCACAGGACACAGTCACAATCACACATTCAATATGGGATGCACAGGACACAGTCACAATCACACATTCAATATGGGATGCACAGGACAGTCACAATCACACACTCAATATGGGATGCACAGGACACAGTCACAGTCACACATTCAATATGGGATGCGCAGGACACAGTCACAATCACACACTCAATATGGGATGCACAGGACACAGTCACAGTCACACATTCAATATGGGATGCGCAGGACACAGTCACAATCACACATTCAATATGGGATGCACAGGACACAGTCACAATCACACATTCAATATGGGATGTGCAGGACACAGTCACAATCACACATTCAATATAGGATGCACAGGACACAGTCACAATCACACATTCAATATGGGATGCACAGGACACAGTCACAATCACACATTCAATATGGGATGCGCAGGACACAGTCACAATCACACATTCAATATGGGATGCACAGGACACAGTCACACGTTCAATATGGGATGCACAGGACACAGTCACAATCACACATTCAATATGGGATGCACAGGACACAATCACAATCACACATTCAATATGGGATGCACAGGACACAGTCGATCACACATTCAATATGGGATGCACAGGACACAGTCACACTCCTCACATTCAATATGGGATGCACAGGACACAGTCAAACTCACACATTCTCCGCTCTGCTGTAATATCTCACAATCAGAGTTGGGTTTGTAGCTTGTTTTACCAATCTCATTTTTATTTGTACCAACGTCTTTCGAAGAGGAATGTATTTTAATGTCACTTCATTATGAGCTTACAATTAAAAATCTAATATGTCAATGTCAATAAGATATTTTTGATATCTAAGCCATCACAGCCTTTGCAGCCTGCTGACTTCCTAGATCTGTGCAAGTCTGCTGCCATAAATCAGCACTGTGCAAATGGAGAGCAACACTATGGGAAGAAAAAAATACACATTTACTAAACATTGTCGCGAGAACCATATTAATCACAAGTTAATAGTCAAATAAAACACCAAACTAAAGCACTCTGTGTAATAATTGTGCAATGTATCCTGCACCATTAAAGGAAGGTCATTTAATGTGGACCAGTATTCAGACCTGTCAACTCTCCCCAGATTCACCAGAAGTCTCATGTATTTTGGACCCTTCTCCCGGACATCTCCAAGGACAGATTTTCTCCCGTATTTTGGTCAAAAACTCTACTGTTAAACCCCTTATATCAGCAAACCTTTAATGTCTGCAGAAGACATGTCCAGTGTGTGGTTACTGCAATCCCTGTCTGTACCCTAGCAGTGTTTGGGACCCAGGGGAGCCCTGTGGCAGGCATGCATTCATTCAGTGCGTGAGGCAAGTTCACATTCTTAGCCACGCCCATGCGTCACCTGCTGTTTCTCCTTTAATGGGACTACCATTAAGGTATATTACACAAAGGAACTTGTGTATTTTCTCTATGTTGTTTTTTTGTCACATGTAGGACCACTTGTGCAGTTTTGCTAGTTTTAAACACAAATTCTGACTGTGTGCTTTGTGGCAAAGTGGTGAGTGAATACAGGCGAAAGTGCAGTGCAGAGCTAATACAAAACAGACAATGATTTCCAGGTGCAAGGGTGTTTATTGATTTAATTAACAATGTCCAGAGCCTTATGGCAAACACCTGTAAATATAATGTTGGAGTGATACAGCGTGTATCACTCGGGTATTTGTAATTCCCTCGGGTTTGACCAGTAACCAAAAGTCCAGTTTTTACACACCAACACTAAACACAAAACACAAACACAGTTCTTAGTGACAGTGAATACGTGCAGGTGGTGTATTACAGTTCTCCGTGAAATGCAGGGGTGAAAGTGATGTCCAGGTTTATGCTGGCTTTCGCTACAGCTCCGGATTGTGCAACTGGTAGTCTATTAAAACAGACGACAGTTAACAAAACACTAATAAACACAAGACAAAACTCACAGTTCATGAAATAGCACACAGACTGCTTGTAGGTTTTTAGCACTAACCATTTACCAAGGAACAGATCACGGATGCTAAGTCCCCTATTTATATCCTCGCCATGACCCTAGGTTAACGAAGCGCAGATCCACTCCTCCAATCCTCAGATGCCACACCGCCACCGCCTGGGTCATTGAGTTTAGATACCGAAGGGCGCCCTTTCCTAAATGACCAACTTCCATCTACCCCACGGAATAAATTGTCGTGCCATTTAGTTAAGGGTACTCTGTTCCCATTACACTGTGTCCTCACAGGTCGAGAGGAGATCTAACACAAGCACCATTCGATCTCTGTCACAGTGCTCCATCTTTAAAGAATATTATTACATAAAAAATGGACACAAACTAAACTGACCTTCAAATGATGAAAACAGCATTTTAATAATTGTGATTAATAATGATACTACCAGGGTCGGGTATATTCAGCTTGTTTTCAATTCCAATTCATTTCAATTCCTTTTTAAAATCAATTCTAAGTCCCTTCTTTGAATTGGAATTGATTAAAAAGGAATGGGAATTGGAATTGATGTTAAAAAGGAATTGAAATTGATTGAATGTTACTAGAATATACAACCACTTGTTTCAGGCTACATTATAGCATCCAAATGCAACAGATTTTTTGGTAAAGAAATACATTTTTTCTGACTAAATACATTAGTCTGGTTGTCTGATTCCTAGTTGCTTGAATCACAGGAACATCACAATATAATATGGGGTATAGGTGACACATTTCTTGTAATATGCAAAGGCTGCTGAAGTATATAGGCTAGATCCCACAAACTCCTTCTCTCAACAGCTGCCTCTGGAACTTCTAATTGCTTGTGATCATGTGATTCTCCTATGTGTTCAAGCAGTTATGCAACAGATAGTGAGTAGATTGTGCCAGTACACAGTCAAATGTATGCCTTTGTAAATTACAGGGGAAAAAAAGATAGCTGTTATTTTCAGACAGTTATGTAAAGTTAGAATACCTTATCTTTACTCTTCTATATGTTGGGCACTTTGGTATGAAACAGACACTAACAGAAGTAGATTGGAGTAAAATAGGAGAAAACATCCACAGAAAAAGGATGGGTTTTTTTTTTTTTTTAAATGTAGTACTAGAGGTGCAAAACAATTACATCCCAAAAGTAGACAAATCTAAATCTAAAACAAAAAAGGCCAAAATGGTTTAATAGATCAATTTTAAAAAAATATTCAGCTTAAAAGGCACTTTACAGAGCATTTAAAAGGGACCAAAAACAAAAGTACACAGAAGTTAGAAAGGCCAAGAGAGAGACAATAATGAACATTGCTAAGGGGGTTAAAACTAATTCCAAAATGTTTTTTCCAATAAACAGCAAGTGAACATTCAAAGAGGAGGTCAAATGTCTAAGAGACACAAATGGCAAAATCATAGAAGAATTATTACTTTTCACAAGTTTTTACAAAGGACGATACCGACAACATGCCCCACATGTCGACCTGTTCCTGTCCACTTTTAAATAACTTTAGCATAACAGAGGCAGAAGTGTTAAAGGGAGTAGGAGCTCTTAAAATAAACAAATCCCTGGGCCTGACGAGATCCTCCCAATAGTACTAAAGAAGAAATGAAAGAAGTTTTACAAACCGCTAACCAAGGTCATGCAAGTCTCTTGACACAGGGGTTGTACCGACAGACTGGAGAATTGCAGACATAATAAGGCAGCAGTGTGGAGTAGTGGTTAGGGCTTTGGACTCTTGACTGGGGGGTTGTGGGTTCAATCCCAGGTGGAGGAGACTGCTGCTGTACCCTTAAGCAAGTTACTTTACCTAGATTGCTCCAGTAAAAACCCAAATGTATAAATGGGTAATTGTATGTAAAAATAATGTGATATCTTGTAACAATTGTAAGTTGCCCTGGAGAAGGGCATCTGCTAAGAAATAAATAATAATAATACAGATCCACAAAAATGGAGACAAAACCAAACTAGGTAACTACAGACCAATAAGCCTGACTTCTATTATATGCAAACTTTTGGAAACTATAATAAGATCCAAAATGGAAAATTACCTATATGGTAACAGTATCCTGGGAGACAGTGAACATGGTTTTAGGAAAGGGAGATCATGTCTAACTAACTTGCTTGATTTTTTTGAGGATCCAACATCGACAATGGATAATTGCAAAGCATACGACATGGTTTATTTAGATTTCCAGAAAGCTTTTGACAAAGTCCCGCATAAGAGATTAATTCTCAAACTCAACGCAGTAGGGATTCAAGGAAATGCATTCACATGGATTAGGGAGTGGTTAACATATAGAAAACAGAAAGTACTGATTAGAGGAGAATCCTCAAATGGAGCAAAAGTAACCAGTGGTGTACCACAGGGATTAATATTAGGTCCTCTGCTATTCCTAATCTACATTAATGATTTAGAGACTGGTATAGTAAGCAAACTTGTTAAATTTGCAGACGAGACAAAATTAGGAGGAGTGGCAAACTCTGTTGCAACAGCAAAGGTCATTCATAAGAAAGTTTACAAACGAGAGGAGGCCATTCAGCCCATCTTGCTCGTTTGGTTGTTAGTAGTTTATTGATCCCAGAATCTCATCAAGCAGCTTCTTGAAGGATCCCGGGGTGTCAGCTTCAACAACATTACATTAATAATAAACAAAAATCCGTCCCACAATAATACAAACACGGTCACCAGTCCTGGGTGCGTGCAGTAGTGCTTGTGGTGGGTGATATAAACACCACTCATGATTTTTGGTACAATATGCTTTCACTGTCCTTCTGGCTTCTACTCAGTACAAACCAATGCGAAGGAACAGATTGCGATTCTCTGTCCCCTTATATGTTGTCACGCGATGACCCCTTGGTAAACAAGTGCAGCTGTCTCTACCATCTGCAGCTGCTACATCGTTTCCCTTCCGGTCAATACATTCCTGCAATGGAGCCTTCTTCCAGACTGACCGACTTCACGGCCCAGGGATAGACTGTCAGGCCAGCCCGCCCCAAAGACTTCTCCTTTCACTGCTTAAGCAGGCCTCACAGGTCAGGAGGAGATTTACAACCAAAACTCATTGTATTTCTGTCACACCATTATACCAGGAAGAATTGGCAGAAAACAGTCTTTTGTGTTTTTTTCCATTTTTCCATTGCAGACTGTACTAACAACAGTATTTCTCCTGAAAATGTATATTCAACTGCATATTTCACAATTGCAGATTGATTAAAAGAGGTGTCTACCAAAACAGTAATATAGTAAATAAAGCGCATACATTATTGTAGTGGCCTCTAGTGTCTGTCAGAGTAATTGCAGGCAATCCCAGTCATCCAATCATCCCGATCTTCTTTTTAGTACGGCCCTTGCTGATGTCGCCATGTCGTGTTCATTTTGCAAACAAAGGTCCTGCCACACCCGTGTGTCGCAAACAACTGAACTTGAATTTAAACAAAATGTAACTTATTTCATCATTCATGCCTTGCAACAGCATTTAAATAAAACACTTTGATTGTCGTTTTTTTTTTTTTTTTTGGTAACTCACAATGGATTATTACTGTTGGTATTCTTTTTTATCTTAAGCTGTTTAGAGAAAAAACTCTTATAGGGAAGCACTGAGCCTGCTAAGGAATGCAGCTGTCACGTGACAGATTTGCATTCCACTGCAAAGCAGCTGTGTGAAAGCATGTTTTAAATCTGCTACAGACTGGAGAGACCAATCTTTCTTTTCTCTTTGAGGGAGGGAGCCTCTTCCTTCTTACTCCTCTGTTAGCCACCATTTGAGTTGAATATGCAGCCCTACGCTTATAAAGCAGTATTTCCAGCTACCTCACCGTTTGGAAACTGAAGATTTTATAGATGTTTTTTTTTCTTGATTATTACTTATTTATACCAGTACCACGTAACAAAAACAAACATGTCCTTGCAGAGCAGTTCAGCAAGTGGGTAATGTTAATAAATATTTCTGTATTTTTAAATTAAAAAGTTTCATTTGACTCCAATTATATACATTTGTGGGGGTTAAAAGTACTGCATCCTAGCGCTAAACTTGCTGAAGTTTTGCAAACCCAGTAGCTGGGTTACTAGGGGAAGATTAACCAGTACAGTGTCAAGCAACACAAATCGTGACAAAAAAAAAAAAAAATCATTTATTGTGCATTGGATCATTAAAAAAAAAAAAAACAACATTCATGATTCGTTGTGACATGCTTTCATTTTCATTTTTTTCACTACCTAAAGCCACTTTCCTGGCCCATCCCCTATATCCTCTGGCTGCAGAGTCTGCCCGGTGTGCTACGTTACAAACATGAAGGCTCCAGCACTGACAGCCAGTATGAGAATGACACAGAAGGAGAGTGCTGTACTCAATTTGATGCAACAAGCCTTAACAAATACATTTTACTCATTTGAATACAATTTAGACATAGGCTTTGTTTTAGCATTGCTTAGTATTGTGTTGTATAATTAGTCAATTGTTAAATCAGCACACTCAAGGTTTAATTATACAGTCATGTCTCTTTAGAAATCACTATTTGCCTTTCTGTACCTGAGATCCGTACACATGCCTGCTACACGGGTAGTTTACTAAAGCAGGCACAATTACAAGCATAGAAAATGCACATTGCAAAAGCTACATGTCGCACAATATTCAGTCATTCATGTCATAATACAGCTATGCGACACCATCATTTTTATTAGTTTTAGAATTGTGATGAATTTACAAGACAAATCCTCCAGGTTTATTGCCCTGTAAGGATGCTGCAGTCTTGTCTCTGGGATACTCTTTCCCCATCGATTCATTTATTTTCAAGTTAATTAAGTTCAAATGTTAAATCTTGAAACTAATTTCCACACTGAGTTATTGATTTCTCCTGACTCGTCCATCAGACATTTTTACCATTTAAAATGCATGCTCTTAAGAGTGATACACAAAAGAGTAATTACACAGGGATTTATAATGCAAGATTCATGTTTTTTTATCCTCATGAAAAAAAAGTCCCATTGTCCTTTAAGGTTTTCTCTCTACTGTGAATTCACTGGTGTTTTGAAGTGCTTGTTTAAGACTGAAACTCTTCCCACAGTCAGATCAGCCACACAGTTTCTCACCTGTGTGAGTTCGCTGGTGTGCTTTCAGATGTCCTGACTGACTGAAACTCTTCCCACAGTTAGAGCAGCGATACGGTTTCTCTCCTGTGTGAGTTCGCTGGTGTGAAACAAGGCTGTCTGACCGACTGAAAGTCTTCCCACAGTCAGAGCAACTATACGGTTTCTCTCCTGTGTGAGTTCGCTGGTGTACTTTCAGGGTTCCTGACTGACTGAAACTCTTCCCACAGTCAGAGCAGTGATACGGTTTCTCACCTGTGTGAGTTCGCTGGTGTGTTTTCATGTCTCTTGACTGTCTGAAACTCTTCCCACAGTCAGAACAGTGATACGATTTCTCTCCTGTGTGAGTTCGCTGATGTGTTTTCATCTCTCCTGACTGACTGAAACTCTTCCCACAGTCAGAACAGCGATACGGTTTCTCTCCTGTGTGAGTTCGCTGGTGTTCTTTCAGATGTCTGGACCGACTGAAACTCTTCCCACAGTCAGAACAGTGATATGGTTTCTCTCCTGTGTGAGTTCGCTGGTGTTCTTTCAGGGTTCCTGACTGACTGAAACTCTTCCCACAGTCAGAGCAGCGATACGGTTTCTCTCCTGTGTGAGTTCGCTGGTGTTCTTTCAGATGTCCTGACTGACTGAAACTCTTCCCACAGTCAGAGCAGCGATAAGGTTTCTCTCCTGTGTGAGTTCGCTGGTGATCTTTCAGGGTTCCTGAGTGACTGAAACTCTTCCCACAGCAAGAGCAGTGATATGGTTTCTCTCCGGTGTGAATTCTCTGTGGGTTTTTTAAGTGCCCTAACTGCGTGAAACCTTTTCCACAGTCAGGATATTCTCCACCGCCCGCCCTTGCTTTAGCTGCTGGACTGGAACCTGGAAAATACAAAACAGGAAAGAAAGTAAGAGGGACTGCTTGTAGTTTGTGAATGTAACTGAAGAGACACGTGTGCTCCCAGTTGCTGGCTGAAACAACATCGAAACAGGTAAGTGAATTATAGTTAATCTGATAGTTTAAATCGTTGATTGCTAAGACTGCACTTATAAACTGTAATGTAGATTTCCTTCGTGTGCTGGGTTGTGTTGAATTGGGAGGCTGATTAGAAACGTGTGTTAAGTATATTGCTCCAGACTTACAGGATAGAGTAAATTGGCAAATAGTGTCTTAGAACTAGAGTTGGGATAATTAATCGAGTTACTCGACTCGTGGCGATTATTTTAATACTCAACGATCTTTTATCGTCTGCTAATATACCATATATGCATACGGTATATTAGCAGCTACATTCACGCCAGGTGCGTTCTCAAATAATTATTCCGATCAGCTGTTCACTTGTCTGATCTAGGCAGGAATACTGAACAGCAGATCGCTATTACTGATTTGGTTGAGAGAGTGAAGTCGATGTATTAGTAAAAGATGAAAAAAAAACTTTAAAAAAAAAAAAAAAACTAAAAAACACACACATATACATCTTCTGCTATCCTGTGACTATCCCTGTTCTCTGTTAGATAAATAAAACCCGTTTGCATCAATTGGAAGTCAGACGTATTTCTTCAATAATACCCACGCAACCCTATTCGAAACATGATTTTGCTAATTTGTCGGTACTTCTTTATTGTTATTTTGCAAGCAGCAGCATTGTCGCAATATTGTTTAGAACCTCTATCCTCCCGCTAGAACCTACAGGTTACGCAATGTTGTTGTTACGTTAGCAAAGCGCTTTCATTGAAACAAAACAGTCTAAAACCTTTTTGTGGCGACGTGTTGAGAGTGGCAAGCGAGAACACAGCAATATGGCAGACGCACATAGCAAGACTGTTACTAGTACAGAAGAACGGGGGAAAAAAAGGAGTTCGGAAAGTGATGGAAGTGAGAGGCCGGTGCCAAGAAATCTGGCGAGAATCGCCAGACACATAAGCGTTGTGTGGGATTTTTTCAGCCAACCTAGCAATTCACAGGTTCAGTGCAGCATATGCAAAGGAAAGATGAACTATCACCACAGCACCACAGCTTTGCTGCAACATCTAAAAAAGGAGGCACCTCACTTGGTGGTAATATTATTCATATAAGAAGTAAGTCGATATATACAGTACGATGCTGTTTTTGTCAAATGCAGGGTTTTTTTTGTTTGATAAGAGGTATTACGTGTTAATTTAGCACATGAAAATAAACTATACATTTCGCACTTGCTATTGAAAAAAGCAGTCGGCTACACTCCCGTCATTTTACTACTGAATAGAAAAAAAGAAAAAAAAAACTATTATAATCTGTTATTGTGTAAGTGTTCACACCAAGTATTGGTCAAATCTTAGACTTTTACCAGCACTATCAAACTTGTCAAAAACAAAAAAAAAAAAAAAACACGCTGCATTAGTCATAGAATTGTTGGATTTGTATCAATTCTCTACAGCACTATTAGTTTATGGCATAATAAACACTATTTACAATTTTACTCCAGATTATTATTTTATTTTATTTTATAAAGCTTGATTCTGGACAGTTAGTGTCTTATTACCTGTATGGAGTCTTAATTATACTTTTATTATATGTTTTTAAAAGCTAAAAAAAACAACAACAAAAAAACAAAACGTTAATAATAAAAATAACTAAATCTAACATTTTTAAATGTCTTTCAAAATTAATTAAATATCTTCAAATTATATAAAAGTGCTTAATATTTATTATTGCTCCACAGTTGAGCTTTAATAATTGTTCAATAAAATTATCTAGCTATCTGTGACTTGATTTGCCTTTACTTCCTGATTCCAAACAATTTCAAGAGGTTTGACCACTGGAGCAAGTTCAAAGACAAGGCATCCAGATATTCTGATCAGATATATATATATATATATATATATATATATATATATATATATATATATATATATATATATACTGGTCAAAGATTTAGAACACCCCCATTTTTCCAGTTTTTTTATTGAAATTTAAGCAGTTCAAGTCCAGTGAATAACCTGAAATGGTACAAAGGTAAGTGGTAAACTGCCAGAGGTTAAAAAAAAAAAGTTTGGGTTACAAAAAACTGAAAAATAATGTACATTTCAGAGTTATACAAAAAATGGCCTTTTTTCAGGGAACAAGTAATTGGTTAACAACTTACAGCTGTTCTGCAGCAGTGGAAGTAATTTAAGCCTTGAAAGTTGATGCTAACAATTCCTACAGGTGTCCCAACTTTTGTTGATTACTTACAAACCCCTCTGTCTGTATAAAAGCAGTGTTGGAACAGACTGTGTTACTACACCCTCTTAAGCATTATTTGGACAGTATTGTACTGCAGGAAGTAGTATATTGCTCTCATAATGGCGAGAAAAGGCAATTAACAAAGGAAGACAGACAGACCATTATAACCCTTAAAAGTGTAGGTCTTTCCTTTAGAGAAATTGCAAAGAAAGCCAAGGTGTCAGGGTGAGTACAGTTTCCTACACCATCAAAAGGCACTTGGAAACTGGAGGAAACTCTGACAGAAAGAGGTCTGGCAGACCCAAAGCCACAACAGAATCAGAAGACAAGTTTCTGAGAGTCAACAGCTTGCGTGATAGGCGGCTCACAGGACAACAGCTTCAAGCACAGCTTAACACTGGTCGAAGTAAGCAAGTCTCAGTTTCAACTGTGAAGAGAAGACTTCGAGCTGCAGGTTTGACAGGTCGAGTGGCAGTAAGAAAGCCATTGCTAAGATGGCAAAATAAGAAAAAGAGGCTTGCCTGGGCCATGAAGCACCGCCAATGGACTACTGAGACTGGAAGAAGATCTTATGGACCGATGAATCAAAATTTGAAATCTTCGGTTCAACACGCAGGGTTTTTGTACGCCGTCGAGTCAACAGCGAAAGGATAGGCGGCTCTGGGACAACAGCTTCAAGCACTGCTCAAACATGGTCGAAGGCAAGTCTCAGTTTC
Source organism: Huso huso (assembly GCA_036884735.1). Taxonomy (NCBI): domain Eukaryota; kingdom Metazoa; phylum Chordata; class Actinopteri; order Acipenseriformes; family Acipenseridae; genus Huso; species Huso huso. The sequence continues at coordinate 4,933,606 of CM072681.1, read as the reverse complement.
AACTGGTGAAGAGAAGACTTGAGCTGCAGGTTTGACAGGCCGAGTGGCAGTAAGAAAGCCATTGCTAAGATGGCAAAATAAGAAAAGAGGCTTGTCTGGGCCATGAATCCACCGCCAATGGACTACTGAAGACTGAAGAAGATCTATGTCGGAACCGATGAATAAAAATTTGAAATCTTCGGTTCAACACGAAGGGGTTTTTCTCCGACTGACCCCAACAGCTTGCATGATGAACTGGACAGGACAACAGCTTCAAGCAACCACAGTTAACACACATTTGGGCAAGGAACTTTCAACTGTGAAGAGAAGACTTCGAGCTGCAGGTTTGACAGGTCCATGGCAGTAAAAGAAAGCCGGCATAAGATGGCAAAATAAGAAAAGAGGCTTGCTGGGCTTTGAAGCACCGCCAATGGACTAGATTAAATTTTGGAAGAAGAAAAACAATTCGATGATTTCTTTTTTTGAAATCTTGTTTATTTTGTTCAGGGTTTTTTAATTTCAGAGTACATTGAAAGGATGGTTCTCGGTGATTTCAATAAAACTGGAAAAACATGGAGGAGGAAAACTGATGGTCTGGGGTATATATTTATTGGATCAGCTAAACATTGGTGTTTTGCACAGAGTATATGGCACCCTGAACCAAAACTGCTACCACAGCATTTGCTGCGCCATGTTAAAATGTAATTTGAAGTATTTACACTTTAGTTGGTCAGGGGTTCATTTTACAGCAAGATAATGACCCAAAACATACCTCCAGGCTATGTCAGAACTACCTTAGAAGAAAAGAACAAGACGGTAGTACTGTCAAATCATGGAATGGCCAGCACAGTCTCCAGACTTAAACCCCATCGAGCTGGTTTGGGATGAACTGGACAGAAGGGTGAAAGCAAAGCAACCTTCTGTGCAACACATTTTTGGGGAACTTCTGCAACAGTGTTGGGAAGAACTTTAGAACAATATTTGATTTCCATTGTAGAAAGAAAACCAGACGGTGTTATCTGCAAAAAGGTGGCTATTTTGATGAGTCAAAAATTTAGATTAAATTTTGTTAAAAACAAAACGATTCCATGATTTCTTTTTTATTCCAATTGTTTATTTGTTCTATGCTTTAATTTCAGAGTACATTGAGACAGTAAACCGCGTAAATTTCAATAAAAACTGGAAAAAATGGAGATGTTCTAAACTTTTTTGACATGTGTATATATATATATATAGGTAAACTCAGCTAAAACATTGGTGTTTTTAACCCTAGATATTCAACAAAGTGTGCAAATGACGCAATAATCATAAGGCTTAAGATGTTAAAATGTAATTTCAAGTTATTTACACTTTTAATTAAAATAAGTTATCTAAAGAATTACATTTTGTGGCAGTGGATTGTCAGTACCACTCTGCTGTCCCTTAAAGTTCCATAAAAGCAGTAGTACTGTCCTTTTTTTGACATAATATAGGTGTAGTTTAAACTAAAAATAAATAGTAATGGTTAGCAGACATGATAGGGTTAGCTCCTGTATTGCAGCACTGGTATACTGGCTTAAGGCAGCTAGACTATATATTTTAAACCAAGACCACTGCAACATTGTAAACTATAATTTTAGTTGTTTTAACACCTTTTTTTCCCCCAACACTTAGGGAACTCTTTATGGTGGACAACTGACAGTTAAGGACAACCATCAATGAAGCAGACCTTTCAATCCCAGAACCTTCATCACAGTGTGCAGACATCATCACAGGCTCCAGCTTGGAGTCCGTCAGCTACTTTTGATTTCTTTCTGTGGCAGTGGCGACAGCAAAATAAAAAGCCAAAGCAAAGTCAACTTTTTGATTAACGTAACGCTCTAAATCCTGTTCAGTAAAAACAAGTTCACCCACCCATTATGAGAGTGATAGTGAAAGACTCTGGTGGAAGGAACTGCATTAAGGACCTCATCCAGTTTCTTGAACCTTCCTACCAATGCCTAGCAGAAAGTATTTTTTACCCAGCTAATAGAAAGAAAGACTGAAACAGTTGATGTTATAAACATAGCAACAGCATCCAGCATTGACTACAGACATCTGGACCAGCATTGCAACAGAGGCTTACCTGTCTGTGACGGCCCACTTTATCACTCCAGCCTGGACAATGAAGACTATCAATCTGACATCAAAACCATTGACAGAGAGGCATACAGGGGACAACATTGTGGCTTGGGTCGAAGAGGTTCTAAAGAAATTTGAGATTAGTCCAGCTCAAGTTGTTGCACTGGTTCGAGATAATGGATCCAATGTGGTTTCTGCTGCAAATAAGTTTTCAGGGTTGCATGGATGGCTTAGTGTCAGCTGTGCAGGTCATTCGTTACAGCTGACCATCAACAATGCTCTGAAAAACACCACAATTCAATGTGCCATTGGTGCTGCCCGGTCAGTTGTAGAGCACTTCAAGAAGAGTGAGTTGGCAACGACTGCACTCAAGAGGAAGCAAAAGCAAATGGAAACACCCCAGCATACTCTGCTACAGGATGTTCCAACACGCTGGAACAGCAGCCTTCATATGATAAAGCGACTTCTGGAGCAGCGATGGCCAATTGTTGCAGTGCTGTCTGACCCTACTGTGAAATCAGCAAGGGCAGTGCGCCATCTGGATCTCAGTCAAGATCAGTGGTCCTTACTTAATGAACTGGTCAGTATTCTGCAGCCTTTTGAGACTGCCACAACATACCTGAGTGGGGAAACCTACGTCTCTCTCTCTGCTGTGCCATCTCTAATTAAGTCGGTAAGCTCCTTAATGGATCTTGCTGTGAAAAACTCTTCTGCCATTAAAAACTTCAAGAGAGTTGCATTTCAGCAGCTGGACCAGAGATGGAAGATAGGCATCCTTGACAGCAGGTCTGGACTAGACTTGGAGAGTCCAATGATTTCAGCAGCTATCTTAGATCCTCGATTCCGACACCTTAGATTTATTAGGAAATCATGCAGTGTTAGCACAGAGCAGATTGAGAGGGCACTCTGTCTTCAAGGACATTACGTGAATACATCCAGTCATTACACTGCTAGTGCCACCAATGCAACTGATACAACCAGGGCCGACACTTCCGGAACAGCCACAGGTTTTCATCAACCTCCCTCATCCTCCTCAACGACAAGTGATGCTGCTGATGAAGAGCAAGAGGGCAGACGTGAAAGCAATGTTTTAGATGAAGAAGTTCATTCTTCACCTCGCTCTTGGAATGCAAGCCAACAACCCCTCATCATTCATCCTGCAATGCCTGTAGATTCTTGTGATGCTGGTGACATTTCTAATAATCATGAAAACAGCCCTGATGATGGTGAGGTAGAGCCAAATGAACCCATTGATCTAAGCCACCCACAACTGGTGCTAGGCAGGATGTTTATGGAAGGATGGAAGGACAGTGCACTGACAGCTCTTCTGACTCAGAGGAAAGTAATGAAGAACAAGCCTTGCGGAAAGAAGTAGTAAAATACATCAGAGAGAAGGCTAGTGATAAAGATACTGAGCCTTTGCCAAACTAGCTAAATGGTTTCTCTGTATCCCTGCCACCTCTACTCCATCTGAAAGGCTTTTTTCAGCAGCTGGTGCTATTGTGACAAGAAAACGTGCCAGCCTTAGCCCTAGCCATGTTGATATGCTGGTGTTTTTACATAGCAACCTTGCATAATGTGTTTGTTTTTTAACATGTTGTGTCATGTTAAAATTTGTTCATGTGACAACACAATTAAACAATGAGCACAGTTTTCAGAAAACAACTTAAGAAAAGGTTCAGTATTTTTGTAATGCTAAAAAAAGACCCACAGTACTACAGACTTTTGTTTTAAGTGAATAGTGTCTGTTAACTATTTTTGCAAATAAGTTATTGCCTTCTTTAAAGGTTAATGAGTTGACTTTAAAATAATTTTGCTAATTTGTTCAGCAAACAGCAAAAATTCCAAGTAGGTTGAAGTGACAACAATTATTAAGTTTTTTACAATTGCTTACCAAAAATTCAGGAGCAAATTTTGTACTGTAGTTATTTATGTGAGAAAGCATTTTCTGATTTAATAAAACTAAAAAAAAAAAAAAAAAAATGTTATGTGTTGTCTGAGTGAGACTTGCTATTTTAGATAGAGACCATCAACAGAGTAAGACAAATAAACCTGTACTGGAGATAATGTTACAGAATATCATCTACTATATAGTGGGGGTGCCTTTTCTGCATTATTAAATGCAAAAAATAAAATTAATCAGAATTAACAGATTAATCGATGAATCGAAATTATTAATCGTATTCGTGTCGATTATTTAAATAATCGCTCAACACACCTCTACTTAGAACACCAGCCGTTCTAAGCGCCAGCTACCTAAGGGGCACACTACCAAGGGCAGTCAGAGCTGTGGCAGTCCGAGCGAGGAGAGGTGGAGCGAAGACCTTTCCCAAATCTCTCCTAATGGCTACCAGAGGTCTTATTCCCAACTTGATGTGTGGTCCAGTGGTTAAAGAAAAGGGCTTGTAACCAGGAGGTCCCTGGTTCATATCCCACCTCTCCCACTGACTCACTGTGTGACCCTGAGCAAGTCACTTAACCTCCTTGTGCTCCGTCTTTCGGGTGAGACGTAGTTGTAAGTGACTCTGCAGCTGATGCATAGTTCACACACCCTAGTCTCTGTAAGTCGCCTTGGATAAAGGCGTCTGCTAAATAAACAAATAATAATAATAATAAATGATAAGCACTTTCACATCTATCCACCCCAAATGGCTACTTGCTCTTTGACAACTTCCATAAATTCATCCAAAAACAACCGTAGTGCAGTGTTTTCCACCATCTTGAAAGTTCTCTCTCCGTAACACACTGTTCAATAAAAGCTAACTTAAGTTACGTGGCGCCACGGCAGAGCGCTCTGCCTATTGAGCGCAGCCCAACTTACCCCCTTCAGTGCCAGGGGACGATGGCGACGTCCTCCCATGTATCGCACTGTCCCGCAGGCTGTGAATAAACCGATCTTTTAAAAATGTCATTAGCATGTGGGAGGATTTAATCTCTAGAAATATGTGAATGGTGTATCGGTTACATCATTTAAACAGTGGATGATTGATGTCTAAATGAGCCTATAGGTTATCCATGTTATTCAGTCTGGAATCCAAGAAGTCGAGTCAGCAAACTAAAGTCTGTTTTATATTGCGGATCGTGCTTTGATCTGATCAACTTGTGATGGCTACAACATTTAGGGGATCCAAGGAGCTATTTAGGCAAACTCAATCTTATTTTCAACAATCATTTTCAGAACAAAACAATCGCTATTGGTTGCTGCAGGCTGCCCTATTTTGTACCGCACACAATCTAGTACATGTCAATGGCACAGTGCCCTGCAGGCTGTGAGTGACCAATCACTTCCACAATTGTAGGACATGTGTGGGAGGGTTTAGTCTCTCAAACTTTGTGAATAGTGCACCGGTCAGGTCTATCAAACATGCATCATGATTGATTCCTAAACTAGCCTATAGAATTTCTCTGTGTTGTTCAGTCTGGAATATAGGAAGTCAAGTCAGCAACATGCTTTGATCTGAGCAAATCGTGATGGCTAGAACATTTAGCAGACCCGAAGAGCTATTTTTGGCAGACGATGTTATTTTCAACAGTTATTTTCAGAACTAATCGATCGCTATTGAGTACGACAGGGTGCCCTATATTGTACCAAACCAAAAAGGCATTGCCCTGCAAGCTGTGAGTGATCAATCGCTTCCAAAATTTTAGGACGTATGTGAGAGTGTTTAGCATCTTTCGAAATACTGTAAAAACATAAATATTCTGAAATATTTTGTCTGGAATTCAGTTACTGTCTTGAAACTGTAGCTAATCTTTCGTCACTGTGTCGTGGTGTGAGTTGAGCGATTGAGACTGCTGTAACACTGAAGGAATCAAATTACTTAAATAATTGATTATTCAATAAATGGATCTGAATATATTTCTGTATTTTGTACAGCTCTTTTTGAGTGTTCAGAGTGTTCTTTTCAGAATTCTAATACATTTATCTTTTTTTTAATGTTATTTTTGGTGTGAAATACTATTTCTTATATATTTGCCAACACTGTCACAGTTCATTTCAGAACTTTGCTAGCTCTGTTAAATATATTTACTATGTACATTTAATTAATTCCCTATATCACTCGTTCTAACACATTTATCTTTTTTTTGGGTGAAATAATTATTTACCAACACTGACACAGATACATTTACAATTACATTTAATTCCCACAACTAATACATTTAGCTATTTTTTTTATCTGTGAACCATAATTGCCACTATTGTCCTAGAAATTTTCAGAATTTTTGTAGCTGTCAGATAAATTTGCGACTGTACATTTACTTCCCATATTTTCTGTATTACATATTTTTTTCTATTGTGTGAAGTTTATTTAATTGATAGCTATACATGGCAGCCCTCTATTGGAGAAACCATGGCGACGGGTTGATTGCAGGGAGGGCTTGTGTGTACAAAGGGGAAGCCGCTACGTCAGTACGCCGCCTTGTGCTGACGTGTACAGACAGATGGCCGGAGCCTGTACTGTTTATCTTTTTTTTCTTGGTTTGTGTGTGTTTTCGTTGCAGAGGAGGAGTGAGCCCGCAGAGCTATTTCCACCACCAGCAGTCATGAGAGCACTTCCCTGCACAGCACCACATTCACTGGCACCACGCTTCCCAGGACCCGAGCACGCACACTTCCGTGCATGGAGGACGTGAGACGGACACAGTCCATTATATTTGTTTTGTTTTTGGGTTTGCAAGCCCGTCGTGTTCCCCCCAAAACCATTGTTGGTAAAGGGGTGGATTGCTTTTTGTTGTTTTAATTAAAATACACAGATTATTTTTGGGAGAAATACTTCCCAGACATTCATTTTATTAACTACACCACTTACACCTGACGACAGTACCCCAGGTCCAAAGGTGGATACTGCTGGCTTCACCCCTCCTAAAGTATTTCCAGCTTTTCCTCACATATGACCTGTTGGAGCATACGGTCATCATTTACCAACAGGTATGCTTCGTAGTTCCTACAGCAGCAAAGAGAGAGTCTCCGACCACATGCCCGTGCCCACAAATGGAAAGACACAAGTGTCCCAGAACTGAAAAAGACAGGAAAGAACGGGCCCAAAAAGATGCAGAGTGTTAAAAAAAAGGCATATGTAAAGACAGCCGCTACTGTTGCCTGAAGTGCCCCTCAAACCCAGGTCTTTTCATGCAGTACCGGATGCTATTCAAGCCGCTGTGCCTCAGACTCACTTTCTGGACTTCTATCTGGCCTGTCCCACAGTTCATCTCCCCATCACTTATATCACAAACGGCTTGAATAGCATCCGGTCACCATCGATAAACTTGAATTTGCAGTGTTAAGTTTGCTGTTATTACGATGGATAGTGGCAGGTTCGTGCAAAAAAAAAAAAAACACAGCAGTGACATACAGAGAAGCCGCAGGCATGTTGGATTTTTTTTTACCAGTATTTGTACATATGTGTGTGTGTGTGTATGTGTTTGGGGGGGGTAAAAGCAAAGTGAGTAAAGACGGACGCTGGTGAAACCGAGCCCTGGGATCAAAATCTGCCTTCAAAGTTCTCCTGTAATGTTTCGGGTCTATTTCCTCTAACAAACCCTACAATTAGATATTTTTCAATAGCATCACGTTTAGGGGTGTAGAGTTTAAACGCAATTAAAGTGTCAAACGTTTTTAATTTTGCGTAATGGTTTAAACTTTGTCAAAAATGTGCAGGTCAAATATTAACAACAAGAGGGTGTCTGCAAATAACGGCTACTAAGAGTTTTCTTTCGTTGTCTATTTCCTACCTTTGTCACATGGCATCATTGTCACTGGATATTCACCTCCCAATGTCCAGCATGACTCTGCTCACGTGACTATCAATGTGATCTTCAGGAGCTTGAAATAACCGAAGCCCTGTCTGGACATATTGTGATAAAAATGTAGACTGTGCTCTGCAAAGCTCAGTTACAGAGGCAGTAAGGGAACAATGTTAAAGCACATGAGAATAAAGCATCCTGTACATACGTGCTGGATCTAGTGTGGAAGTGATTTGCTAGTAGTGCTACGTGATAAAACGGTGTGTGTGTTTTTTAAGTTTGCACCCTTTATATCGACAGAGATGCCGGTTCAGTTTGCAACTATTATTTTGGTCTTCTTTCTTTCCAACTGCTGCCAGTCAGACAAGTACAAACTATTACTCTTAGTTATTACTCTTATTATTATTATTATTATTATTATTATTAATCCTGCAAACGTCACAAGTCTTTCTTTGAATAACATGATACTGTACTTGGAATAAAGTCTGTGTGAACATAACTAGTTATTGTCTCATATACAGTAAGTAGGATAGATTAGCGATTTGGATTCTAGCTGTTTGAATAATTAGACTGCATCACATTTCTGTAATAATGCAATCGATGCTCTCGCCCTCTAATCAGAACAGACCACTGTACCCCGATGCTATCATGCTTTCATACTGCTGCACTGTTTATATACATTTACTTATACACAGGGCTTCATTTAGTTATTTATTTGATTTAATTTGTTTGTTCTGTCAAACAACATAATGGGCTTTAAATCGGTGAAGCCTTCATTTTTCATTACAAGCAGAACGTACAAACGAGATCACCACATGGTAATAAGCGACTCATCTATCTTTTTAAAGCGATAATGAACAATAATGTATTTCATGCTGGACACACTTTATTACAATCGTTCTGCATGACTGTATTTACATTAGTGAAGAGAAGTCGCTTCTGCATTTAAATGAAAAAGCAACACGATTTAAAAGCCCATTTAGTTGTTTCACAAAAAATTAGCGCGTTTCTCACTTTGTGATTGAGATACACGAATGGCTTAATAGGATCAAAATTGCATTTTTTAAGGAGTAGAAAAGTCGAGGTAAAACACAGACAATCAGAAGACCTATTTATAGAAAGCTATTTATTAAAAAATTATAGCACTATCTCAATGTTTTTATTTTTATGTTTAAACTATATATTTATAAAAGTTTAAATGCTTAATAAATTAAATGGAATCTAGCACCCCTAATAACACTACACATGTACAATAATATCCCTCTATTTTTACACTGAACATTTCTAATGTTATATACAGTACTTAAGTTCTTCTCCCCCTTGGTATAATTGGGTATAGGAGTGCCAGTGTGAAAGGGGCTTACATCTATATCTCAAGCTCACCAGTATTTATTTTATTTATTTATTTTATTTATATAGCGCCTTTCATACCATAGTATCTCAACACGCTTTACAAACAGTATGTATCATGATCAAGAAACAAGACAGAACAGTATAATCACACAATTAACAAAATACAATGATATTAATAATGACAGTAAATAGCAAATATCTAGATAGGACAAAAATAAAATAAATAAGAATAACAAATAAAATACAAAGCTAGTCGATAAAAATAGATAACAGAAACTTTATATCTAGATTAGGTTAAAAAAGCTGATCTATAAAAATGAGTCTTTAATCTTGATTTAGAAATGCTGACCGTAGCAGCATCTCTAATAGAGAAAGGCAAAGAGTTTCACAGCTTGGGAGCATTAAAACAAAACACACTTTCTCCTCTCTTTTTCAATTTTACCATTGGAAGGCACAAAAGTCCAGCGTTAGCCGACCTTAAAGTGTGCAGAGGTTTATATGAGGACAGAATCTCTCTTAGGTACTCTGGTGCTAAGCCATTTAGTGCTTTATATGTTAACAGTAAGATTTTAAAATCAATTCTAAAACGTATTGGAAGCCAGTGCAATGAGGCCAACACAGGAGTTATATGAGCCTGTTTTTTCTTTCTAGTTAGAACCCTAGCTACTGCATTCTGAACAAGCTGTAAACGTGATAAGCATTGCAATAATTATTATTTGTTTATTTAGCAGACGCCTTTATCAAAGGCGACTTACAGAGACTAGGGTGTGTGAACTATGCATCAGCTGCAGAGTCACTTACAATTACGTCTCACCCGAAAGACGGAGCACAAGGAGGTTAAGTGACTTGCTCAGGGTCACACAATGAGTCAGTGGCTGAGCTGGGATTTGAACCGGGGACCTCCTGGTTACAAGCCCTTTTCTTTAACCACTGGACCACACAGGTCTTACTGAAACGAAACCATGAATTAGTTTCTCAACATCAGCCAAAGAAAGAAAATACCTATTTTTAGAAATGTTACGTGGGTGTAAAGACACTTTTATAATTTTTCCAATATGTGCCTCAAAACTCAAACCAGAATCAAATATAACCCCCAAGTTTCTTACATCAGATTTTATATTTATAGTACTGAGTCCTATCTTGAAATGGTTGGAGTGGTACATGAAAAACAAATAGCTAGTAATGTAACCTACAGTGCCTTGCATAAGTATTCACCCCCCTCGGACTTTTCCACATTTTGTAGTGCTACAACCTGGAATTAAAATGGATTTAATTAGGATTTTTTGTCACTGATCTACACAAAATAGTCCATAATGTCGAAGTGGGGAAAAAAATCTACTTATTTTTCAAAATTATTTACAAATAAAAAACTGAAAAGTCTTGATTGCATAAGTATTCACCCCTTTGCTGTGACACCCTAAATAAGCTCTGGTGCAACCAATTGCCTTCAAAAAGTCACATAATTAGTTGAATGGAGTCCACCTGTGTGCAATTACAGTGTCACATGATCTCATTAAATACACCTGTTTCTGGAAGGCCCCAGAGTTTGTTAGAGAGCATATCTAAACAAACAGCATCATGAAGACCAAGGAGCTATCAAAACAAGTCCAGGATAAAGTTCTGGAGAAGCACCAATCAGGGTTGGGTTATAAAAAATATCCCAAACTTTGAATATCCCCAGAGCACCGTTAAATCCATTATTAAAAAATGGAAAGAATATGGCACAACCGCTGACTCTGCCTAGAGAAGACTGTCCACCAAAACTCAGTGACCAGGTAAGGAGGGCATTAGTCAGAGAAGCAAACCAAGAGGCCAATGGTAACTCTGAAGGAGCTGGAGAGATCCACAGCTGAGTTGGGAGAAACTGTCCATGGGACAACTATAACCAGACGCCCACAAAGCTGGGCTTTATGGAAGAGTGGCGAGAAGAAAGTCATTGCTGAAAAAACCCCATAGCAAATCCTGTTTAGATTTTGCCAAAAGGCATGTGGGAGACACAGCATACATGTGAAAAAAGGTTCTCTGGTCTGATGAGACCAAAATTGAACTTTGGCCTTAGCATAAAACGCATATGTGTGGCACAAAGCCAACACTGCTCATCACCCTGAGAACACTATCCCCACGGTGAAGCATGGTGGTGGCAGCATCATGTTATGGGGATGCTTTTCATCGGCAGGGACTGGGAAACTGGTCAGGATTGAGGGCAAGATGGATGGAGCCAAATACAGGGAAATCCTAGTGGAAAACCTGTTTCAGTCTGCAAGAGACCTGGGACTGGAGTGGAGGTTCACCTTCCAGCAGGACAATGACCCTAAACACACAGCCAAAGCTACACTGGATTGGTTTAAAAACAAGAACCTGAATGTCTTAGAATGGCCCAGTCAAAGCCCAGACCTCAATCCGATTGAGAATCTGTGGCAAGACTTGAAAATTGCTGTTAACCAACGGTCCCCATCCAACTTGACAGAGCTTGAGCAATTTTGCCAAGAAGAATGGGCAGAAATTGCAGGACTTACCCAAAAAGACTCACGCTGTAATTGCTGCCAAAGGTGCTTCTACCAAGTATTGACTCAGGGGGGTGAATACTTATGCAACCAACAAATGTCTGTTTTTCTGTTTAATTAACTTTTGTGTCACAATAAAAAATATTTTGCACCTTCAAAGTGTTAAGTATGTTTGTAAATCAAATGGTAAAATCCCAATTAAATCCATTTTAATTCCAGGTTGTAACACTACAAAATGTGGAAAAGTCCAAGGGGTGAATACTTATGCAAGGCACTGTACATGCTCCCTCCCTCCTTCTCAACCACACTGTGGATATCACGCAATCTAGAATGTCACAGCTACTGGGAGTCACTCACCTGCTAGACTGCATTCTGAATGTGACTGCCCGCCTTCCTTTCCACCTCCTTGCATGCTGTTGGGAAAGCCTTCCTCTCCATCGCCTTGCTCTCTCATGCAGATTCTCTCCAGCACCACACTACACTCCCGCAGGCGACAGGCTCCAGCTCAGGGATGTGGTTTGAAGTCCTCGGATTCTTCCTTCCCTGGTTCCATGTGGTCAAACTCTACTACAAGGGGCTCCCATTTAATACGGACCATTTCCAACACATCTTCTTGTTTAACAAAAAGGGGTTCTTCTGTCTGGGGGCTCTCCAATTCATTGTGCTCAGCTTTAATCTCAGAGACCTCTGACTGCATCTTCTCACATTGCATCTCACAGAGCTCCTGTTTAATGGGGAGGGAAGCCAGCCCAAAGAACTCCACTTTAAAGGGTAGAAGTTCAGGTTCAGGGAACTCCTCTTTAATCTGGACAGAGTCCATCTCCACACCGTCCATGGCAGCACACGGGATTCTGTTTAGAAGTTGCTGAAAAAAAGAAAGCATGTATTTATTTATTTATTTACAGTACTACTAAAGCCATTCAAGGGATCGACAAAATCTGGCCTTAATAGCAGGGGTGGCTTTACTATAGAAGGGACTATAAGTTTTTACAATACCAGGATTACCAGGATTTACCAGGATTTTATCTCTCTAATCTGAAGAATAATTGATGAAAGTTGGCAAAAAGTTACGACATTTTTCTTTTCTTTAAACAAGTATATTTAGTGTTTTAGAATACTCTCTCTTAAAACAGCCGATCAGCAAGCAGTCATTTTGTCCTTGGACCTTAAATTTAGATTTGTTTACAAAACATGATGTGTGATAGAATATTACAGAAACTTTCTCAAACTCTGCATATTTTGAAATATTTACACAAACATTGCCAACATATTTGAGGCCAAGTTACTTTTAGGTGCAGGCAAACTACCAGTAATACCTGACAGGTTTACACTGATCAACAAGGCAGTCAATAAACTGTACTTGCCGTATTGAAAAAAAAATGCATCAAAAATTGTGACACTGTTCAAGCCTGTGCCTAAATACATTGTTCGAGCTACAAATCCAGAGGTACAACAAGCGGGTGGTAAATACAGTAAAATACTGTTATATATTAAACATAAAAACACTGTTACCTGATTTTTTGTGTATTAATTTCCCCGGTGCCTTTCAGTTTGTTACATTTTCAATGGAATCGGTCTTGTTGATACCCGCCGTGCCTTGTTCATTTTGAAAACAAAGTCTGGGTCTGCCGCACTCGTGCGTTGCACAGAACTAAACTTAAATTTAAACAAAATGTAACATTAGGTTACTTACAGTAACCCTGGTTCCCTGAAAGAGAAGATGACCACCAATGACATTATGTATGGGATATGCCTGCCCATTGGGTAGGTATCGCTGAGCACTCTATACCAGAGCTGCCGATAGGCCCCTTCCTAGGATGATGCACTTGGTCCCACCCACTGAGGGAATAAAACTGTCATCCTGAGAAAGCCATTTCTCTTTTTTTTTTCAACCCTGTGAGGACGACTGATGCGACCTCATTGTTGGTGGTCGTCTTCTCTTTCAGGGAACCAGGATTACGGTAACTAACCTAACGTTCCCTTTCAATTCGAAGACGACCACCAATGACATTACGAATGGGATAATGTATACCAGAGCCGTCGCGAGGGAGAAGGAATGGCAGCATATGAGGGATGCACTAGGACTGTCTAACCCAGGGGTTAGCGTTGTGAACTTACACCCTCAAGGACCCTCGTGCCTAATGAAGGCAGGGCACGGCCTACCACATTAAGGCAGTAGAACCTGGAGAAGGTATGTGGCATAGCCCAGCTAGCCGCAGTACAAATATCAGACATTGAGGCATCTCTGAAGAGGGCCCAAGATGTAGCCAACCCTCTAGTGGACTGTGCTCCCTCTCATGACTGGGAACAGATCAACCAGTCATCAAGATAGTTTATTACTCTGATCCCCTGCAGCCAGAGGGGGGCCAGGATAGCATCCACACACTTTGAAAACGTACGAGGAGCTAGGGAGAGGCCGAATGGCAGCACAGGAAGGCTGCAGCACGTCCCATAAGTGCTGAAACCGAGCTAGACAACGGCGAGCACTGGCTTCCGAGGCTAGCTCGGCCAGGTTCTTCCTCAGCAGGGTTCGCCACCTGCATGTCAGAGGAGAAGGAGGTCCCTCCCCAGAGGCTGCTATAGAAAGCGTGTCCTCTTGCGCCAGCTGGGACGCCTCTTCCCATCCACCCTGAACTCCCCTGGGGGAGGGAGGTATGGCAATTGGGGCTGCAACGGAGCTGGAACTGAGGCCGGGGCCACTGGTGCTTGTTTGGCCAAGAGCTCCAGGACCTGGGCCATCTGGGCTTTGAGTTCCATAATGTCCCTCGTCTGCCTGGAATGCTTCACCCTTCTCGCCTGCGGAGATGGGGAGCGACTACGGGAGGCCTGTGCATCGGGTTGTCCAGCAGAGGGTCCTGGGACAGATCATGGAGGAGGGGCTCTGGGGCTCCAAGAGCCACTGACGGTCTGGCCATTGAGGACGCGGAGCTCGCCTTCCTGGCCCTCACCAACCTAGCTTCCTTCACCTGGGGCTGAAAATCAGTACAGATGCTCCAGGCCACGTCCCTCTCGAGGTACAAGGAGGCATGTTGGACGCCCAAGCACTGTGCATAGAGGGTATGTTTATCCTCCTGCGGGACACTTGCATTGCAGGCCATGCAGGGGTGGAACCCCCACTTCCTTGACATGGGTCTGGTGTTGTGCATGGGCTGTGCACTGAACAATGCTTGCACTGCGTTCAAGCACTGATTAATAGTGCAACGCCGTGCACTTACCCACTTACCGGGTACCGTGCAGCACTGTATGCCCGTGCACTAGTGTAGCAGTGGCACCAAGCACCGTGTGCACTGTGCAGCACCGTGCGCTCTTGTGCTAGCTCTGTAGCAGTGGGCACCAAGCACCATAGATATCTAAGTACCAAAGGCTATGTGTGCGCCGTGGTACCGAAGCACCGGGGGGGCCACTACGCATTTGTGCCACCCTACCCGGCAAGGGACACACACTCGTGGTCAGCACGTGGCGTCATGGGAACACAAGGGCCGAAGCTGACAGCAAAAACCAAGGCAGAATAGATAGTATAGGTGAGAGCACACTGTTTGTTTACAAGGCCCAACTCACCGAGGTGAGCGGGCCTACGCACCTGGCGAGGTCTACTCGACAGCGGGGATGCAGCAAGGCCTAGCCCCGTAGAGGAACTATGTACTCTTAGAAAGAAATAGACAACCACTCGCGGGTGACTGCACAGACAGTCGCACACACACGACAGACAGATAACAAAGAGCAGCCTACCATGCAAGTGAGGATGCTGCTGAAAGACAGAAAGGCAAAAGGCTCTGCCTTTTCAAAGTCGTTGATTCCGGGAAAGCAGAGAGCCAGCTTTCAACATGAATGCAAGGGAAATACAATCGACTCCATTCAACTCGAGGAGCTCTTTTCTATCAATACACTCAGCTCAACACAGAGGTCTTACCGTACCGTCTTGAGAAGGAAAATGAGGAATGGCTTCGTCAAGATGACAGTTTTATCCCCTCGGTGGGCGGGACCAAGTGCATCATCCAAGGAAGGGGCCTATCTGCACCTCTGGTATAGAGAGCTCAGCGATACCTACCCAAAGGGGCAGGCATATCCCATACATAATGTCATTGGTGGTTGTCTTCGAATTGAAAGGGAACCTGCTGTTTTATCGTCCACATTTAAATAAAAAATAACTTCTAAAGTCTATATGTATATATAACACCTTAAGCTGTTTGGGGGGAAAAAAAGGCCCGGTATAGTGCAGATTTCTGCAGTTCTGAATCGCGGAGATTTGCGTTCTTAAATAAATAAATACATGAGTGTGCTGTTGTAGCAACTGGTGATCAAATAAATAATAAAGTAAAATAAAACTAAATAAAATCAATAAATAATAATGTTATCATTGCCTTAAAGTGATTACTTTAATGACATAATGCACTGCAAGTGTTTAGGGAATGCTGCGTTGTGTTTTCAAGCGCTTCACTGCGCTGCAAGGTTTGGAGACGGCGTTTCTCTGGAAGCTGCGCGTGACGTCAAACACAGCAGCCAAGCAGCCGGCGAAGCAAACCAACAGAACGCAACCAGAATGTACCCCTTCATCAGGGACACGCAACCCCGCGGCCCGTTTATCGTCTGACTGCGGCCCAGTGTATTTATTCCATTTCACTTATGAATATATCGTCAATATTTTTTGTAACTTTGTTGACTTGCTTTTTCTCACATTTCTTCCTCTCCTTTCTCAAATGCACAAACCCGCTGCATTGAAAGAACCCATTCCAACACATAGGAGTCAGGCTTGTTGCTAGGGAGGTGACGTCACTGCTGCTACAACTTAACAACTCGTCTGCTAAAATAAAAACCGCGTCAGCAAGTAGATATTTAATGTGCTGTATATTATTATGTATAACGTTTGGTTGCCCACCTTTGCGCTAGATGCTTTCAGAACAAGGCAAATTTGGCTGGAAAACCGCCAATCTGGCACGCAGACTCTATGGTATGTGAATAAAAACAAATGCGCTAGCACAGCGACGCCGCTTCAGAAATACAACACACATACAAACAACGCACTTTCTAAGTAATACTATATAACAGCTCTCTGTAGTTTTAAAACATATTTTACAACTTAATAAAGACTCACTTACTTGCTACCTCTTCTCCCTCAGTGTTTACCTCCCACAGAACGGGGAGGGGCTGCGGAACGAGGAATATACCAATCGCAAAATACAAACTGTTCAGTGCGGTTTGGCAATTCATCTAATATGGACCGCAAAGGGGATGGTGATACCGGGGATCCTTTAATTAAAAATAATACTTTGAATTTTAACATCGTAAACGAGCTGTTTGTAGCTCATTTAGCTTTCCTAAGCAAATTATATTTTAATTCAGGTTACCCCCGCGCCCCTGCCAGAGTTGGTATAGCCCTATATTATCAACCGGGACGCTGTGACTGTAGGCAGCAGCGCCAATGCAGCGAGTTTTTCCTATATATGTGAACTGTGTTTTGTGCAATGCTATTGCTATTTCCCGTCCTCTTCTTCAAAACGAGATGTTCAAACACCAGCGGTATACCCCTGAATGTTTTTAGAAGTATATTAGGTTAATTTAAATTGAGCACCGTTGTCACAAACAGATCCAAAATGGCGTAGGCATGCGCGCAGTTTCATAGCTTTCTCTTCGCTAGTCTTGGAGGTTCAGTGTGTGTGAACTTGTTTTTGGTAAATACAGCACAGGGTCGCAGAAAGGTCATTCTTTACGAGTAAACCTCCAGGCGGTAACCTCTGCTATTTCTACCACATGCTTTTATTTTGTTTCTCTTAAACTGTATTATTGTCTCCTATTCTTTATCCAGGACAGTATTCCTCCCTGCTGTCCAGCGGCACAGATTTAGAATCTTCCTCAGACTGCGCTGCGAACTAAACCAGGCAACAGAGCCGCCTCCACAGCAGCAGAAGAGTCACCAGCAATGAGACACGCCAAGGAGTGTGCTGCTCTGTGAGACTCGAGGGGCCGCGTTATCAAAGCGCTTCCTCCAGGTTTTCTGTAGCTTACAGAATGTGCACATTGCAAAAAGCGTTTATTTTTAAAACATGACAATACATCTCTTAGGTTTTATTAATAAGCACCAATATTCTATTTGAGTGACCGTTAGGATGTAGCCGTTCAAAAGTTACAAGTTAAATTGCCACAAAACCGTAAAAATGTAAGTGCTTCGATGTATCCAGTAGGTGGCACCAAAACACTGTTCAGCTTTTACATTGTAGAGCTTAGACTGCATTGGTTGATAATGTACATTCCTCCTTGAATGAGTTCAGTAAAAAGGGGCGGACCTAGATATTTCAAACAGAATTACTGATATTTTTGTGACACAATACTGAACTGATGGGGTATTTATACCACAATATAAAGCATTCTTTAATTCTTAGATTAAACTGCTGCATAATAAAGTGAATGTGTACAAACATTTGTGTTTAGTTTTTAAGTCTTCAAATAATTAGATTAAGAACATAAGAAAGTTTACAAACGAAAGGAGACCATTCAGCCCATCTTGCTCGTTTGGTTGTTAGTAGCTTATTGATCCCAGAATCTCATCAAGCAGCTTCCTGAAGGATCCCAGGGTGTCAGCTTCAACAACATTACTGGGGAGTTGGTTCCAGACCCTCACAATTCTCTGTGTAAAAAAGTGACACCCTTTGTTTCTTTTTTTCAGGTCGAAAAAGTCCCCAGGGTCGACATTGTCAATACTTTTAGAATTTTAAATGCTTGAATTAGATCACCGCGTAATCTTCTTTGTTCAAGACTGAATAGCCAGTCTGCATATGACATGCCTTTTTTTAAAATCCGGAATAATTCTGGTCCCTCTTTCACTCTTTATAGCGCATCAGTATTCTTTTTGTAACCAGACCAGGTGACCAGAACTGAACACAATATTCTAGGTGAGGTCTTACTAATGCATTGTAAAGTTTTAACATTACTCTCCTTGATTTAAATTCAACACTTCTAATATATCTGTAACAGGGTCAAGAATGCCCTGTTCAGATTTATTTTACACTTGTATGTTATTGAAATCTTGCTACCTGTTGATGGAATTGTCTTATTATACCAGTACCGTTTTAAACCAGGTGTTGCTATTGCACCCGATCGGACTGTAATCAATGCATTGAATCGGGCGTTATCAAGACACATCAGACCCATTGGAATGGTTTGTGTGGTCCCCATGAGTAACACATGGGGTCCGTTAGGTGATCACCAACGCATTGAAAGGTGATGATAGGGTTGCCCAGTCTCATGAGAGAAATGTTAACAGATTGACGTTTCTGCATTTCTCCTGTCTGGTGGAAAAAACGTTACGTGGGTAACGTTTTCACTTTCAACCATAGTGCCAGCGGCAGCTAATGTCGATTCTTTTTTTTAATTTATTTTCTGTGAACATTAGTTTATGGATAATCATTTTTGCTTTTTAAACCAATTAAATTATTACAAAACAATTACTATGATTGAGTCCATTCGTTTTAATTCCGTAACTTATCTGTTTTAAACTACTGACTGTCTCCGTTGAACCGAATACTGTTCTGTTTTTAGCGTATTTTTATTTTCATCAGCAGACGCGCTCTGGATGCAAGTACAGTGCTGACATGTCATTTCCTAAAATTATATTAAGCGAGGTTCCCGTAGAATATATAAAAAAAAGGTATATTTTAGCACTACTACAAGACCATGTGCGGAATTAAAACGAATGGCTATTGGAAGTTTATAATAAACAAACGTCTGCTAAAATGTATTTGTGATTTTCTTGGTGACCTTGTTCTTACATTTTAGATCTGTCATCTGAATAAAACGAACCTAAAGGATCTTATGTAATCTGTTCGGTGTCTTATCGCACTGAACTGGCGTAGTCAGGCTACATTAGTAATTTTACAATTAACACTTGCTACATCTTGTGATATTTTGTAATTAAAGGCAGGTTTGTGGTGCGTTTGTGCGCTTCCATGACCTTGCAGGTAATACACATCCAAGCATCTTTGGCCTTTTTTATAGCTTCCCCACATAAGAACATAAGAACATAAGAAAGTTTACAAATGAGAGGAGGCCATTCGGCCCATCTTGCTCGTTTGGTTGTTAGTAGCTTATTGATCCCAGAATCTCATCAAGCTTCTTCTTGAAGGATCCCAGGGTGTCAGCTTCAACAACATTACTACTGGGGAGTTGGTTCCAGACCCTCACAATTCTCTGTGTAAAAAGTGCTTCCTATTTTCTGTTCTGAATGCCCCTTTATCTAATCTCCATTTGTGACCCCCTGGTCCTTGTTTCTTTTTTCAGGTCAAAAAAGTCCCTGGGTTGACATTGTCTATACCTTTTAGGATTTTGAATGTTTGAATCAGATCGCACAGTGTAGTCTTCTTTGTTCAAGACTGAATAGATTCAATTTTTTTAGCCTGTCTGCATATGACATGCCTTTTAAAACCGGGATAATTCTGGTTGCTCTTCTTTTGCACTCTTTCTAGAGCAGCAATATCCTTTTTTTGTAACGAGGTGACCAGAACTGAACACAATATTCTAGGTGAGGTCTTACTAATGCATTGTTGAGTTTTAACATTACTTCCCTTGATTTAAATTCAACACTTCTCACAATATATCCGAGCATCTTGTTAGCCTTTTTTATAGCTTCCCCACATTGTCTAGATGAAGACATTTCTGAGTCAACATAAATTCCTAGGTCTTTTTTATAGTTCCCTTCTTCAAGTTCACTATCTCCCATATGATATTTATAATGCACATTTTTATTGCCCGCATGCAATACTTTACACTTTTCTCTATTAAATTTCATTTGCCATGTGTCTGCCCAATTCTGAATGCTGTCTAGATCATTTTGAATGACCTTTGCTGCTTCAAGAGTGTTTGCCACTCCTCCTATTTTTGTGTCGTCTGCAAATTTAACGAGTTTGCTTACTATACTAGAATCTAAATCATTAATGTAGATTAGGAATAGCAGAGGACTATTGTGAGGACTATATTGTTACCATATAGGTAATTTTCCATTTTGGATCTTGTTACAGTTTCCATAAGTTTACATATAATAGAAGTCAGGCTATTGGTCTGTAGTTACCTGGTTCGGTTTTGTCTCCCTTTTTTGTGGATCGGTATTCGTTTGCTATTTTCCAGTCTATCGATTTACAACCCTGTGTCAAGAGACTGTTGCATGATCTTGGTTAGCGGTTTGTAAATAACTTCTTTCATTTCTTTGAGTACTATTGGGAGGATCTCATCTGGCCCAGGGGATTTGTTTATTTTAAGAGCTCCTAGTCCCTTTAACACACTGCCTCTGTTATGCTAAAGTTATTTAAAATTGGATAGGAACAGGTCGACATGTGGGGCATGTTGTCCGTGTCCTCCTTTGTAAAAACCTGTGAAAAGTAATCATTTAATATATTTGCTATTTTTTTTCTTCATCTATGATTTTGCCATTTGTGTCTCTTAGACATTTAACCTCCTCTTTGAATGTTCTCTTGCTGTTATAATATTGGAAAAATATTTTGGAATTGTTTTAGCCCCTTAGCAATATTGTTTTCTATCTCTCTCTTGGCCTTTCTAACTTCCTTTTGACTTGTGTTTGCAGTTCAAGTACTCTTTCTGTGTACTTTGTTTTTGGTCCCTTTAAACGCTCTGTAAAGTCGTTTTTAATTGAATATTTTTTTAATTGATCTATTAAACCATTTTGGCCATTTTTGTTTTAGTTTAGATTTGTCTACTTTTGGGATGTAATTGTTTTGTGGCCTCTATTACTACATTTTTAAAAACAGCCATCCTTTTTCTGTGGATGTTTTCTCTATTTTATTCCAATCTACTTCTGTTAGTCTCCGTTTCATACCTTCATAGTTTGCTTTTCTAAAATTGTAAACCTTAGCTTTAGTCATTACTTTTGGGGTTTTAAAAATATTTCAAATGAGACCATGTTGTGGTCTGAGTTTGCCAATGGCTCTCTGTCTGACCTCTGTTGTAGTTATTCTGTCTTCATTATTTGAAAAGACTAAATCAAGGCATGCCTCCCCTCTAGTCGGTGCCTTGACAAATTGCGTTAGGAAGCAGTCATTTGTCATTTCCACCATTTCAATTTCGTCCGTCGTGCCCCCCATCGGGTTTCCCATTTTATACAGGGGAAGTTGAAATCCCCCATTAGTATGGCTTCTCCTTTTCTACACGCATTTCGAATGTCATTGTACAACAGATTATTTTGCTCAACGTCTGAATTTGGCGGTCTATAGCATGCTCCTATTATTATGCCCTTTGTGTCCATTATTCTGATCCATATTGATTCTGCATTGTTTTCTTTGTCCTGATTTAACACCTGGGCTTCAAGACTATTTCTTATGTATAGCGCTACCCCTCCGCCTCTTCTGTCCTGCCTGTCTTTCCTATACAGTGTGTACCCACTAATATTATATTCGTCTCCATCACTCTCAGACAACCAAGTTTCTGTAACACCTATCACATTGTAGTTACTTGTTAGTGCAGTAGCTTCAAGTTCTAACATTTTGTTTCTGAGACTTCTAGCATTAAGATAAATACATTTAATAGTGGTCTGTGACGAAGTGCCCGCCCCTGTGTGTATTTTGTGTGTTAAGTGTTGTATGTTGCGTGTGTTAATGTTGGTGTATAGATTGGTACACGGGATATAAACGGGTCTGTGTTTCACGTGTGATTTAAAAAGTGTAGATTTGTATTTAGGCACGAGGAGGGCACAAATCACTTCACGTGCTGGTTAAATGTAGTATGTGAGCACGGGGTTGCACAGAATTAATTCACGTGCTGGGATTCAAGTGAATAATTAATTAGTAATTGAATCCCAGCACAACAGTATATATAGAGACACGTAGCATTCACTCGGGGTTAGGTGTTCGGTGAGTGGAGAACGGGTGAGGAGCGGAGGTAAATGTTAGGAAAAAGAATAAGAAGTAGTAGTAAAATCTGCTCACCGTGTTGTGTTCGTCTGTCTGTGCACTGTTTAGTTCATTTTGTTTGTCTATTTATTTTGGCCTCAAGTGCCGTGTCCTGTGTTTTTTGTTGTTTCAAACCTTTTATTTTCTGTTCTGTTTATTAAATGCTGAGCGAAAGCATTCGCTCAGCTTCACCAAACCCCAAATCTCTGTCTGTTTATTTCCTGCTTCTGGTCTGACGCCACCCACTCCGGCCGTCTTTGTGACACGTGGTGTCATCGTAGGATAAACAGCGCCCCAAGCGCCAGACCAGGAGAGGGGGTTTGGGTTTAAAAAAAAAAAAAAAAACCACAGGACTGTTTTCAAAAAAAAAAAAAAAAAAAAAAAAAAAGTGAAATGAAAGGCTGGAGAGACGGCTGCGGGACCTGGAGGACCTCCGGGGCCTCGAGGACCAAGGCTGGTGCATGGCCTGTGGAGTCTCGGACACACGGGTGGCGATCTGCCCCTTCCAAGGTGAGGAGGAGGAGAACCGCCCAGGAGAGGAAGGTGGGGGAGGAGGGTAAGAAGAGAAGGGGGAAAGGAAAGCTGCAGCAGCAACAGCAACCACAACACCAGCCGGAGGAACAGCAGCCGGGTGTTATTGCTGCGCTGAGCCTGGGCATTCCAGCACCAACTGCCCCTGGTACCCCCTGGGACAGCTACCCCAACTATGCCCCATCTGCAGAGGTGAGCACCATGGCCCACTGCCCTGTCCATCAGGAGAGGGAGGAGCAGGGGTCGCCTCAGTCTCCACGACCAGGGGGGGGTAGACTGCTGCCCCACCGCCCCAACCACAACTGCAACAGCGGCCAGAGGAGCCAGAGAACCTGTTCCCTGGTGCACCTGGTGCGGAAAGGTGGATCACCGCTGGAGAGGGACTGCTCCGAGGTGCCACCGAGCTGGTGCGGGCGATGTGAGGAAGGGGGGACACGACTGGTCGGGATGCCCCTATGCCAGCTCGGGCCAGTACCCGGAGCGGGGAGGGCGTCCACAGCCCAAGCGGGAGGAGCCCGAAGGCCCACAGCCTAAGCGGGAGGAGCCCGGCGCCCACAGCCTAAGGGGAGGAGCCCGGCGTCCACAGCCTAAGCGGGAGGAGCCCGAGCGTCCACAGCCCAAAGCGGGAGGAGCCCGAGCGTCCACAGCCCAAGCAGGAGGAGCCCGAACGTCCACAGCCCGAGCGGGAGGAGCCTGAGCGTCCACAGCCCGGGGGAGGAGCCCGAACGTCCCCACGCCTGAGCGGGAGGAGCCCGAGCGTCTACACGCCTGGAGTGGGGGGGCCGAACGTCCACAGCCCAAAAGGGAGGAGTCGGTCGCCCACAGCCAAAAAAGGGAGGAGTCGGTGCGCCCACAGCCCGAAAGAGGGAAGTCGGGGCTTCCACAGCCCTACGACCCAAGCTGCCAGCAGAGGGAGAATGCCTGCTGGTTCCACCTCCACCAGCAGAGGGAGAATGCCTGCTGGTTTCCCGTCAAAAGCGGAGCCGCACCAGTTCCCTGCAAGAGAGGCAGAGCAGCACCAGTCCCCTGGAAAAGGGGGAGACACGCTGCTCCCACCTCCATCGGCAGGAGACTACACGCTGCTCCCACCTTCACCGGCAGGAGCAGAGCAGCCGGAGCTGCCTCTGCCTCCGCCACCTACACCGGCAGGGGAGCAGAGCAGCCGGGCTGCCTCTGCCTCCGCCACCTCCACGGAAGGAGCAGAGCAGCAGGAGCTGCCTCTGCCTTCGCCACCACCACCGCCAGGAGCAGAGGGAGCAGGAGCTGCCTCTGCCACTTCCAGGAGCAGAGGAGCAGGAGCTGCCTCTGCCACTTCCAGGAGCAGAGGAGCAGGGCTGCCTCTGCCTCCGCCACTGCCAGAAGCAGAACAGCAGGAGCTGTCTTTGCTTGCCGCACTCCACCACAGGGAGTACGGTGGCCGGAGCCCCAGAGGGGGGAGCTGTCGGCCCGCGGGAAGGGGAGGAGGTCCGAGACCTGCTCCCCACTGCAGTTTTCGCTGCCGGAGATCGTGGGGAGGTCCGGAGACCTGCTCCCACTGCAGCAGTTTAGCTGCCGGAGATCGGGGGAGGGAGACCAGCCCCACTGCAGCACTTGTGCTGCAGAAGATACTGGCCGGAGCCGGAAGAGGGAGCTGCCGGTTCTGAAGAAGAGGGGAGGTCAGGAGACCATTCCCAGGCAGCTTTTCCGCTGCCAGGACTGCCCTGGCTGAAGGAGTCAGTCTGGGAGCTGTCAGCACGTCTGCTGACAGCATGGCCAGTAGCAACCTGGCTACTGGCAACATTGCCACCTGTGGGCCCCTGGGAAGCCTCCTTCCCAGCCCCTGAGACTTTGGCCTGGACTGCTGGATTTTTAAGGGGGGAGGTGGCCATTGAGGCCACGTGTGCTTTGCACAGGGGGGGGGTATATGTGACGAAGTGCCCGCCCCTGTGTGTATTTTGTGTGTTAAGTGTTGTATGTTGCGTGTGTTAATGTTGGTGTATAGATTGGTACACGGGATATAAACGGGTCTGTGTTTCACGTGTGATTTAAAAAGTGTAGATTTGTATTTAGGCACGAGGAGGGCACAAATCACTTCACGTGCTGGTTAAATGTAGTATGTGAGCACGGGGTTGCACAGAATTAATTCACGTGCTGGGATTCAAGTGAATAATTAATTAGTAATTGAATCCCAGCACAACAGTATATATAGAGACACGTAGCATTCACTCAGGGTTAGGTGTTGGGGGTGAGTGGAGAAGCGGGTGAGGAGCGGAGGTAAATGTTAGAAAAAAAATAAGAAGTAGTAGTAAAATCTGCTCACCGTGTTGTGTTCGTCTGTCTGTGCACTGTTTAGTTCGTTTTGTTTGTCTATTTATTTTGGCCTCAAGTGCCGTGTCCTGTGTTTTTGTTGTTTCAAACCTTTTATTTTCTGTTCTGTTTATTAAATGCTGAGCGAAAGCATTCGCTCAGCTTCACCAAACCCCAAATCTCTGTCTGTTTATTTCCTGCTTCTGGTCTGACGCCACCCACTCCGGCCGTCTTTGTGACATGGTCTTACCTGAGCTGTTGCCCTTGTTTTGATGTGGTCTCCCTTCTGTTTTTTTGTTTTCTCCCCCCTTCCTTTCTAGTTTAAATGCTTCTGGACCTCTTGAAGGATCCTTTCTCCGAGTAGATTGGTTCCCTTTCTGTTTAACTGCAGTCCGTCCCACCTGTATAGATAGTCCTTGTTGTAGAATGTGCTCCAATGTTCAAGAAAGGTGAAGCCTTCCTGTGTGCACCACGATTTCAGCCATGCATTTTGATTTTGTATTTCCAGCTGTCCATATGGTCCTTTGCAAAGGTGCGGCAGTATCCCAGAAAATACCACAGTTTTGGTCTTGTCTTTTAAATTTCCTTCCTAGCTCTCGGAATTTGTTTTGCAGGGATCTTGGCCTGTCTCTTCCAATGTTGTTGGTACCGATGTGGACGACTACTACAGGGTCGTCTCCTGTTCGTTCTAGGAGCCTGTCCACGTTCTCAGTGATGTGCTTGACTGAGGCTCCTGGAAGGCAGCACACTGTTGTAGTAAGGGGGTCCAAACTTTGAATTGAACTTGCTGTGTTTCTCAATATGGAGTCCCCAGCAATCATGACCTCCCTTCTTTTTGCTGCCTGGCCAGGGTCCTGGATGTTGTTTCTTTGATTCTCTTGATGTTGGTTTTGGTCATCTAAATGTTGAAGTGGCTCAAATTTGTTGGATGTTTGGATTTCTGGTGGTTGTGTTTGACGAAGTTTCTTTTTTTCCCTGCTTTTGCCTATCTGAACCCAGCTGTTTCGACTCTCTTCCATGAATTGTGGGTGTGTCAGCTCCTCAAGCTCCTGTTGCTGTCTCATTTCCTCCATCTCCTTTTCTAGCAGACTTACTCGTTGAAGCAAGTCCTGGATCGTGCAGCACTTTACACACACTTGGTTGAGCTCTGTTGGGTTTTCTCGGATTTCCCACATCATGCAGTTGTCACAGATTACTGGCTTGAAGACCATTTTTTAAGTTTAGTTTAGCTTCTGCAGCTGTCAACCTGCTTTCAACAGCTTCTAACTGCGTTGTACTTGTCCACGACTTTACATCTCCCACGATGTCGCTTCCACACGCTGTCGCTGGGAAGCCTGGCTGCCTTTGTTTGTGTTTGTGCTGCGGGCCCCCCCTCAGCCGTGTCCCAGAACGCATGCGGAATTTGAATCAGCTGCTCAGTTTCAGCTTGTTATCAGAAAAATACACGCAGCTGTAGCTGTAGACATTTCTAGGGACAAAAAGAAAGAATGAAATCTAAAACAGCTGTCGAAACATCATCATCAAATCAGAATAAGTGAAAGTTCTTTGAATAGGTGTGTGCAGCTCCCATGTCTTATCTTGTCCAGCATGGGGAATTAGTTGAAGTGGTAATGTGCTTGCTTAGCATGCGAGAAGTATCGGGTTCCATGCCCGTATCCTCCAATGAATGCTTTTTCTTTAAGAAATCGATTGGAAAATGATCAAATTGGAGCGTTACTTGAGAGAAATAATTTCATTCAAATAGCTGAGGGACAAAATACATGCAACAAAAGTCACGAGCCAGGTAGGAGTCGAACCTACAATCTTCTGATTCGTAGTCAGACACGTTATCCATTGCGCCACTGGCCCATGTGCGCAAAACGAACTGTTAACGCACACTCAGCAAAAACAATGGGGGCAGCTATTGACTGCTGCAGTCACCTGAGCTTCCCAGCATTTTCTTGCCTGTGTATAGTAATCAACGAAATACACACTCAGCCACCCAGCGATAGCTCAGCTGCTAGAGTGGATAATCAAAATGGCACTCCTAGTGTTTATGTTGCTGGTTCAATTCTGGTTTGATGACAATTTCTGTTTGGATGCTTTCACTGTTTTCACATGTAATGATAGGGACAAAAAGAAGGAATGAAATCTAAAACAGCTGTCAAAACTTCATCATCAAATCAGAATAAGTGAAAGTTCTTTGAATAGGTGTGTGCAGCTCCCATGTCTTATCTTGTCCAGCATGGGGAATTAGTTCAAGTGGTAATGCTCTTGCTTAGCATGTGAGAAGTATCGGGTTCCATGCCCGTATTCTCCAATGAATGCTTTTTCTTTAAGAAATCGGTTGGAAAATGATCAAATTGGATCGTTACTTGAGATAAAGAATTTCATTCAAATAGCCGAGGGACAAAATGCATGCAACAAAAGTCACGAGCCAGGTAGGAGTCGAACCTACAATCTTCTGATTCGTAGTCAGACGCGTTATCCATCGCGCCACTAGCCCCTGTGCTCAACAAGCACTGTTAATGCACACTCAGCAAAATTAATGGGGGGCAGCTAAATACTACTGGTGTCACCTGAGCTTCCCAGCCTTTTGTTGCCTGTGTATTGTAATCAACGAGCAACACACTCAGCCACCCATCGATAGCTCAGCTGGTAGAGTGGATAATCATAATGGCAATTCTGGCATTTATGTTGCTGGTTCAATTCTGGTTTGATGACAATTTCTGTTTGGATTTTTTCACTGTTTTTCCTGGCAATGATAGGGACAAAAAGAAGGAATGAAATCTAAAACAGCTGTCGAAACTTCATCATCAAATCAGAATAAGTGAAAGTTCTTTGAATAGGTGTGTGCAGCTCCCATGTCTTATCTTGTCCAGCATGGGGAATTAGTTCAAGTGCTAATGCGCTCACTTAGCATGCGAGAAGTATCGGGTTCCATGCCTGTATTCTCCAATGGATGCTTTTTCTTTAAGAAATCGGTTGGAAAATGATCAAATTGGAGTGTTGCTTGAGAAAAAGAATTTCATTCAAATAGCCGAGGGACAAAATGCATGCAACAAAAGTCACGAGCCAGGTAGGAGTCGAACCTACAATCTTCTGATTCGTAGTCAGACGCGTTATCCATTGCGCCACTGGCCCCTGTGCTCAACAAGCACTGTTAATGCACACTCAGCAAAATTAATGGGGGCCAGCTAAATACTACTGCAGTCACCTGAGCTTCCCAGCCTTTTGTTGCCTGTGTATTGTAATCAACGAGCAACATAGTCAGCCACGCATCGATAGCTCAGCTGGTAGTGTGGATAAGCTTAATGGCACTCCTGGTATTTATGTTGCTGGTTCAATTCTGGTTTGATGACAATTTCTGTTTGGATGCTTTCACTGTTTTTACATGTAATGATAGGGACAAAAAGAAGGAATGAAATCTAAAACAGCTCTCTGTAGTTTTAAAACATATTTTACAACTTAATAAAGACTCACTTACTTGCTATCTCTTCCCCTCAGTGTTTACCTCCCACAGAACGGGGAGGGGCTGCGGAACGAGGAATATACCAATCGCAAAATACAAACTGTTCAGTGCGGTTTGGCAATTCATCTAATATGGACCGCAAAGGGGATGGTGATACCGGGGATCCTTTAATTAAAAATAATACTTTGAATTTTAACATCGTAAACGAGCTGTTTGTAGCTCATTTAGCTTTCCTAAGCAAATTATATTTTAATTCAGGTTACCCCCGCGCCCCTGCCAGAGTTGGTATAGCCCTATATTATCAACCGGGACGCTGTGACTGTAGGCAGCAGCGCCAATGCAGCGAGTTTTTCCTATATATGTGAACTGTGTTTTGTGCAATGCTATTGCTATTTCCCGTCCTCTTCTTCAAAACGAGATGTTCAAACACCAGCGGTATACCCCTGAATGTTTTTAGAAGTATATTAGGTTAATTTAAATTGAGCACCGTTGTCACAAACAGATCCAAAATGGCGTAGGCATGGGCGCAGTTTCATAGCTTTCTCTTCGCTAGTCTTGGAGGTTCAGTGTGAACTTGTTTTTGGTAAATACAGCACAGGGTCGCAGAAAGGTCATTCTTTACGAGTAAACTTCCAGGCAGTAACCTCTGCTATTTCTACCACATGCTTTTATTTTGTTTCTCTTAAGCTGTATTATTGTATCCTATTCTTTATACAGGACAGTATTCCTCCCTGCTGTCCAGCGGCACAGATTTAGAATCTTCCCTCAGACTGCGCTGCGAACTAAACCAGGCAACAGAGCCGCCTCCACAGCAGCAGAAGAGTCATCAGCAATGAGACACGCCAAGGAGTGCGCTGCTCTGTGAGACTCGAGGGGCCGCATTATCAAAGCGCTTCCACCAGGTTTTCTGTAGCCTACAGAATGTGCACATTGCAAAAAGCGTTTATTTTTAAAACATGACAATACATCTCTTAGGTTTTATTAATAAGCACCAATATTCTATTTGAGTGACCGTTAGGATGTAGCCGTTCAAAAGTTACAAGTTAAATTGCCACAAAACCGTAAAAATGTAAGTGCTTCGATGTATCCAGTAGGTGGCACCAAAACACTGTTCAGCTTTTTACATTGTAGAGCTTAGACTGCATTGGTTGATAATGTACATTCCTCCTTGAATGAGTTCAGTAAAAAGGGGCGGACCTAGATATTTCAAACAGAATTACTGATATTTTTGTGACACAATACTGAACTGATGGGGTATTTATACCACAATATAAAGCATTCTTTAATTCTTAGATTAAACTGCTGCATAATAAAGTGAATGTGTACAAACATTTGTGTTTAGTTTTTAAGTCTTCAAATAATTAGATTAAGAACATAAGAAAGTTTACAAACGAAAGGAGACCATTCAGCCCATCTTGCTTTCGTTTGGTTGTTAGTAGCTTATTGATCCCAGAATCTCATCAAGCAGCTTCTTGAAGGATCCCAGGGTGTCAGCTTCAACAACATTACTGGGGAGTTGGTTCCAGACCCTCACAATTCTCTGTGTAAAAAAGTGACACCCTTTGTTTCTTTTTTTCAGGTCGAAAAAGTCCCCTGGGTCGACATTGTCAATACTTTTAGAATTTTAAATGCTTGAATTAGATCACCGCGTAGTCTTCTTTGTTCAAGACTGAATAGCCAGTCTGCATATGACATGCCTTTTTTTAAAATCCGGAATAATTCTGGTCCCTCTTGCACTCTTTCTAGCGCATCAATATTCTTTTTGTAACCAGACCAGGTGACCAGAACTGAACACAATATTCTAGGTGAGGTCTTACTAATGCATTGTAAAGTTTTAACATTACTCTCCTTGATTTAAATTCAACACTTCTCACAATATATCTGTAACAGGGTCAAGAATGCCCTGTTCAGATTTATTTTACACTTGTATGTTATTGAAATCTTGCTACCTGTTGATGGAATTGTCTTATTATACCAGTACCGTTTTAAACCAGGTGTTGCTATTGCACCCGATCGGACTGTAATCAATGCATTGAATCGGCGTTATCAAGACACATCAGACCCATTGGAATGGTTTGTGTGGTCCCCCATGAGTAACACATGGGGTCCGTTAGGTGATCACCAACGCATTGAAAGGTGATGATAGAGTTGCCCAGTCTCATGAGAGAAATGTTAACAGATTGACGTTTCTGCATTTCTCCTGTCTGGTGGAAAAAAACGTTACGTGGGTAACGTTTTCACTTTCAACCATAGTGCTTCGCGGCAGCTAATGTCGAAATTCTTTTTTTAATTTATTTTCTGTGAACATTAGTTTATGGATAATCGTTTTTGCTTTTAAACCAATTAAATTATTACAAAACAATTACTATGATTGAGTCCATTCGTTTTAATTCCGTAACTTATCTGTTTTTAAACTACTGACTGTCTCCGTTGAACCGAATACTGTTCTGTTTTTAGCCGTATTTTTATTTTCATCAGCAGACGCGCTCTGGATGCAAGTACAGTGCTGACATGTCATTTCCTAAAATTATATTAAGCGAGGTTCCCCGTAAATATATAAAAAAAAGGTATATTTTAGCACTACTACAAGACCATGTACGGAATTAAAACGAATGGCTATTGGAAGTTTATAATAAACAAACGTCTGCTAAAATGTATTTGTGATTTTCTTGGTGACCTTGTTCTTACATTTTTAGATCTGTCATCTGAATAAAAACGAACCTAAAGGATCTTATGTAATCTGTTCGGTGTCTTATCGCACTGAACTGGCGTAGTCAGGCTACATTAGTAATTTTACAATTAACACTTGCTACATCTTGTGATATTTTGTAATTAAAGGCAGGTTTGTGGTGCGTTTGTGCGCTTCCATGACCTTGCAGGTAATACACATCCAAGCATCTTTGGCCTTTTTTATAGCTTCCCCACATAAGAACATAAGAACATAAGAAAGTTTACAAATGAGAGGAGGCCATTCGGCCCATCTTGCTCGTTTGGTTGTTAGTAGCTTATTGATCCCAGAATCTCATCAAGCTTCTTCTTGAAGGATCCCAGGGTGTCAGCTTCAACAACATTACTGGGGAGTTGGTTCCAGACCCTCACAATTCTCTGTGTAAAAAAGTGCTTCCTATTTTCTGTTCTGAATGCCCCTTTATCTAATCTCCATTTGTGACCCCCTGGTCCTTGTTTTTTTTTCAGGTCAAAAAGTCCCCTGGGTTGACATTGTCTATACCTTTTAGGATTTTGAATGTTTGAATCAGATCGCCGTAGTCTTCTTTTGTTCAAGACTGAATAGATTCAATTCTTTTAGCCTGTCTGCATATGACATGCCTTTTAAACCCGGGATAATTCTGGTTGCTCTTCTTTGCACTCTTTCTAGAGCAGCAATATCCTTTTTGTAACGAGGTGACCAGAACTGAACACAATATTCTAGGTGAGGTCTTACTAATGCATTGTTGAGTTTTAACATTACTTCCTTGATTTAAATTCAACACTTCTCACAATATATCCGAGCATCTTGTTAGCCTTTTTTATAGCTTCCCCACATTGTCTAGATGAAGACATTTCTGAGTCAACATAAATTCCTAGGTCTTTTTCATAGTTCCCTTCTTCAAGTTCACTATCTCCCATATGATATTTATAATGCACATTTTTATTGCCCGCATGCAATACTTTACACTTTTCTCTATTAAATTTCATTTGCCATGTGTCTGCCCAATTCTGAATGCTGTCTAGATCATTTTGAATGGCCTTTGCTGCGTCAACAGTGTTTGCCACTCCTCCTATTTTTGTGTCGTCTGCAAATTTAACGAGTTTGCTTACTATACTAGAATCTAAATCATTAATGTAGATTAGGAATAGCAGAGGACTATTGTGAGGACTATATTGTTACCATATAGGTAATTTTCCATTTTGGATCTTGTTACAGTTTCCATAAGTTTACATATAATAGAAGTCAGGCTTATTGGTCTGTAGTTACCTGGTTCGGTTTTGTCTCCCTTTTTGTGGATCGGTATTACGTTTGCTATTTTCCAGTCTATCGGTACAACCCCTGTGTCAAGAGACTGTTGCATGATCTTGGTTAGCGGTTTGTAAATAACTTTTCATTTCTTTGAGTACTATTGGGAGGATCTCATCTGGCCCAGGGGATTTGT
Source organism: Huso huso (assembly GCA_036884735.1). Lineage (NCBI taxonomy): Eukaryota > Metazoa > Chordata > Actinopteri > Acipenseriformes > Acipenseridae > Huso > Huso huso. Next base: position 4,900,617 of record CM072681.1, on the reverse strand, counting down.
TTATTTTAAGAGCTCCTAGTCCCTTTAACACACTGCCTCTGTTATGCTAAAGTTATTTAAAATTGGATAGGAACAGGTCGACATGTGGGGCATGTTGTCCGTGTCCTCCTTTGTAAAAACCTGTGAAAAGTAATCATTTAATATATTTGCTATTTTTTTCTTCATCTATGATTTTGCCATTTGTGTCTCTTAGACATTTAACCTCCTCTTTGAATGTTCTCTTGCTGTTATAATATTGGAAAAATATTTTGGAATTGGTTTTAGCCCCCTTAGCAATATTGTTTTCTATCTCTCTCTTGGCCTTTCTAACTTCCTTTTTGACTTGTGTTTGCAGTTCCAAGTACTCTTTCTGTGTACTTTGTTTTTGGTCCCTTTTAAACGCTCTGTAAAGTTTTTTTTTTGAATTTTTTTTTTAATTGATCTATTAAACCATTTTGGCCATTTTGTTTTAGCTTTAGATTTGTCTACTTTTGGGATGTAATTGTTTTGTGCCTCTAGTACTACATTTTTAAAAACAGCCATCCTTTTCTGTGGATGTTTTCTATTTTATTCCAATCTACTTCTGTTAGTCTCCGTTTCATACCTTCATAGTTTGCTTTTCTAAAATTGTAAACCTTAGCTTTAGTCATTACTTTTGGGGTTTTAAAAATATTTCAAATGAGACCATGTTGTGGTCTGAGTTTGCCAATGGCTCTCTGACCTCTGTTGTAGTTATTCTGTCTTCACTATTTGAAAAGACTAAATCAAGGCATGCCTCCCCTCTAGTCGGTGCCTTGACAAATTGCGTTAGGAAGCAGTCATTTGTCATTTCCACCATTTCAATTTCGTCCGTCGTGCCCCCATCGGGTTTTCCCATTTTATACAGGGAAGTTGAAATCCCCATTAGTATGGCTTCTCCTTTTCTACACGCATTTGAATGTCATTGTACAACAGATTATTTTGCTCAACGCCTGAATTTGGCGGTCTATAGCATGCCCTATTATTATGCCCTTTGTGTCCATTATTCTGATCCATATTGATTCTGCATTGTTTTCTTTGTCCTGATTTAACACCTGGGCTTCAAGACTATTTCTTATGTATAGCGCTACCCCTCCGCCTCTTCTGTCCTGCCTGTCTTTCCTATACAGTGTGTACCCACTAATATTATATTCGTCTCCATCACTCTCAGACAACCAAGTTTCTGTAACACCTATCACATTGTAGTTACTTGTTAGTGCAGTAGCTTCAAGTTCTAACATTTTGTTTCTGAGACTTCTAGCATTAAGATAAATACATTTAATAGTGGTCTTACCTGAGCTGTTGCCCTTGTTTTGATGTGGTCTCCCTTCTGTTTTTTTGTTTTCTCCCCCCTTCCTTTCTAGTTTAAATGCTTCTGGACCTCTTGAAGGATCCTTTCTCCGAGTAGATTGGTTCCCTTTCTGTTTAACTGCAGTCCGTCCCACCTGTATAGATAGTCCTTGTTGTAGAATGTGCTCCAATGTTCAAGAAAGGTGAAGCCTTCCTGTGTGCACCACGATTTCAGCCATGCATTTTGATTTTGTATTTCCAGCTGTCCATATGGTCCTTTGCAAGGTGCCGGCAGTATCCCAGAAAATACCACAGTTTTGGTCTTGTCTTTTAAATTTCCTTCCTAGCTCTCGGAATTTGTTTTGCAGGGATCTTGGCCTGTCTCTTCCAATGTTGTTGGTACCGATGTGGACGACTACTACAGGGTCGTCTCCTGTTCGTTCTAGGAGCCTGTCCACATTCTCAGTGATGTGCTTGACTGAGGCTCCTGGAAGGCAGCACACTGTTGTAGTAAGGGGGTCCAAACTTTGAATTGAACTTGCTGTGTTTCTCAATATGGAGTCCCCAGCAATCATGACCTCCCTTCTTTTTGCTGCCTGGCCAGGGTCCTGGATGTTGTTTCTTTGATTCTCTTGATGTTGGTTTTGGTCATCTAAATGTTGAAGTGGCTCAAATTTGTTGGATGTTTGGATTTCTGGTGGTTGTGTTTGACGAAGTTTCTTTTTTTCCCTGCTTTTGCCTATCTGAACCCAGCTGTTTCGACTCTCTTCCATGAATTGTGGGTGTGTCAGCTCCTCAAGCTCCTGTTGCTGTCTCATTTCCTCCATCTCCTTTTCTAGCAGACTTACTCGTTGAAGCAAGTCCTGGATCGTGCAGCACTTTACACACACTTGGTTGAGCTCTGTTGGGTTTTCTCGGATTTCCCACATCATGCAGTTGTCACAGATTACTGGCTTGAAGACCATTTTTTTAAGTTTAGTTTAGCTTCTGCAGCTGTCAACCTGCTTTCAACAGCTTCTAACTGCGTTGTACTTGTCCACGACTTTACATCTCCCACGATGTCGCTTCCACACGCTGTCGCTGGGAAGCCTGGCTGCCTTTGTTTGTGTTTGTACTGCGGGCTTCGCCCCTCAGCCGTGTCCCAGAACGCCGCGGAATTTGAATCAGCTGCTCCGAGTTTCAGCTTGTTATCAGAAAAATACACGCAGCTGTAGCTGTAGACATTTCTAGGGACAAAAAGAAAGAATGAAATCTAAAACAGCTGTCGAAACATCATCATCAAATCAGAATAAGTGAAAGTTCTTTGAATAGGTGTGTGCAGCTCCCATGTCTTATCTTGTCCAGCATGGGGAATTAGTTCAAGTGGTAATGCTCTTGCTTAGCATGTGAGAAGTATCGGGTTCCATGCCCGTATTCTCCAATGAATGCTTTTTCTTTAAGAAATCGGTTGGAAAATGATCAAATTGGAGTGTTACTTCAGAAAAAGAATTTTATTAAAATAGCCGAGGGATAAAATGCATGCAACAAAAGTCACGAGCCAGGTAGGAATCGAACTTACAATCTTCTGATTCGTAGTCAGACACGTTATCCATTGCACCACTGGACCCTGTGCGCAAAACGAACTGTTAACGCACACTCAGCAAAAACAATGGGGGCAGCTATTGACTGCTGCAGTCACCTGAGCTTCCCAGCATTTTCTTGCCTGTGTATAGTAATCAACGAAATACACACTCAGCCACCCATTGATAGCTCAGCTGCTAGAGTGGATAATCATAATGGCACTCATGGCATTTATGTTGCTGGTTTGATGAGAATTACTGTTTGGATTTTTTCACTGTTTTTACATGTAATGATAGGGACAAAAAGAAGGAATGAAATCTAAAACAGGTGTCGAAACTTCATCATCAAATCAGAATAAGTGAAAGTTCTTTGAGTAGGTGTGTGCATGACTCATGTCTTATCTTGTCCAGCATGGGGAATTAGTTCAGGTGGTAATGTGCACACTTAGCATGCGAGAAGTATCGGGTTCCATGCCTGTATTCTCCAATGGATGCTTTTTCTTTAAGAAATCGGTTGGAAATGATCAAATTGGAGCGGTACTTGAGAGAAATAATTTCATTCAAATAGCCGAGGGAAAAAATACATGCAATAAAAGTCACGAGCCAGGTAGGAGTCGAACCTACAATCTTCTGATTCGTAGTCAGACACGTTATCCATTGCGCCACTGGCCCCTGTATTAAAAAAACGCACTGTTAACACACACTCAGCAAAAACAATGGGGGCAGCTATTTGCTGCAGTCACCTGAGCTGCCCAGCATTTTGTTGCCTGTGTATTGTAATCAACGAGAAACACACACATCCACCCATTGATAGCTCAGCTGGTAGAGTGGATAATCATAATGGCAATCCTGGCATTTATGTTGTTGGTTCAGTTCTGGTTTGATGACTGTTTCTGTTTGGATTCTTTCACTGTTTTTACTGGTAATAATAGGGACAAAAAGAAGGAATGAAATCTAAAACAGCTGTTGAAACTTCATCATCAAATCAGAATAAGTGAAAGTTCTTTGAATAGGTGTGTGCAGCTCCCATGTCTTATCTTGTCCAGCATGGGGAATTAGTTCAAGTGGTAATGCGCTTGTTTAGCATGTGAGAAGTATCGGGTTCCATGCCCGTATTCTCCAATGAATGCTTTTTTCTTTAAGAAATCGGTTGGAAAACGATCAAATTGGAGCGTTACTTGAGAGAAATAATTTCATTCAAATAGCTGAGGGACAAAATACATGCAACAAAAGTCACGAGCCAGGCAGGAGTCGAACCTACAATCTTCTGATTCGTAGTCAGACACGTTATCCATTGCGCCACTGGCCCATGTCAAAAAAAAAGCACTGTTAACGCACACTCATTAAAAACAATGGGGGCAGCTATTGACTGCTGCAGTCACCTGAGCTTCCCAGCCTTTTTTGCTGACTGTATATTGTAATATATAACAAAACATTGTCAATGTAAAAAACAAGTTATAAAATGCAACAGCCGTTTAAAAGGGGTGATATCAAACACAAAACTCAAGTTAGGAGAAGCAATTAGGCCAATTTTATCAAGCATCAAGCAAATTGGCACAATTGGAAAGGAGCTAGCCCAAGATTCACACAATTCTTGCTTCTAACTTGGCCTTTTTTTGATCGCATCGCTCCACTTTATCGCTCAACTTGAAATGCTCAGTGGCGCGCAGCGGCTAAGGTCATGTGCTCTTCAAGAACATCATCTTGCAAGTTCAAACCACTTGAAATGCTCTTTGTATGACTTGAAGTGACTGAGACACACCACACACACACACACTCACACACACTGAGACTGTGTGTGTTGTAGTGTGTGTGTTTCTCAGTGTGTGTGTCTCACTAGTAATGATAGGGACAAAAAGAAGGAATGAAATCTAAAACAGCTGTCGAAACTTCATCATCAAATCAGAATAAGTGAAAGTTCTTTGAATAAGTGTGTGCAGCTCCTGTGTCTTATCTTGTCCAGCATGGGGAATTAGTTCAAGTGGTAATGTGCTCACTTAGCATGCGAGAAGTATCGGGTTCCATGCCTGTATTCTCCAATGGATGCTTTTTCTTTAAGAAATCGGTTGGAAAATGATCAAATTGGAGCGTTACTTGAGAGAAATAATTTCATTCAAATAGCTGTGTGCAGCTCCCATGTCTTATCTTGTCCAGCATGGGGAATTAGTTCAAGTGGTAATGCGCTTGCTTAGCATGTGAGAAGTATCGGGTTCCATGCCCGTATTCTCCAATGAATGCTTTTTCTTTAAGAAATCGGTTGGAAAATGATCAAATTGGAGCGTTACTTGAGATAAAGAATTTCATTCAAATAGCTGAGGGACAAAATACATGCAACAAAAGTCACGAGCCAGGTAGGAGTCGAACCTACAATCTTCTGATTCGTAGTCAGACGCGTCACCCATTGCGCCACTGGCCCATGTGTTCAAAAAGCACTGTTAAAGCACACTCATTAAAAACAATGGGGGCAGCTATTGACTGCTGCAGTCACCTGAGCTTCCCAGCCTTTTGTTGCCTATGTATTGTAATCAACGAGAAACACACTCATCCACTCATCCACTCATCCACCCATCGATAGCTCAGCTGGTAGAGTGGATAATCATAATGGCAATCCTGGCATTTATGTTGTTGGTTCAGTTCTGGTTTGATGACTGTTTCTGTTTGGATTCTTTCACTGTTTTTACTGGTAATAATAGGGACAAAAAGAAGGAATGAAATCTAAAACAGCTGTTGAAACTTCATCATCAAATCAGAATAAGTGAAAGTTCTTTGAATAGGTGTGTGCAGCTCCCATGTCTTATCTTGTCCAGCATGGGGAATTAGTTCAAGTGGTAATGCGCTTGCTTAGCATGTGAGAAGTATCGGGTTCCATGCCCGTATTCTCCAATGAATGCTTTTTCTTTAAGAAATCGGTTGGAAAATGATCAAATTGGAGCGTTACTTGAGAGAAATAATTTCATTCAAATAGCTGAGGGACAAAATACATGCAAGAAAAGTCACGAGCCAGACAGGAGTCGAACCTACAATCTTCTGATTCGTAGTCAGACGCGTTATCCATTGCACCACTGGCCCCTGTGCGCAACAAGCACTGTTAACGCACACTCATTAAAAACAATGGGGACAGCTATTGACTGCTGCAGTCACCTGAGCTTCCCAGCCTTTTGTTGCCTATGTATTGTAATCAACGAGAAACACATTCAGCCACCCATCGATAGCTCAGCTGGTAGTATGGATAATCATAATGGCAATCCTGCCATTTATGTTGTTGGGTCAATTCTGGTTTCATGACTGTTTCTGTTTGGATTCTTTCACTGTTTTTACTGGTAATAATAGGGACAAAAAGAAGGAATGAAATCTAAAACAGCTGTCGAAACTTCATCATCAAATCAGAATAAGTGAAAGTTCTTTGAATAGGTGTGTGCAGCTCCCATGTCTTATCTTGTCCAGCATGGGGAATTAGTTCAAGTGGTAATGCGCTTGCTTAGCATGTTAGAAGTATCGGGTTCCATGCCCGTATTCTCCAATGGATGCTTTTTCTTTAAGAAATCGGTTGGAAAATGATCAAATTGGAGCGTTACTTGAGAGAAATAATTTCATTCAAATAGCTGAGGGACAAAATACATGCAACAAAAGTCACGAGCCAGGGAGGAGTCGAACCTACAATCTTCTGATTCGTAGTCAGACGCGATATCCATTGCGCCACTGGCCCCCGTATTCAAGAAACACACTGTTAACGCACACTCTGCAAAAACAATGGGGGCAGCTATTAACTGCTGCAGTCACCTGAGCTTCCCAGCATTTTGTTGCCTATGGATTGTAAACAACGAGAAACACGCTCAGCCACCCATTGATAGCTCAGCTGGTAGAATGGATAATCATAATGGCAATCCTGGCATTTATGTTGTTGGTTCAATTCTGGTTTGATGACTGTTTCTGTTTGGATTCTTTCACTGTTTTTACTGGTAATAATAGGGACAAAAAGAAGGAATGAAATCTAAAACAGCTGTCGAAACTTCATCATCAAATCAGAATAAATGAAAGTTCTTTGAATAGGTGTGTGCAGCTCCCATGTCTTATCTTGTCCAGCATGGGGAATTAGTTGAAGTGGTAATGCGCTTGCTTAGCATGTGAGAAGTATCGGGTTCCATGTCCGTATTCTCTAATGAATGCTTTTTCTTTAAGAAATCGGTTGGAAAATGATCAAATTGGAGCGTTACTTGAGAGAAATAATTTCATTCAAATAGCTGAGGGACAAAATGCATGCAACAAAAGTCACGAGGCAGGTAGGAGTCGAACCTACAATCTTCTGATTCGTAGTCAGACGCGATATCCATTGCGCCACTGGCCCCCGTATTCAAGAAACACACTGTTAACGCACACTCTGCAAAAACAATGGGGGCAGCTATTAACTGCTGCAGTCACCTGAGCTTCCCAGCCTTTTGTTGCCTGTGTATTGTAATCAACGAGAAACACACTCAGCCACCCATCGATAGCTCAGCTGGTAGAATGGATAATCATAATGGCAATCCTGGCATTTATGTTGTTGGTTCAATTCTGGTTTGATGACTGTTTCTGTTTGGATTCTTTCACTGTTTTTACTGGTAATAATAGGGACAAAAAGAAGGAATGAAATCTAAAACAGCTGTCGAAACTTCATCATCAAATCAGAATAAGTGAAAGTTCTTTGAATAGGTGTGTGCAGCTCCCATGTCTTATCTTGTCCAGCATGGGGAATTAGTTGAAGTGGTAATGCGCTTGCTTAGCATGTGAGAAGTATCGGGTTCCATGCCCGTATTCTCCAATGAATGCTTTTTCTTTAAGAAATCGGTTGGAAAATGATCAAATTGGAGCGTTACTTGAGAGAAATAATTTCATTCAAATAGCTGAGGGACAAAATACATGAGTAGTAATAGTACTATAGCTTATGTCAAAAGGCTAATTTATGACCCTTTTGACCTTTTTTTTGACCTTATAGGTATGAATTTATGAATATATAATGAGGGGGCGTGGATTTATGAATTTATGAATATATAATGAGGGGCCTGGATTTATGAATTTATGAATATATAATGAGGGGGTGGGGATTTTATGGTTGTTACAAGACATATATGCTTATTGAATATAGGCTTATATTTGCCTATAAACTTATTGCACGTCTTTTATAAGATATGTACAAAAATCAGTGTTTAATATGTTATTCATGTAATAAGGGGATAGGGGGAACCCAAGTTTTATATAAATGCTTATGTTAACTTATGCTTGGTGCAGACAACATTGAAGTCTTAGTATTTTTTACATTAGACACTAAAAATGAAAAGAGAAAGTCTAAAAGAGGGTATTAAAAGCATAAAGAAAAAACAATTTATATTTTAAAAGCATTTAAACTTTACACACACACACACAGAAATCTGAGTACGAGGTGCTGTGATTTTACATTTTGATATGTCTGGCGTATACATATTTTTTACTAGGCACAGTTAAAAGCAAAAGATATTTACACATACAGAATCCAATAGATGAAACAGGAGAAAGTTTAAAACAGCGTATCACAAAAGCAATAGAAAAATGCAGAAAACAATTTATTACATACATAAATAACTACACAACTTGAGCGTTAGTCGTTTTAAAAGTGTATCGTTAAACAAAATAAAACGGATATTAAATTAAATATTTATAAAAGAACAAAAACAAAACAAAATCTACCAGAGTACATAGTGGGTTACCCCAAGTTTGATATAAATGCATATGTTAACTTATGCTTGGTGCAGACAACATTAGTCTTAGTATTTTTTACATAAGACACTTAATGAAAAGAGAACGTTTAAAAAGAGGGTATTAAAAGCATAAAGAAAAACAATTTATATTTAAAATGCGTTTAAACATTACACACATAAATCACAGAACAACTGAGCATTAGTCGTTTTGAAAGTGTATCGCTAAAACAAAATAAATTAGATATTAAATTAAATATTTATAAAAGAAAAAAAAACAAAACAAAATCTACCCGAGGACAAGTTCTGAAAAAAAGCTCTTTCTCTCTCTCTCTCTCTGTCTCTTACCGTTTTCAATAAAAACTCCCCAGGACAAACGCTTAAGTACAGTGTGAATTCTCTCCCTCGCAGACAACAGCAACCAACCGCACTCATCAAACTTTAGCAGAAGAATGACTGCAAACTCGCTCTGTGACTTAAATAGGGGGCGGATCCTTTGGCTTAGAACATGCGCACACCTTCCTATAGGTACACTTACATGCACGCGCACATGAGCACAGGCACGGGGTCCTCCCCCAACCCCCGCAGACACAGACACTCACAGACACATAACCACCCGCTATGAACAGACAGGCGTCTCGATGTATTAAAAAGCACCGATACCTATTTGTTAGAGGAAGGTCCCCTGCAGAGAAGGCTTTTGAAATGTGTGATTTGTAATGCCTTAAGGTTTGGTCTCTGCATAGTAGACACTGCTATGACTATTTCAAATGAATATACAGACTTTATACTTCTGTTAAGATTAAAAGTGCATATTTCTGTTAAGATTAAAACCGGGAATCAATTCTATAAATAAAAACTGTTTATGCGTGTTTGTTTGTTTGTTTGCTTGTTTTTTAAAAAGATAAAATGAGAGCATTTTTATCCTGACGCTAGTAAAATTAAAAATGCTCAAATGAAAGACGTATTTAAAATATATTGCATGAACATTTTACGCATGTATTACCGCGTAAAGAAAGTAGATTTAACTAAGCCTACGTTCAACTATAAACAAACAACCATGTATAATATATGCTATTGCAAAGCTTGGTTATTCGCGCAGGACCCGTAAAACTTATGGAATTGAATATAACTGAATAAAAACAAAATGTAATGATACTGCAGGAAACAAATGAAGGAAAATTAAACACATATGTAAATGAATAAATCAGAGTTTAACATGTCTTAAGGAATATGTGCTATGGTTTTTGTAGGGTATTTTGCGTGGCTGAAAAACCGAAATTCATTTGTGAGGTGAGAATCGTGGCACCCCTGAGTCTAGTTCTTTAACATATCAGACTTAGGATGGCGGAATGTTTGCTGATGTTGGAAAGCACGATGTTATCTTCTCAATATGAATATGTTATATATTACGTGTTATATATAAATGTTATATATAGGCATACATATACGGGATAAATAGCGGGTCTGTTTTATTAAATTTTTATTTGTATTTAGGCACGGGGATGGCAGATTGGCGCCGCTGTGTATTAAAAAGTACAGATGTGAGTTAGGGGATGACTTTAATTAAGAACGTGGTTGTGGTGATCATTGAATGATTGACTAATTAATCTGCAACTGCAAAAAGCCTCATGGTTTTCAAACTAGGGTTGGTGTTTGGGGCATTGATTACAAAATAAAATAAAGAAAAATCGGTATTTAAATTAAAATAAGTAAAAAAGAGAACCTGTTTGTGTTTTATAGTTCGTTTTGTTTTCTGTTTATTTTTCCCTCAAGTGATAATCTCCTGTTTTTTTCTGTTTGTATTCCAACCTTTTATTTTCTGATTGTGCAATTCATTAAATGCTTTTACAGTTTTAGATTTAAAACTATGTGAACATAGTCTCCGTCGTTTGTGTTTTGTTTTTTTTTAAAAAAAAAAAAAAAAAAAAAAAACCGCGGTTGTCTGGCCTGAGCCCTGAGGCGCTGTCATCCTAAAATGACACCACGTGTGATAAATGACAGTGGTTGTATAAAATCAGGAACACAAACGAATGAGAGATATTTGGAGTTTACTGATGAGCTGAAAAAAACTAAGCCAGCATTTAATGAATAAACAGACAGAAAATAAAAGTATATGAATACAAACAAAAAACAGGACACGCACTTGAGCCAAAATAAACAGACAAACAAAACGAACTACACAGACAAACACGGTGAGCTTTTTACTACTTATTTTACTTTTTACAATATGGGTCTCCTAAATCCTTCTCCAGCTAGTCGAGGGTTCTGTTCTAGTGAGTGAAAATCATGTTGAGATAGGTTTACCGAGATTCGATTGGTCAATCATTCAATTGGAAAAGGCAATTGCACGCTGAGAATTAATTAAAGTGCACCCCCGCTCACATATTACTTTTTTTGCACTGATGTGATGTGCCATCCTCGTGCCTAAATTAAATATACCAATTTATAAACACGTGAAACAAGCCACAACTTTTTATGAGGAACTAACCAATGCCTATACTACCAAATTTACACACATTTAACTCTGTGTAAAAAATGTTTATACACTGGGGGGGCACTTTGTCCACATATGAACAATGTGAATATATATATATATATATATATATATATATATATATATATATATTTATATATATATATAGATACATTTAGGGATAAATTTATTTTTTATTCAATTTTACACTTTAGGGAACAGAAGTGTGTGTGCTGTGTATTAAAAAGTACAGATAGGGTATGTTAAAGGATGACACTGACTGAAAACGTGGATCGGTGAGTTTTTTGCGGCCGGTTAGTCTGCTAGGGGCAAAAGCCTCATCATGGTATTTCAAACTGGATATAGTTTGGGGCATAACGATTACAAAATAAAATAAGAAAAATCTGTTATATTGCAAAATAAAATAAGAGAACCTATTTAAGTGTTTTATCAATGCCCGTTTTTGAATAGCCTCCCATCAAGATAATCTCCAGTAGCTTCTCATACACGGTCAAACTAATCTGACGATGGTGCAAATCATTAACACGCGCTTTTACTGTTTTAGATTTAAAACTATGTGTGAGCATAGTACAACGTTATGTTTTTTTTTTTTTTTTAAAAACGGCGAATATAGACCCTAACCTGTTGTAATGCTCCTTTCGTGTATCTAAAATGATTCGTGTTATAAAACAGATTGTATAAAATCGTTTACAAAACGAATGAGAATATTTTTGCATGTAATACTGAGTATAAAAAAAACTAAGTTTTGTTTTTTAACTATAAAACATACAAGTATATGTATATCTTCACCAATTTTGGTTATTAACGGCATACCCATAAAAACGTGATTTAAGCATAATAAAATATAATTTCAGCATAATATCGAGAATATGACGTGTGTTTTGGAATAACTGCTTTAGAGATATGGGATGGGTAAATTTGAAGCGCCAGTTGTCTAGGTTCTGTTCAAGTGTCGGGTTTATCTCCCTGATAGGTTTTCCTGATCCGCCTGATCCGGCCCCATGTGGGTACAAAGGCATTTGCCGCTGAGCTTAGAGAGTATAAATCGTTTTTACAGAGCTAAGATTTACACTTCTGGAAAGGACGATTTCTCACGAACATTATCCGTTTAAGACCCACTTCATAAATGGTGTGAGATTCAACCCACAACAATGAAGTTCTAAATGGTATGTCCTATGTTTAATGTTTAAATGCTGATTTAACTCTGTGTAAAAAAATGTTTGATGTGTGTGTTTAATTTCTGTTTATGAACGAACAATATATGGTGTGTCTGTGAGGCAACGTACCCTGTTGTTTGCTTGTTTTGATCTGTTTAATGGCGGTAAAAAGTTAGATGTATTGTAAAAAATGTTTGAGACACAGTTATTACGGCCTAAACACGGTGTTGTGTGTCTGTGATGCAAGGTATCCGGTATTTTTTAAGGGTGAGTGGTCTGTTTAATGGCTGTAAAATGTTAGATGTTGTGTAAAAAATGTTTGAGGCGCGGTTTATTTCTGTTATGATTGAACACGGTGCTGCGTGTCTGGGATGCTGGTTTTATTTTAAGAGTTAAGATGAGGCATGTAACTGATATATGAACACTATAAATACACACTTTAACACGGTGAATTAAGGCATGTGTTTTATTTTATGTGGTCATGAATATTATTATTTATTTATTTATTTATTTATTTAAAATTATATATTTTCATATTTAATAGATATCCAGGAACTTCTTGAAGAACATTTAATTTCACACCAGGAGGAAGTAATTGAACAGCCTCCTACGGTCGTTCCCCTCTCACCTACTTTCGTTCCATTGTCCCCAACTTGGTTTTTGGAGAATCAGAATGGTGAGTTTTTTCATTTGTTAAACCAAAATATCGCGAGGTTTTTTTTTTTTTTTTTTTTTTTTATGGTCTAACTAAATACCTCCTTTTAAATTGCAGATACGATCCCGGGCCATAGCATATCCCTTGAGATACCACGCGATTTAGTCGTGCCTGAGGACTTTTTAAATAATTTCTCAGTGATAGCAGAAACGCATAAAAGTGAGTAAAATAGTAGACATATTAGTCTGTTTATGTTTTATTAATAACAAATACATAAATGTATTTGATATATATATATATAGTGATTGAATGATATTACATGTTAGACATTGTTTATTTTATTATGATTTCCTTTTAAAACATATCTGATTCATTCTGTTTTTAGAAGCAGAATATATTGAAGATTCTGAACATCTGGAACAGTACTTCATGACATCTTTCAGTGACCTAGCGTCAGACTCCGAATTGTCTAAAAGTATGAACCGTATTGTTTTTATAGATTAATAAAATATGTTTGATCGTTTTTCATAATATTAATTATTTTTAGGTTAAAACATTCATATTCAACCGTTTATATTATTTTAGAAGATCCTGAAAAATCCGAAAGGAACGAGCGTGGCCTGTACCGGAGGAGGGCCAGGTTATACATGCGTATACCCCTTGGAGCCTCCCAATAAACCTCAAAAAATCTGCAAAAGACCTCTCAAAAGTAAGTGTATTTAAAATGAAGTTTTTTTTTTTTTTTTTTTTTTTTTTTTTTATGTTAAATATTTTAAACATCTGTTAAGGTATTTTTGGTCTGATTGTATATTTTGGCATATTTTCATTTAGAACGGCCCACTAGACGTACACTTCTTGTGGAAAGCGAATCTTCCGAGGACGACACATCCTTCAGCAGAGACCCAAAGTCTAAAGGCCACGTAAAATTTTCGAAAAGGTTTCATACTTCACTACAATCAAGAGGCAGCCCCACAGTCTCCAAAGTATCACAAAGGCTAAAACCTACGCTCCCCTCAACTTCAACTACTGCTAGGTATCACAGCGTAGAGCTATTGAAACATGTACATCTGACTATAGAGCAGATCATTTACAGACATCCTGCTATAAGGGCCCTAGTTTCTGACCCAGAAGTGGCTCAGAATATACAAACATTAATTACCCTATTGAAAACGCTGGGTTTCTTAAAACAGTAGCCGTGTATTTGTAGAGTTACAATGGAACCCCATCGCAAAAAAACATGTAAAAGGAAACACATTGAAATTACTGTTGATTCTGACAATGATGATGCTGTGATTGGAGTTCACAAAAATAAAAAGGTTTCAATTGATCCGAGTCAAACTGTGTCAAATTCTGTGTTTAATTCTATAATCGTCCCCCGAAATACCTTAAATTCTGTACCTCAATAGGTTCCCATACACATAGTATGTCTCCAGCCCCCGGTGGCATACCACACACTGTTCACCCCCAAAATTTAAATGGTTTTGAGAATTTTGACTATCTAGACAAACTACTAAATGATTTAAATTATAACGCAGATATTTTACCGTCAATCAGGGCTCTGATTGATGAAATTTCTACAGATACTCCCCCGATAAATGACAACTCCACTAATACAGACAATAATAATTCCCCGTGCCATGGGTTTGTTAATGATGCTAAATTGACTCAGATCAATTTTGACTCTTTGGATATGCTTTTGCATGAAATGTCTAGAGAGAATCATGGTACTATAGAGGGTGTAGGTGATATGGAAAAACAAATAGGGGGAGGCTTAAACGAAGGGGGTTGCCTTGATGATTCTTTTAGCATAAAAGTCCCGGGGGGTGGTGTAATACATGATGATCAAGTGGCTGGTCCTTCTGGTTTACAGGTCCCCCATAGCAATAGCGGCGGTGATAGAATTGGGGGGGAAGGTGTACAGCATAGACAACGACCTATGTTTAACAATTTCGAATTGAAGCAATCTCTTAACTTTACACATCTGTATGATCTGGATTCCTACGCTGAAGTTTTTACTGTGCTGCATGAAACGTTAGAGAATATGTTGAGTGTGGTTTCTAGAACGCTAAGACCTGCAGACGTTGTTCAGCTTGAATTACGAGCAGGATCCTTAGATATACCAGTGTATGTAAAAATGACTGGAGACAATTTAAGTCTAGACGATTTTCTCAGTCAGATTGAAGCTCTCCTTCAAAGTCATAGTGAAATTTTGGCTGATGACTCTTTGATGTTGATTGTCCAGGTTGTGAGGTGTCCAGAAGGAGGTGGTGTTAGGAGAGGTTTGCAGACCTTAATGAAAAGTGAGCTTATTAGAAAAAAAGCCAAGCATCTGATTATATGTTACAACAGAGACAATCAATTATGTTTTGCCTACAGCGTTCTGAGCTTGTTATTTCCTGAATTTAGGGAGGCCAATGATACGTGTATGGCTGAGGCTTTAAAACTTCAACAGAGTGTGGGATTAAGTGAACATCAAATGGTTTCGTTTGCAGACATAGATAAATTTGAACAGGCCCTAGATGTTAAAATTGGTGTGTGGTACAGATGTCCTCAAAAGGACGTGTTCCTGAAACACCAAACAGTTACTCGAGCAAAAAACAAAACTGTATTTCTGTTTCTTCATGAGAATCATTTCTATGGTATTGTTAACTTGAAAGGTTTTCTGGGTGCAGCCTATCTGTGTAATTACTGTTACACAGCCTACAGTAACCGATCTGGACATCGTTGTGAAGGACACTGTAATGTGTGTTTTTCACCAGCCTGTAACAGCGAGTCCTCTGTAAAGGTAAAATGTAACGACTGCAATCGTTATTGTCGATCCCAGCTCTGTTATGATGAGCATAAGATTCTCCGAGATAAAGCCAACAGTGAAAAACAGGTTTCTATGTGTGACATTTTAAAACTTTGTACAAGGTGCTATTCTCTCTATAAATGTGACCCTACAAAGCCCCTGACTCATAAATGTCTTACTCCATACTGTAAGCTATGTAAAGCCGTGTTGTTACCTCACAGTGATCATAAATGCTTCATTCAAACGCTTAAACCTAAGGAACCCACAGACAAATATGTGTTTTATGATTTTGAATGTCGGCAGGAAGCTGGTGTGCACATTCCTAATTATTTGTACTGCATGCATATGGGTGGTGAATCATGGTTTTGGGAGGGCGAGGAATGTGTGAAAAAGTTTTTTGAGCGGTATCGTAGACCTTGTTATGCAGGCTATACTTTCTTGGCACACAATGCAAAGTCTTATGACAGTTATTTACTGATTAATTATTTAGTAACCAATGGAATTAACCCAAATATCATAGCTCAGGGTAGCAAGTTGATGTGTTTTACAGACGAGGCTTTTAAGATGCGTTACATTGATTCCTTTAACTTTATGCCTATGAAGTTAAGTGCCCTGCCTGCAGCTATGGGGTTTGAAGCCAGAAAAGGATATTTTCCTCATTTTTTCAATACTGCTGAAAACCAGAATTATATCGGCCCATATCCTGAACCACGCTACTATGGTGTTCAGCAAATGATGTCTAAAGATCGTGAGGACTTTTACAAATGGTATGATTCGAATAAGAATGGTGTTTTTAATTTCAGAGACGAAATGGCGTTCTACTGCAAAAATGATGTTGAAATTTTGAGAGAGGCATGTATCAAATTTCGTACCGAGGTTTATGCAATAGGTCAGATAGACCCCTTCCAATGTACAACTATTGCTTCACTGTGCATGGCTATGTATAGAAGTAAATTCCTGCCTAAAGACACAATAGCTATCATTCCTCCCGACAATTACAGTGCCCAGCAAAAAAGCTTTTCAAATGCCTCGATACAATGGTTAATGTATGTAGCAGAAACTGAAAATGTTTTCATTCAACATGCTTTAAACTACGGAGAGCTTAAAAATAGGCCCTTTTTCTTGGACGGTTATGCTGTGATTAATGGTAAGCGTCACGGCTTTTTTTTGAATTTGCAGGTGTTTTTTTTTCATGGTTGTCCCTTGTGCTATGATTCGACCGATGTAAACCCCTTAAGCAAAGTATTGTGTGGTGCGATGCGTCATCACTTTGATGAAAAAAGATTGAAACATTGCAAAAGGTTTACGGGTTGGAAGTCAGAGTTATTTGGGAACATGAATGGAACACACTGAAAAAACAGCCTAAAGTGCACGATTTTCTGATTCGCTCTGATTTTCCAGAACGCATCAGTCCTCGCGAGGCTCTGTTTGGGGGTCGTACAAATGCCATTACATTACATTATGTGGCCCAGGAAAATGAAAGGGTGGAATACTTTGATTTCACTAGCTTGTATCCTTTTGTTAACAAGACAAAATTGTACCCAGTAGACCATCCTACCATAATTTACCATAATTTTCAAGACTTGAGCCAATACTTTGGATTGTTCAAATTAACTGTTTTGCCTCCTAGGGGTCTTTATTTCCCTGTACTGCCTGCCCGCATAAGTGGTAAATTAATGTTTACCCTATGCCGTTCATGCACGGAAACACTAAACCAGACTGGGGTATGTAATCATACCTCTGGAGAAAGGGCCTTGACAGGGACATGGTGCAGTGTAGAGGTAGTCAAAGCTCTTGAGAAAGGTTACAAAGTGTCTAAAATACACGAAGTTTGGCACTTTCCTCAGAAATCTGACACTCTCTTTACAGGTTACATTAACAGTCATCTCAAGGGGAAACAGGAAAGTTCAGGTTACCCGGCTCATTGTACCGATGAGGAGCGTAAAGAGCGTTATATTGCTGAATATTTTCAGAAAGAGGGGGTTCAATTAGATCCTCAAAACATCAATGTTAATCCTGCTAAAAGACAAATCTCCAAACTATCCCTCAATAGTTTGTGGGGGAAGTTTGCCCAGAGAACTAACCAACTCTCTACAAGTTTGGTTAAGGATCCTGACCAGTTTTTCCATTATCTCTTTTCAAAAAGATATCAGGTTTCGCATTTTTGTTTTGTAAGTGATACTGTGGCTCAGGTTCAATGGCGTTACGCTTCTGATACCTATACTCCCACAGGTAATGTAAACGTATTTATAGCGGCATTTACAACAGCGTACGCCAGGCTAGAGCTTTATAACCTCTTGGATCGGCTGCAGGATAGGTGTCTGTATCATGATACGGACTCTGTAATCTTTGTCAGCAGGCCCCAGGCTTGGCGTCCAGAACTAGGCGATTATCTTGGTGACTTAACTAGCGAGTTAAAACCGGGGGAATACATTACAGAGTTTGTGTCAGGGGGCCCTAAAACATATGGATACGTTACAAACAGCGGAAAAACATGTCTCAAAGTAAAGGGGATTACCCTAAACTATGAGAATTCCAAATTAATTAACCTCGCTTCGTTAAAAGACCTTGTACAAAACTTTGTGAATCATGATAGAAACACCCCGCTGAGCATATCATGATTTGTGGCCCCAGATTCACCGTAATAAAAAAAGAATTTCAATTGGAAAACAAACCACTCCAGAAAACCTTTCAAATAGTCTACAATAAGCGAGTCTTGCGTTCTGATTTCACATCGATTCCTTATGGATTCTGAAGAAGGTTTTGATATTAGACTATCCGTGCCTTTTGCAGCTATAATATCGGGACCCTCCAATTCAGGCAAAAGTTATTTTTGTGAAACAGCTTTTAGAAAACTCTCAACAGATCTTTTTCCAAAACCCTGAGAATATCATTTGGAGTTATAGCTGTTGGCAGGGATTATACAATGAATTGGCCCTTAAATTTAAAAAAATATCAAATTTATTGAAGGCATACCAGATTCATTAACCGATGATAATTTAATGCCTCCTAACAAAATCAATTTACTCATTATAGATGACTTGATGGAAGCAGCTAGCGAAAATGATGAAATACAAAGCTTTTACAAAATACGTTCATCATAGGAATTTATGCGTACTGTATTTGGTTCAAAATTTGTTTTTTCAAGGAAAAATGAGTCGCACCATAAACTTGAATGCCAATTACATTA
The DNA here is from genome assembly GCA_036884735.1 of Huso huso. NCBI lineage: Eukaryota > Metazoa > Chordata > Actinopteri > Acipenseriformes > Acipenseridae > Huso > Huso huso. The sequence goes on along the minus strand of CM072681.1, from coordinate 4,881,773 downwards.
TTCTGTTTAAAAACCCTCGAGATAAACTTCAAATCAACACCCTAGCCCGTCAGATGTACCCCGGGAACTCCAAGTTTTTCTTAGAAGCGTTTGAAGATGCGACAAAAAAACCCTATGGTTATCTTTTAATAGACTTAAAGGCCCAAACCCCCGAAGCATATCGTCTAAGAACTGGTTTATTTACTCCTGATTTGCCAGTTGCTTACATCATGAGAAATACCAAATCAAAACACCTATAAGCGGCCGGCTATTGCTCTAAAACTTTTATTTATCTAGACTCAGCAACCGCGCATCATGTCGGCTAGAATAAAACGTAACCTCCATCTCTTAAAGAGCATAGTTCGTAGCTCTGCTCATCAGAGAAGAGCAATTTTACGAAACGCTTCAGATGATTTTATCAAATCGATTGTGGAAATTGCCTTAAATGCCTTAAAGGGTCACATCCCCTTAACTTCGAGTCAGTTAAACACTCTCAAAAAGCAGCGGCGTGTTATAAAGAGCCTATGCAATAAGAAGCATTCAATTAAAAGAAGAAAAAAACTGTGAATCAGAGTGGTGGTTTTATCTGCGCTTTAATAAGGATTGCATTGCCTTTTTTATCAGGACTCTTATCGCCTCAAAGTTAATTTGTAAAAATGACTCACTCCCAGAAAATGTTTCTGATACCCCAGCATCAACTCGATAGACTTCGGCAGCCTGAGCCCCAACACCCCGAGCCTATTAAAAAAGCCGTTGAAAGCCGACTTGACTCTGAAATGAAAAGCATTCTACTTAGAAGCGACATCAGTGACCATGAGAAAGTTAAGCTATACACCAACTCCTTACAGAGATATCTAACCCTGCTTAAACAGAGTGAAAAAGAGTTTAATACCCTTACATTAATTACACCCCCCTCTGAGGAAACGACCCAACCGGCAGCAGAATCTGAATCTAAGATAGTGACTGCAGTTATGAGTAGTGTTCCCTCCAGATCTAAGAAAAATGCTAATTTTATTTTAAACGCTATGTCTCAGAATGCTTTGGTTACCTCATGGAATGATCAAGGGGAATTCATTCTTAGGGGCAAGAACATTAGAGGGTCGCATATGGTTGATTTAATCAGGGCTGCAACGGGGCATACCCATATCCCTGAACATAGGTTACCTGTAGGATGGGCCGAATTCATCAAAGGTTTGTCTGTAATAAATGTCCCCTATTCTACAGTACCTAATTCTCAAACACGACAACTCATAGAAGCTTATAAAAAACGACCCTTAGAGACCCCTATGCATAAGAAGCAGAAAAAAAGGCAGCAGTTATGGGAAAGTTATTAAGATGTTACTGATTTTATTGAGTTTACATATCTGTACATTTTGTTGTATATTCATGCATATGCTGTGTAAACATTGTCTGATACATTTTGTTGTATATTCATGCAAATGCTGTGTAAACAATGTCTGATATATATATATATGTCTTTACAGCAATAAAAATATTTATTCACCATTTACAATGTCATAAGTTTTTTTTGAAGATTAACATTCATAACATTTTTTAAAATCATGATGAGTCTTGACACACTGCACGCATGAAAATATATTTATACAATTCTGTTTTTAGGGTTAGACATACAATGTATAAATTGGGACACCATCAGATCATTTTTGTTTAAATCAGAGCTGTAGAGAGCCATAACCTCAGGGTAAGTAAGTCCTTTGGATCGATGATGTACAAAGAAAACACAGTGATGGCCGCATGTCGTGGTCATAAGCCCTTGTAGAGGCTGATTATTGTACACTGTTTGTTTGACGTTGTTGTCTAAAAAGTTTGAGATAGTCTTAGGAAAATAAATAAAATCTGGAGGGTTACCGTAAGAATCAAAAAACTCTCCCTGTCCCTCTTCTTTTAGATAAATCCCTAGCCAGTGTTCTCCCGGATAATTCTGGGGGTCCGTGTTGACAATGAGTATCGCCGGCAGTTTTTTTATTTTTCCTTTAGGTAGTTGATCACTAGCTAGAACCCCATAAAAATACTTTGCAGTCAATGGGTTGCTGGATAGCAGCGCTGTAAGCTGAGTGGTATTCATTTTTAAAAGGATCAATGTTGTATCAAACTTTTCAGTAATCAAAGAGAACAGCTCTTTGGTGGGAAACCTCAATCACGTTCTCAAAAACAGCATATACAATCATATTCACCGTCTCTGGCAGAGCATTGGCAAAACGCATTTCAAGGCGCATATTACCATTTTTCACTAAGGAAAAATGATCTCCACATTCTTGATCAGGGGTCAAATCAAATGCATAGAGCGTATAGCCTCTAATAAAGTCTGACCTATCAATTATCAGCGGTTTGTCTTTGAGATGTCTACCCGTGGCTTGTATTAGACTGTAATATTCCCTGACTGGGTTGTGTCTTGCTGTATAGTAGGGTTGTAAAGGTTTTGGGGACTTGTTCACCATCGACGTACATAGCTATAAAGTTCCCAGCATAGTGTTTAAAGTTAAATGGGTTTTAAGCGTAGGAACCACTAAATGCTTCATTATCTGTTAAACCAATAACCACAAACTTTGGTAACTGCCCCAGAAACAAATTCTCCTGATTACAGACCCTACTCCCTCTAGGAATACTAAAACTTTCATAGACACTCTATCAATAGGATATCGGGCATTAGAGGTCATCAAGGCCTGAGCTTGGGCAATTCTGACCTCAGGGGACACTTTTACTTTTTTTTAATATAGAGAGGCTTCTAAAATTTTAAGTTTGAACTCTTCTGCAGCATCAGACATTAAACAAAAAGTGTCATTGGCCCTCACCATTTTAATTTTCAGGTCAATCCCATTCAGCATGAGTTTCTCTTGAAAAAATATATCCGCATGCAGAGGTCCTAAAAAGTTCAACAGTATGACTCATTCTGGTAAGCGCATGCCGTTTAACTAGACCTTCATTAGCCCCTGCAGGATCAGTCTCATCCATATGTCCTGGGGTATCTTTGTAAAACAAGCCGGCAGTGAACTGTGATTCTAGAGTGTCCTTACTAAAGTTTAGCATTGCTTCTATAATGCTCCTGTAAGGATAAGTATTACTGCTTTGACTGATTAAGCGATTTCCTAAAGTTACATCCACTTGTGAAAACATGGTAGCTACAGGGTAATTGATAATACCAACTATACTGCCCCCAACTAAATCGGAGCCATCAGCCCTAGTAATTTTGCATGAAAGTCTTAAAAGAGTATTATTCAAATCAAGATAATCTTCCCCATTTCCGCTATGTAAAATTCGATGGGGCCGTGTCAGACAAGGCAGACAGGGGAATTTCCACATAAAGGTTTTTTCAATACTTGTCTGGGTATAAGGTATAGTAAACAGATCCAATTCTGATTTCACACATTCTTGAGACATATGATGTACCAACGTCATGATTTAAAAGATGTTTCTCTTTTTCGCTGTTCTGGGGGTCTTTGGTTTCTTACTCCTTCTCCGGTTACCGATACTAAATGACCTCAATGTAGCTGGTTTAGCCTTTTTGTGCGGATGATAGCGAGATCCTGGGGGTTTGCCACGTTTTCTCTTGTATCCTCGGGACATCACCATCAATCCCTCCCCTGACTGGCTCTTGTTATGGCTATGAGGGTTATGACTTGTTAGGACATTTGACACTACGTCACTAACAATATTTTTAGCTGCTGATTTAAAATGAGGTTTAACTATTTCAAAACCCCTTCTAAGTAAAGGTAAAGCTTTTCTGAAAAGACTTCTAAAAATACCCCCTATACCCGCCCCGTACATTACTGGAGCTCCAGAAAATCCAGGCAATCCATTACCAGCTTGATTTTTGTAATAATTAATATAAGGATTGACATATCCATTAGGGCCCATTTTCAATTATGTGTAAAAAAGAGGCTTTACAGGTCGGAAATGCAACTTCACTACAACCTTCCCAAAACGGAATGGCACTAACTTGTTTTGATCCGTCTTAATTTGTATAGTTAACGTGTCAAAGTTGGTCTTGCTGAGGGGCACGTAATGAGGTCTGTCGTAAGTTACCGTGATTATATCGTTGTTTTTGCCTTTAATAGGAACGCATCTTAGAAGAGGCACGTAACTATCTCCAACGGCTTGATGTGTAATGATATCAGTATAGACATACAGGGTATAAATCCCGCTCTGATATCGGCTGGGTAGAGAGTCCTCAAATGAGCACTATACACTTTAGCCTCAATAGGGCCCAATAGTTCAATAGTTTCACCCTTTATAGTCTCACGAAACCCCAACATTTGTCCGAGATGTTCTTTGGCATAAAACATATACGGTGTAGTACTTTTTATATAAATTCGTCTTTCTATAGGTTTATAGACTAATTTCAAATCATTTTATATTGTTCATCGGGAGTTTTGTCACCTTTCTGATCTAGTCCTTTTCCGAGCATGGCATCGTTCATAGCTGTTATTACATCCTGAAGGGTCTCATAATATCCTTTTGGTATAGTATAATCACGTTTTACCGTTTTTTCTATATCATAAGTAATAAAAGTGCTGTCTTTAAGGCTTATATTATCCCAGGTATGGGGATATTGAATCTCTGCTAAGCAAACTTCCCATTTTCCCGGTAGATTCAATGTTTTAACCAATTTGATAGTAAAATTGGATATAGCGTTTTTAGGGAAAACCTCCTGTGAAGCGTTACTAGGCAGAGTTACATAAAAAGAGTCTTGAGACATCTTGAATAATGTTTTAAGTGTAATTAAATACACTCTGTACTTGTTAACTCTTTAGATCCACAACCTGATGCTCTGCGACCCAACTGTTAAATTTTTCAGGCCACCCGGCCCATTTTATGAGATAAGACTTTTTGCCATTTTCTTTTTTCTCGGCAACTATCTTCTCTATCCTAAACAGGCTATCAGTCTTAACATTTATTTTCTGTAATTCTGGTTCATAAAAAGTGCCCATTATAGTCTCTCCATCATAATCACATAGTTTATACACCGGTGGAAATCTTGGTATACATTCTGTTATAGTAAAAATCTCTGATGTAAACGTCTGTTCATAGCCTTTTATAAAGGGAGCTCTTAACTTTGAAATTCTTACGATGTCACCAGCGGCAAACTTAAACTTTATATGTTTAGGGCTTTTCTTCTTAGAGTATAAAGTTTTAAACACTTTAAATGAATTATCTTCATTAACTTCTGAAGGTTTCATTTGAATACTACGGTGGAAGGAGTTGTTATATGCCTGTACCATTTCTTGTAGTTTATCCATATACTTATGCGTGTTAAAAGCGGTGAAATATTTCCACATTCTTGTTTTAAGAGTCCTGTTGTATCTCTCAACAATAGATGCTTTTAGTTCATTCCCCGTGGTAAAGTGTAGAATATTATGTTTTTTTAGCATGTTCTGAAATGCTTTGTTTAGAAATTCGGCCCCTTTATCAGTTTGTAGTTTTTTAGGTTTCCTACCAGCGCTGATGATCCTCTTGAACGCCTCTGTCACCGTCTTAGATGACTTATTTTTCAAAGGTAAGACCCATGCATATTTGGATAAGATATCTATACATGTTAACATGTACTTATAACCTCCATTTTCTTTTGACAAGCTAGACATATCCACTAAATCAGCTTGCCACTGTGTGTCGATATTAGATACAAATACGGTGTTTCTTTTAAAGTTTATTTTAGTGGGCTTATGCAACGTATATGAGTCTTGCTCTGATAAAAAGTCAGTTAAAACCCTCTCAGAGACTTTAGGCCCATCAGACCTCAGAGCTCTTTGAAGAGTCTGTAAACCCCTAAACCTCCAGGATTTGAGGGATCGTAGTATATTTTTTTTTTCATACGCTGGTGTGTCATCTTTAACCAAAATAACACAACTGAGAACAATATGCCTTTCAAAAGTTTTTTATTCAAAGGTTATCATAACACTTCAGAGACATGTGGGAAGTTCAAAAGTTTTATTCACAGTTTATCAAGAAGATTAGGACATTTTAGAAGAGCTATAAAGTTTTACACAAACATTCATGATTAGTCACTAAATAATCACGACATTTTGCACAACTATCGATATATCTTCATCTCTTAAAAACCGGGCCATGTTATAAAAACATACATCAGTCACATAAGCATACAAAACAATGATATGTGTACATTTGCAATCTTCTATTTCATCAAACATTTTAGGTAATATATTCATTAAAAATGCATTTAAGGGTTTACAGTGTTTTACATGGGTATTTACCAACTCTGACCATTCTTTAGTATCAATATCTTTACGGATTAAATCAGTTACACTTTTTAAATTGCTGAACATTTTTACATTTACGGGGATCAGGTTTTGAAAGAGTCTCTTGCAAGCCACTTTCTCAGCTAATAACTCAAACAGCAGCCCCTCCATGGTTTTCCTCAGTTTTGCTGGAGTCTGGACGTTCCCCATTTTCAAAGTCACAGGCCCGTAATATGCTAATGGGAGCTGGTTTGTAAAACTGCGATGGTAGAAAGCTTTGGTTATTTTGTTAACAATGTCTCGGGTCTTGTCATCCAGGGTTTCTTGTAGATGAATCAGTTTACGTCTAATGCTGTGTTCTGGTCTTAGCTCTGTTAAAATATCTTCCACCAGTTTCTGAAGTTTTGTCAAAGATGGATGAAAATTGAAACAAGCTAGAGCTTTAGCCACCAGAAGTTTCAGCCACGGGACGTGTATTTTTTCTAGTATTTCTTCAAAATGTTGATCAAAATAATTGGGGGCCGCTTCAAAAAGGCAGCTGTGTCTCAGCTGGCTCGGGTGGTCAATTCGCAACCCGGCAATTTTTCACCATATCACGGTCAATGATCACTTCCAATAGAGAAGCCATGAGACCCATAGAGATCTTTAATACTTTTTCAAAAAAGATGCCTAAGCCCCCATCAACGTCATCAGACTCTGCAGGGTTGAGGGCGGGACATTTTCAAAGTCTTTTATAAGCTGGGTCATTTCTTCACTGGTCCAATCCATCTCAAGATCGCAAGGTTCAAGAATGGCATTTTCAGAGAAGTATCTAAAGTTTGCAGAAGCCATGATGTCAGACTCCTTCAATCAAAAAGGACATGTGGGGAGCCCCTTTAGTATGCTCCCAAGATTGGGTTTCGCCTATGAGGGTGTTGGCGCCTCAGGCACCATGGGGATCCTTTGAGATGACCTATCAGGGATCCTTGAATGGGTTGTCCTTGGCGCCCGCCCCTAGGGGCGTTTTCAGAGTTACCCTAATACATCCGCCCCTCTCTCTCATTGATGTTTGTTTTCAGTTCAGTCCACAGAGGAGGTTGTACAGTACACAGACGATCCTTGGGGAAGAATGCTTGAAGGTCCCTTGCTTGGACTCTCTCTTGAAACTTTTTTACAAGCCGTGGTTTCTTTTGCATCTGTGGAAGGGCTAATGTGCATTTTTTTAAAGGCTTTTATAAGTTCAGACATTTCCCGATCCTCAAGATCCACTTTCTCTGAGCAGCAACTAACAACGGTATGAGACATCTTGTGTAACACTCTAATAAACTGCCCTAATATTTTCCTCCTTTTTATAAGGTCTGAAAAACATGCCCAGACATGCCCCTTTAAAAAAAACAAAAACCCATCGTAGTCTCCATCTGTTCAACCTTTTGCTCAAACACCATACCACCTTGATTCTCTGAAACCCCCGGTAAGCTTAATACTTATTTTTTTATTTATTAATGTTTTAAGAAAACTGTTGTGGCCGAGTGGTTAAGGCGAAGGTCTTAAGATCCTTTTGACTCAATTGTCAGCGGGGTTGAATCCTACCCCAGTAATTATTTTATTTTCATACTCTTTTACATTTATAAATATTTAATGTTTATAAGCACTTGTAAAATACAAAGGGTCTGTTTATATATATATATATATATATATATATATATATATATATATATATATATATATATATAAATCCCTGCCCCTCATTATATATTCATAAATTCATAAATCCACCCCCTCATTATATATTCATAAATTCATACCTATAAGGTCAAAAAAAAAGGTCAAAAGGGTCATAAATTAGAATTTTGACATAAGCTATAGTACTATTACTACTTACATGCAACAAAAGTCACGAGCCAGGTAGGAGTCGAACCTACAATCTTCTGATTCGTAGTCAGACACGTTATCCATTGCGCCACTGGCCCATGTGTTCAAAAAGCACTGTTAACGCACACTCATTAAAAACAATGGGGCAGCTATTGACTGCTGCAGTCACCTGAGCTTCCAGCCTTTTGCTGACTGTATATTGTAATATATAACAAAAACATTGTCAATGTAAAAAAACAAGTTATAAAATGCAACAACCGTTTAAATGGGGTGATATCAAACACAAAACTCCAAGTTAGGAGAAGCAATTAGGCCAATTTTATCAAGCATCAAGCAAATTGGCACAATTGGAAAGGAGCTGGGGCCCAAGATTCACACAATTCTTGCTTCTAACTTTGGCGCCTTTTTGATCGCATCGCTCCCTTTATCGCTCCACTTGAAATGCTCAGTGGCGCAGCGGGCTAAGGTCATGTGCTCTTCAAGAACATCATGTTGCAAGTTCAAACCACTTGAAATGCTCTTTGTATGACTCAAGTGACTGAGACACACACTCACACTCACACACTCCACACACTGAGACTGTGTGTGTTGTGTGTGTTTTTCTGTGTGTGTGTCTCACTAGTAATGATAGGGACAAAAAAAAAAGAAGGAATGAAATCTAAAACAGCTGTCGAAACTTCATCATCAAATCAGAATAAGTGAAAGTTCTTTGAATAAGTGTGTGCAGCTCCTGTGTCTTATCTTGTCCAGCATGGGGAATTAGTTCAAGTGATAATGTGCTCATTTAGCATGCGAAGTATCGGGTTCCATGCCTGTATTCTCCAATGGATGCTTTTTCTTTAAGAAATCGGTTGGAAAATGATCAAATTGGGCGTTACTTGAGAAAAAGAATTTTATTCAAATAGCCGAGGGACAAAAATGCATGCAACAAAAGTCACGAGCCAGGTAGGAGTCGAACCTACAAGCTTCTGATTCGTAGTCAGAGCGTTATCCATTGCGCCACTGGCCCCTGTGCAACAAGCACTGTTAACGCACACTCAGCAAAAATAATGGGGGCAGCTATTAACTGCTGCAGTCACCTGAGCTTCCCAGCCTTTTGTTGCCTATGTATTGTAAACAACGAAACACGCTCAGCCACCATTGATAGCTCAGCTGGTAGAATGGATAATCATAATGGCAATCCTGGCATTTATGTTGTTGGTTCAATTCTGGTTTGATGACTGTTTCTGTTTGGATTCTTTCACTGTTTTTACTGGTAATAATAGGGACAAAAGAAGGAATGAAATCTAAAACAGCTGTCGAAACTTCATCATCAAATCAGAATAAGTGAAAGTTCTTTGAATAAGTGTGCAGCTCCCATGTCTTATCTTGTCCAGCATGGGAATTAGTTGAAGTGGTTGTCTTTGCTTAGCATGTGAGAAATATCGGGTTCCATGCCCGTATTCTCCAATGAATGCTTTTTCTTTAAGAAATCGGTTGGAAAATGATCAAATTGGAGCGTTACTTGAGAGAAATAATTTCATTCAAATAGCTGAGGGACAAAATACATGCAACAAAAAGTCACGAGCCAGGTAGAGTCGAACCTACAATCTTCTGATTCGTGGTCAGAACACGTTATCCATTACGCCACTGGCCCATGTGTTCAAAAGCACTGTTAACGCACACTCATTAAAAACAATGGGGGCAGCTATTGACTGCTGCAGTCACCTGAGCTTCCAGCCTTTTTGCTGACTGTATATTGTAATATATAACAAAAACATTGTCAATGTAAAAAACAAGTTATAAAAATGCAACACCCGTTTAAATGGGATGATATCAAACACAAAACTCCAAGTTGGGAGAAGCAATTAGCCAATTTTGTCAAGCATCAAGCAAATTGGCACAATTGAAAGGTGCTGGGCCCAAGATTCTCACAATTCTTGCTTCTAACTTGGCGCCTTTTTGATCGCATCGCTCCCTTTATCGCTCAACTTGAAATGCTCAGTGGCACAGCGGGCTAAGGTCATGTGCTCTTCAAGAACATCATGTTGCAAGTTCAAACAACTTGAAATGCTCTTTGTATGACTTGAAGTGACTGAGACACACACTCACACTCACACACACTCACACACACTGAGACTGTGTGTGTTGTAGTGTGTGAGTATCTCAGTGTGTGTGTGTCTCACTAGTAATGATAGGGACGAAAAGAAGGAATGAAATCTAAAACTGCTGTGAAAACTTCATCATCAAATCAGAATAAGTGAAAGTTCTTTGAATAAGTGTGTGCAGCTCCTGTGTCTTATCTTGTCCAGCATGGGGAATTAGTTCAAGTGTTAATGTGCTCATTTAGCATGCGAGAAGTATCGGGTTCCATGCCTGTATTCTCCAATGGATACTTTTCTTTAAGAAATCGGTTGGAAAATGATCAAATTGGAGCGTTGTTTGAGAAAAAGAATTTTATTCAAATAGCCGAGGGACAAAATGCATGCAACAAAAGTCACGAGCCAGGTAGGAGTCGAACCTACAATCTTCTGATTCGTAGTCAGACACGTTATCCATTGCGCCACTGGCCCCCTGTCGCAACAAGCACTGTTAACGCACACTCAGCAAAAATAATGGGGCAGCTATTAACTGCTGCAGTCACCTGAGCTTCCAGCCTTTTGTTGCCTATGTATTGTAAACAACGAGAAACACGCTCAGCCACCATTGATAGCTCAGCTGGTAGAATGGATAATCATAATGGCAATCCTGGCATTTATGTTGTTGGTTCAATTCTGGTTTGATGACTGTTTCTGTTTGGATTCTTTCACTGTTTTACTGGTAATAATAGGGACAAAAGAAGGAATGAAATCTAAAACAGCTGTCAAACTTCATCATCAAATCAGAATAAGTGAAAAGTTCTTTGAATAGGTGTGTGCAGCTCCCATGTCTTATCTTGTCCAGCATGGGGAATTAGTTGAAGTGGTAATGCGCTTGCTTAGCATGTGAGAAGTATCGGGTTCCATGCCCGTATTCTCCAATGAATGCTTTTCTTTAAGAAATCGGTTGGAAAATGATCAAATTGGGCGTTACTTGAAAAAATAATTTCATTCAAATAGCTGAGGGACAAAATACATGCAACAAAAGTCACGAGCCAGGTAGGAGTCGGGGTTACAATCTTCTGATTCGTAGTCAGACACGTTATCCATTGCGCCACTGGCCCATGTGTTCAAAAAGCACTGTTAACGCACACTCATTAAAAACAATGGGGGCAGCTATTGACTGCTGCAGTCACCTGAGCTTCCCAGCCTTTTGCTGACTGTATATTGTAATATATAACAAAAACATTGTCAATGTAAAAAAACAAGTTAGAAAAATGCAACAGCCGTTTAAATGGGATGATATCAAACACAAAACTCCAAGTTAGGAGAAGCAATTAGGCCAATTTTGTCAAGCATCAAGCAAATTGGCACAATTGGAAAGGTGCTGGGGCCCAAGATTCTCACAATTCTTGCTTCTAACTTGGCGCCTTTTTTGATCGCATCGCTCCACTTTATCGCTCAACTTGAAATGCTCAGTGGCGCAGCGGGCTAAGGTCATGTGCTCTTCAAGAACATCATGTTGTAAGTTCAAACAACTTGAAATGCTCTTTGTATGACTTAGTGACTGAGACACACACTCACACTCACACACACTCACACACTGAGACTGTGTGTGTTGTAGTGTGTGTGTTTCTCAGTGTGTGTGTCTCACTAGTAATGATAGGGACAAAAGAAGGAATGAAATCTAAAACAGCTGTCGAAACTTCATCATCAAATCAGAATAAGTGAAAGTTCTTTGAATAAGTGTGTGCAGCTCCTGTGTCTTATCTTGTCCAGCATGGGGAATTAGTTCAAGTGGTAATGTGCTCATTTAGCATGCGAAAGTATCGGGTTCCATGCCTGTATTCTCCAATGGATGCTTTTCTTTAAGAAATCGGTTGGAAAATGATCAAATTGAGCGTTACTTGAGAAAAGAATTTTATTCAAATAGCCGAGGACAAAATGCATGCAACAAAAGTCACGAGCCAGGTAGAGTCGAACCTACAATCTTCTGATTCGTAGTCAGGCTGCGTTATCCATTGCGCCACTGGCCTGTGCGCAACAAGCACTGTTAACGCACACTCAGCAAAAAATAATGGGGGCAGCTATTAACTGCTGCAGTCACCTGAGCATCCCAGCCTTTTGTTGCCTATGTATTGTAAACAACGAGAAACACGCTCAGCCACCCGTTGATAGCTCAGCTGGTAGAATAGATAATCATAATGGCAATCCTGGCATTTTGTTGTTGGTTCAATTCTGGTTTGATGACTGTTTCTGTTTGGATTCTTTCACTGTTTTACTGGTAATAATAGGGACAAAAGAAGGAATGAAATCTAAAACAGCTGTCGAAACTTCATCATCAAATCAGAATAAGTGAAAGTTCTTTGAATAAGTGTGTGCAGCTCCCATGTCTTATCTTGTCCAGCATGGGAATTAGTTGAAGTGGTAATGCGCTTGCTTAGCATGTGAGAAATATCGGGTTCCATGCCCGTATTCTCCAATGAATGCTTTTTCTTTAAGAAATCGGTTGGAAAATGATCAATTGGGCGTTACTTGAGAGAATAATTTCATTCAAATAGCTGAGGACAAAATACATGCAACAAAAAGTCACGAGCCAGGTAGAGTCGAGCTACAATCTTCTGATTCGTAGTCAGACACGTTATCCATTGCGCCACTGGCCCATGTGTTCAAAAAAGCACTGTTAACGCACACTCATTAAAAAACAATGGGGCAGCTATTGACTGCTGCAGTCACCTGAGCTTCCCAGCCTTTTGCTGACTGTATATTGTAATATATAACAAAAACATTGTCAATGTAAAAAACAAGTTAGAAAAAATGCAACAGCCGTTTAAATGGGATGATATCAAACACAAAACTCCAAGTTAGGAGAAGCAATTAGGCCAATTTTGTCAAGCATCAAGCAAATTGGCACAATTGGAAAGAATGCTGGGGCCCAAGATTCTCACAATTCTTGCTTCTAACTTGGCGCCTTTTTGATCGCATCGCTCCACTTTATCGCTCAACTTGAAATGCTCAGTGGCGCAGCGGGCTAAGGTCATGTGCTCTTCAAGAACATCATGTTGTAAGTTCAAACAACTTGAAATGCTCTTTGTATGACTTGAAGTGACTGAGACACACTCACACTCACACACACTCACACACACTGAGACTGTGTGTGTTGTAGTGTGTGTGTTTCTGTGTGTGTGTGTCTCACTAGTAATGATAGGGACAAAAGAAGGAATGAAATCTAAAACAGCTGTCGAAACTTCATCATCAAATCAGAATAAGTGAAAGTTCTTTGAATAAGTGTGTGCAGCTCCTGTGTCTTATCTTGTCCAGCATGGGAATTAGTTCAAGTGGTAATGTGCTCATTTAGCATGCGAGAAGTATCGGGTTCCATGCCTGTATTCTCCAATGGATGCTTTTTCTTTAAGAAATCGGTTGGAAAATGATCAAATTGGAGCGTTACTTGAGAAAAAAATTTTATTCAAATAGCCGAGGGACAAAATGCATGCAACAAAGTCACGAGCCAGGTAGGAGTCGAACCTACAATCTTCTGATTACCGTAGTCAGGACGCTGTTATCCATTGCGCCACTGGCCCCTGTGCGCAACAAGCACTGTTAACGCACACTCAGCAAAAATAATGGGGCAGCTATTAACTGCTGCAGTCACCTGAGCATCCCAGCCTTTTGTTGCCTATGTATTGTAAACAACGAGAAACACGCTCAGCCACCCGTTGATAGCTCAGCTGGTAGAATAGATAATCATAATGGCAATCCTGGCATTTATGTTGTTGGTTCAATTCTGGTTTGATGACTGTTTCTGTTTGGATTCTTTCACTGTTTTACTGGTAATAATAGGGACAAAGAAGAATGAAATCTAAAACAGCTGTGAAACTTCATCATCAAATCAGAATAAGTGAAAGTTCTTTGAATAGATTGTGAGCAGCTCCCATGTCTTATCTTGTCAGCATGGGGGAATTAGTTGAAGTGGTAATGCGCTTGCTTAGCATGTGAGAAGTATCGGGTTCCATGTCCGTATTCTCCAATGAATGCTTTTGTTTAAGAAATCGGTTGGAAAATGATCAAATTGGAGCGTTACTTGAGAAATAATTTCATTCAAATAGCTGAGGACAAAATACATGCAACAAAAATTCACGAGCCAGGTAGGGGTCGAACCTACAATCTTCTGATTCGTAGTCAGACACGTTATCCATTGCGCCACTGGCCCATGTGTTCAAAAAGCACTGTTAACGCACACTCATTAAAAACAATGGGGCAGCTATTGACTGCTGCAGTCACCTGAGCTTCCCAGCCTTTTGCTGACTGTATATTGTAATATATAACAAAAACATTGTCAATGTAAAAACAAGTTATAAAAATGCAACAGCCGTTTAAATGGGGTGATATCAAACACAAAACTCCAAGTTAGGAGAAGCAATTAGGCCAATTTTATCAAGCATCAAGCAAATTGGCACAATTGGAAAAGCTGGAGCCCAAGATTCACACAATTCTTGCTTCTAACTTGGCGCCTTTTGATCGCATCGCTCACTTTATCGCTCCACTTGAAATGCTCAGTGGCGCAGCGGGCTAAGGTCATGTGCTCTTCAAGAACATCATGTTGGAAGTTCAAACAACTTGAAAATGCTTTTGTATGACTTGAAGTGACTGAGACACACACTCACACTCACACACACACACACACACACTGAGACTGTGTGTGTTGTAGTGTGTGTTTTCAGTGTGTGTGTGTCTCACTAGTAAATGATAGGGACAAAAGAAGAATGAAATCTAAAACAGCTGTCGAAACTTCATCATCAAATCAGAATAAGTGAAAGTTCTTTGAATAAGTGTGTGCAGCTCCTGTGTCTTATCTTGTCCAGCATGGGGAATTAGTTTAAGTGGTAATGTGCTCATTTAGCATGCGAGAAGTATCGGGTCCATGCCTGTATTCTCCAATGGATGCTTTTTCTTTAAGAAATCGGTTGGAAAATGATCAAATTGGGCGTTACTTGAAAAAAATTTTATTCAAATAGCGAGGGACAAAATGCATGCAACAAAAGTCCACGGCCAGGTAGGAGTCGAACTTACAATCTTCTGATTCGTAGTTAGGCAGCGCGTTATCCATTCGCCACTGGCCCCTGTGCGCAACAAGCACTGTTAACGCACACCAGCAAAAATAATGGGGCAGCTATTAACTGCTGCAGTCACCTGGGCTTCCCAGCCTTTTGTTGCCTATGTATTGTAATCAACGAAAACACACTCATCCCTCATCCATTCATCCACCCATCGATAGCTCAGCTGGTAGTGGATAATCATAATGGCAATCCTGGCATTTATGTTGTTGGTTCAGTTCTGGTTTGATGACTGTTTCTGTTTGGGTTCTTTCACTGTTTTTACTGGTAATAATAGGGACAAGAAGAATGAAATCTAAAACAGCTGTTGAAACTTCATCATCAAATCAGAATAAGTGAAAGTTCTTTGAATAGGTGTGTGCAGCTCCTGTGTCTTATCTTGTCCAGCATGGGGAATTAGTTCAAGTGGTAATCGCTTGCTTAGCATGTGAGAAGTATCGGGTTCCATGCCCGTACTCTCCAATGAATGCTTTTTCTTTAAGAAAATCGGTTGGAAAATGATCAAGTGGGCGTTACTTGAGAAATAATTTCATTCAAATAGCTGAGGGACAAAATACATGCAACAAAAAGTCACGAGCCAGGTAGGGGTCGAACCTACAATCTTCTGATTCGTAGTCAGCAGCGTTATCCATTGCGCCACTGGCCCATGTGTTCAAAAAAAAAAAAAAGCACTGTTAACGCACACTCATTAAAAACAATTGGGGCAGCTATTGACTGCTGCAGTCACCTGAGCTTCCCCAGCCTTTTGCTGACTGTATATTGTAATATATAACAAAAACATTGTCAATGTAAAAAACAAGTTATAAAAATGCAACAACCGTTTAAATGGGGTGATATCAAACACAAAACTCCAAGTTAGGAGAAGCAATTAGGCCAATTTTATCAAGCATCAAGCAAATTGGCACAATTGGAAAAGGAGCTGGGGCCCAAGATTCACACAATTCTTGCTTCTAACTTGGCGCCTTTTTGATCGCATCGCTCCACTTTATCGCTCCACTTTATCGCTCCACTTGAAATGCTCAGTGGCGCAGCGGGCTAAGGTCATGTGCTCTTCAAGAACATCATGTTGCAGTTCAAACAACTTGAAATGCTCTTTGTATGACTTAGTGACTGAGACACACTCACACTCACACACACTCACACACACTGAGACTGTGTGTTGTAGTGTGTGTGTTACTCGTGTGTATGTCTCACTAGTAATGATAGGGACAAAAGAAGGAATGAAATCTAAAACAGCTGTCGAAACTTTATCATCAAATCAGAATAAGAAAGTTCTTTGAATAGTGTGCAGCTCCTGTGTCTTATCTTGTCCAGCATGGGGAATTAGTTCAAGTGGTAATGTGCTCATTTAGCATGCGAGAAGTATCGAGTTCCATGCCTGTATTCTCCAATGGATGCTTTTTCTTTAAGAAATCGGTTGGAAAATGATCAAATTGGAGTGTTACTTGAGAAAAAGAATTTCATTCAAATAGCAGAGGGACAAAATGCATGCAACAAAAGTCACGAGCCAGGTAGGTCGAACCTACAATCTTCTGATTCGTAGTCAGGCAGCGTTAACCATTGAGCCACTGGCCCATGTGTTCAAAAAGCACTGTTAAAGCACACTCATTAAAAACAATGGGGGCAGCTATTGACTGCTGCAGTCACCTGAGCTTCCAAGCCTTTTGTTGCCTATGTATTGTAATCAACGAGAAACACAATCATCCACTCATCCACTCATCCACCCATCGATAGCTCAGCTGGTAGAGTGGATAATCATAATGGCAATCCTGGCATTTATGTTGTTGGTTCAGTTCTGGTTTGATGACTGTTTCTGTTTGGATTCTTTCACTGTTTTTACTGGTAATAATAGGGACAAAAAGAAGGAATGAAATCTAAAACAGCTGTTGAAACTTCATCATCAAATCAGAATAAGTGAAAGTTCTTTGAATAGGTGTGCAGCTCCGTGTCTTATCTTGTCCAGCATGGGAATTAGTTGAAGTGGTAATGCTTGCATAGCATGTGAGAAATCATCGGGTTCCATGTCCCATTCTCCAATGAATCTTTTTCTTTAAGAATGGGTTGGAAAATGATCAAATTGGCGTTACTTGAGAAATAATTTCATTCAAATAGCTGAGGACAAAATACATGCAACAAAAGTCACGAGCCAGGTAGGAGTCGAACCTACAATCTTCTGATTCGTAGTCAGACGCATTATCCATTGCGCCAGTGGCCCATGTGCGCAACAAGCACTGTTAACGCACACTCAGCAAAAATAATGGGGGCAGCTAAATACTACTGCAGTCACCTGAGCTTCCCAGCCTTTTGTTGCCTATGTATTGTAATCAACGAGAAACACGCTCAGCCACCCATCGATAGCTCAGCTGGTAGAATGGATAATCATAATGGCAATCCTGGCATTTATGTTGTTGATTCAATTCTGGTTTTGATGACTGTTTCTGTTTGGATTCTTTCACTGTTTTACTGGTAATAATAGGGACAAAAGAAGGAATGAAATCTAAAACAGCTGTCGAAACTTCATCATCAAATCAGAATAAGTGAAATTCTTTGAATAGGTGTGTGCAGCTCCTGTGTCTTATCTTGTCCAGCATGGGGAATTAGTTCAAGTGGTAATGCTTGTTTAGTATGTGAGAAGTATGGGTTCCGTGCCTGTATTCTCCAATGGATGCTTTTTCTTTAAGAAATCGGTTGGAAAATGATCAAATTGGGGCGTTACTTGAGAAAAAGAATTTTATTCAAATAGCGAGGGACAAAATGCATGCAACAAAGTCACGAGCCAGGTAGGAGTCGAACCTACAATCTTCTGATTCGTAGTCAGACGCGTTATCCATTCGCCACTGGCCCCAGTGCGCAACAAGCACTATTAACGCACTCCAGCAAAAATAATGGGGCAGCTATTAACTGCTGTAGTCACCCTGAGCTTCCCACCTTTTGCTGACTGTATATTGTAATATATAACAAAAAACATTGTCAATGTAAAAAAACAAGTTATAAAAAATGCAACAGCCGTTTAAATGGGGTGATATCAAACACAAAACTCCAAGTTAGGAGAAGCAATTAGCCAATTTTATCAAGCATCAAACAAATTGGCACAATTGGAGAAAGGAGCTTGGGCCCAAGATTCACACAATTCTTGCTTCTAACTTGGCGCCTTTTTGATCGCTCGGCTCCACTTTATCGCTCAACTTGAAATGCTCAGTGGCGCAGCGGGCTAAGGTCATGTGCTCTTCAAGAACATCATGTTGCAAAGTTCAAACCACTTGAAATGCTCTTTGTATGACTTGGTGACTGAGACACACTCACATCACACACTCACACACTGAGACTGTGTGTGTTGTAGTGTGTGTGTTCTCATGTGTGTGTCTCACTAGTAATGATAGGGACAAAAAAGAAGGAATGAAATCTAAAACAGCTGTTTAAAACTTCATCATCAAATCAGAATAAGTGAAAGTTCTTTGAATAAGTGTGTGCAGCTCCTGTGTCTTATCTTGTCCAGCATGGGGAATTAGTTCAAGTATTAATGTGCTCATTTAGCATGCGAGGTATCGAGTTCCATGCAGTATTCTCCAATGGATGCTTTTCTTTTAAGAAATCGGTTGGAAAATGATCAAATTGAGTGTTACTTGAAAAAATTTCATTCAAATAGCCGAGGGACAATATGCATGCAAGAAAAGTCACGAGCCAGGTAGGAGAGGTCGAACCTACAATCTTCTGATTCATAGTCAGACCCGTTATCCATTGGCGCCACTGGCCCCTGTGCGCAACAAGCACTGTTAACACACTCAGCAAAAATAATGGGGCAGCTAAATACTACTAAAGTCACCTGAGCTTCCCAGCCTTTTGTTGCCTATATTGTAATCAACGAAAGCAGCAGCTCAAGCCACCATCGATAGCTCAGCTGGTAGAATGGATAATCATAATGGCAATCCTGGCATTTATGTTGTTAGTTCAATTCTGGTTTGACGACTGTTTCTGTTTGGATTCTTTCACTGTTTTACTGGTAATAATAGGGACAAAAAGAAGGAATGAAATCTAAAACAGCTGTCGAAACTTCATCATCAAATCAGAATAAGTGAAAGTTCTTTGAATAGGTGTGTGCAGCTCCTGTGTCTTATCTTGTCCAGCATGGGGAATTAGTTCAAGTGGTAATGCGCTTGCTTAGTATGTGAGAAGTATCGGGTTCCATGCCCGTATTCTCCAATGAATGCTTTTTCTTTAAGAAATCGGTTGGAAAATGATCAAATTGGAGTGTTACTTGAGAAAAAGAATTTCATTCAAATAGCCGAGGGACAAAATGCATGCAACAAAAGTCATGAGCCACGTAGGAGTCGAACCTACAATCTTCTGATTTGTAGTCAGACGCATTATCCATTGCGCCACTGGCCCCTGTGCGCAACAAGCACTGTTAACGCACACTCAGCAAAAATAATGCGGGCAGCTATTGACTGCTGCAATCACCTGAGCTTCCCAGCCTTTTGCTGACTGTATATTGTAATATATAACAAAAACATTGTCAATGTAAAAAAACAAGTTAGAAAAATGCAACAGCCGTTTAAATGGGGTGATATCAAACACAAAACTCCAAGTTAGGAGAAGCAATTAGCCAATTTGTCAAACATCAAGGAAATTGGCACAATTGGAAAAGGAGCTGGGGCCCAAGATTCACACAATTCTTGCTTCTAACTTGGCGCTTTTTGATAAGCTTCGCTCACTTTTATCGCTCCACTTGAAATGCTCAGTGGGCGCAGCGGGCTAAGGTCATGTGCTCTTCAAGAACATCATGTTGCAAGTTCAAACCACTTGAAATGCTCTTTGTATGACTTGAAGTGACTGAGACACACTCACACTCACACACACTCACACACACTGAGACTGTGTGTTGTTGTGTGTGTGTTTCTCAGTGTGTGTGTCTCACTAGTAATGATAGGGACAAAAGAGGAATGAAATCTAAAACAGCTGTCGAAACTTCATCATCAAATCAGAATAAGTGAAAGTTCTTTTGAATAAGTGTGTGCAGCTCCTGTGTCTTATCTTGTCCAGCATGGGGGAATTAGTTCAAGTGGTAATGTGCTCATTTAGCATCGAGAAATCGATTCCATGCCTGTATTCTCCAATGGATGCTTTTTCTTTAAGAAATCGGTTGGAAAATGATCAAATTGGAGGCTATTTGAGAAAAAAAAATTTTATTCAAATAGCGAGGACAAAATGCATGCAACAAAAGTCACGAGCCAGGTAGGAGTCGAACCTACAATCTTCTGATTCGTAGTCAAACACGTTATCCATTGCGCCACTGGCCATGTGTTCAAAAAGCACTGTTCGCCGCCACACTCATTAAAACAATGGGGGCAGCTATTGACTGCTGCAGTCACCTGAGCTTCCCAGCCTTTTTGCTGACTGTGTTGTAATATAAAAAACATTGTCAATGTAAAAACAAGTTATATAAAATGCAACAACCCGTTTAAATGGGGTGATATCAAACACAAAACTCCAAGTTAGGAGAAGCAATTAGGCCAATTTTATCAAGCATCAAGCAAATTGGCACAATTGGAAGGAGCTGGGGCCCAAGATTCACACAATTCTTGTTTCTAACTTGGCGCCTTTTTTGATCGCATCGCTCCACTTTGTCGCTCCACTTGAAATGCTCAGTGGCGCAGCGGGCTAAGTCATGTGCTCTTCAGAACATCATGTTGCAAGTTCAAACAACTTGAAATGCTCTTTGTATGAGTTAGTGACTGAGACACACTCACACTCACACACTGAGACTGTGTGTGTTGTTGTGTGTGTGTTCTCCAGTGTGTGTGTGTCTCACTAGTAATGACAGGGACAAAAGAAGGAATGAAATCTAAAACAGCTGTCGGAAACTTCATCATCAAATCAGAATAAGTGAAAGTTCTTAGAATAAGTGTGTGCAGCTCCTGTGTCTTATCTTATCCAGCATGGGAATTAGTTCAAGTGGTAATGTGCTCATTTAGCATGCAGTATCGGATTCCATGCCTGTATTCTCCAATGGATGCTTTTTCTTTAAGAAATCGGTTGGAAAATGATCAAATTGGGGCGTTACTTGAAAAAATTTTATTCAAATAGCCGAGGGACAAAATGCATGCAACAAAGTCACGAGCCAGGTAGAATCGAACCTACAATCTTCTGATTACGTGATCAGTCAGGCGTTATCCATGCGCCACTGGCCCCTGCGCCCAACAAACACTGTTAACGCACACTCAGCAAAAATAATGGGGCAGCTATTAACTGCTGCAGTCACCTGAGCTTCCCAGCCTTTGCTGACTGTATATTGTAATATATAACAAAAACATTGTCAATGTAAAAAACAAGTTATAAAAATGCAACAACCGTTTAAATGGGGTGATATCAAACACAAAACTCAAGTTAGGAGAAGCAATTAGGCCAATTTTATCAAGCATCAAGCAAATTGGCACAATTGAAAGAGCTGGGGCCCAAGATTCACACAATTCTTGTTTCTAACTTGGCGCCTTTTGATCGCATCGCTCACTTTATCGCTCCACTTGAAATGCTCAGTGGCGCAGCGGGCTAGGTCATGTGCTCTTCAAGAACATCATGTTGCAAGTTCAAACAACGAAATGCTCTTTGTATGACTTAGTGACTGAGACACACACTCACACCACACACACTCACACACACTGAGACTGTGTGTGTTGTTGTGTGTGTGTTTCTCAGTGTGTGTGTCTCACTAGTAATGACAGGGAGAAAAAGAGAATGAAATCTAAAACAGCTGTCGAAACTTCATCATCAAATCAGAATAAGTGAAAGTTCTTTGAATAAGTGTGTGCAGCTCCTGTGTCTTATCTTGTCCAGCATGGGGAATTAGTTCAAGTATTAATGTGCTCATTTAGCATGCGAGAAGTATCGGGTTCCATGCCTGTATTCTCAATGGATGCTTTTCTTTTTAAATCGGTTGGAAAATGATCAAATTGGGCGTTACTTGAGAAAAATTTTTATTCAAATAGCCGAGGGACAAAATGCATGCAACAGAAGTCACGAGCCAGGTAGGAGTCGAACCTACAATCTTCTGATTCGTAGTCAGGCGCGTTATCCATTGCCACACTGGCCCCTGTGCGCAACAAGCACTGTTAACGCACACTCAGCAAAAATAATGGGGGCAGCTATTAACTGCTGCAGTCACCTGAGCTTCCCAGCCTTTTGTTGCCTATGTATTGTAAACAACGAGAAACACGCTCAGCCACCCATTGATAGCTCAGCTGGTAGAATGGATAATCATAATGGCAATCCTGGCATTTATGTTGTTGGTTTGATGACTGTTTCTGTTTGGATTCTTTCACTGTTTTTACTGGTAATAATAGGGACAAAAAGAAGGAATGAAATCTAAAACAGCTGTCGAAACTTCATCATCAAATCAGAATAAGTGAAAGTTCTTTGAATAGGTGTGTGCAGCTCCCGTGTCTTATCTTGTCCAGCATGGGGAATTAGTTGAAGTGGTAATGCGCTTGTTAGCATGTGAGAAGTATCGGGTTCCATGCCCCCGTATTCTCCAATGAATGCTTTTCTTTAAGAAATCGGGTTGGAAAATGATCAAATTGGCGTTACTTGAGAGAAATAATTTCATTCAAATAGCTGAGGACAAAATACATGCAACAAAAGTCGCGAGCCAGGTAGGAGTCGAACCTACAATCTTCTGATTCGTAGACAAACACGTTATCCATTAGCCACTGGCCCATGTGTTCAAAAAAGCACTGTTAACGACACTCATTAAAAACAATGGGGGCAGCTATTGACTGCTGCAGTCACCTGGCTTCCCAGCCTTTTGCTGACTGTATATTGTAATATATAACAAAAACATTGTCAATGTAAAAAACAAGTTATAAAAATGCAACACCCGTTTAAATGGGTGATATCAAACACAAAACTCCAAGTTAGGAGAAGCAATTAGGCCAATTTTATCAAGCATCAAGCAAATTGGCACAATTGAAAAAGAGCTGAACCCAAGATTCACACAATTCTTGCTTCTAACTTGGCCTTTTTGATCGCATCAGCTCACTTTGTCGCTCCACTTGAAATGCTCAGTGGCATGGCCTGGCTAAGGTCATGTGCTCTTCAAAGAACATCATGTTGCAAGTTCAAACAACGAAATGCTCTTTGTATGACTTGAAGTGACTGAGACACACACTCACACTCACACACACTCACACACACTGAGACTGTGTGTGTTGTGTGTGTGTTTTCTCGTGTGTGTGTCTCACTAGTAATGATAGGGACAAAAGAAGGAATGAAATCTAAAACAGCTGTGAAACTTCATCATCAAATCAGAATAAGTGAAAGTTCTTTGAATAAGTGTGTGCAGCTCCTGTGTCTTATCTTGTCCAGCATGGGGAATTAGTTCAAGTGGTAATGCTCATTTAGCATGCAGTTATGAGTTCCATGCCTGTATTCTCCAATGGATGCTTTTCTTTAAAAATCGGTTTGGAAAATGATCAAATTGGACGTTACTTGAGAAAAAGAATTTTATTCAAATAGCCGAGGACCAAATGCATGCAACAAAGTCACGAGCCAGGTAGAGTCGAACCTACAATCTTCTGATTCGTAGTCAGGCGTGTTATCCATTTCTTTCACTGGCCCCTGTGCGCAACAAGCACTGTTAACGCACTCAGCAAAAAATAATGGGGCAGCTATTAACTGCTGCAGTCACCTGAGCTTCCCAGCCTTTTTGTTGCCTATGTATTGTAAACAACGAGAAACAACTCAGCCACCATTGATATCTCAGCTGGTAGAATGGATAATCATAATGGCAATCCTGGCATTTATGTTGTTGGTTCAATTCTGGTTTGGATTCTTTCACTGTTTTACTGGTAATAATAAGGACAAAAAGAAGGAATGAAATCTAAAACAGCTGTGAAACTTCATCATCAAATCAGAATAAGTGAAAGTTCTTTGAATAGGTGTGTGCAGCTCCCATGTCTTATCTTGTCAAGCATGGGGAATTAGTTGAAGTGGTAATGCGCTTGTTTAGCATGTGAAATGTCGGGTTCATGCCCGTATTCTCCAATGAATGCTTTCTTTAAGAAAATCGGTTGGAAAATGATCAAATTGGGGCGTTACTTGAGAGAAATAATTTCATTCAAATAGCTGAGGGACAAAATACATGCAACAAAGTCACGAGCCAGATAGAGTCGAACCTACAATCTTCTGATTCAGTAGTCAGGCGTTATCCATTGCGCCACTGGCCCATGTGTTCAAAAAGCACTGTTAACGCACACTCATTAAAAAACAATGGGGGCAGCTATTGACTGCTGCAGTCACCTGAGCTTCCCAACCTTTTGCTGACTGTATATTGTAATATATAACAAAAACATTGTCAATGTAAAAACAAGTTATAAAAATGCAACAACCCGTTTAAATGGGGTGATATCAAACACAAAACTCCAAGTTAGGAGAGCAATTAGGCCAATTTTATCAAGCATCAAGCAAATTGGCACAATTGAAAAGAGCTGGGGCCCAAAATTCACACAATTCTTGCTTCTAACTTGGCGCCTTTTTTGATCGCATCGCTCCACTTTATCGCCCACTTGAAATGCTCAGTGGCGCAGCGGAGCTAAGGTCATGTGCTCTTCAAGAACATCATGTTGCAAGTTCAAACAACTTGAAATGCTCTTTGTATGACTTTGACTGAGACACACACACACACACACTCACACACACTGAGACTGTGTGTGTTGTTGTGTGTGTTCTCAGTGTGTGTGTGTCTCACTAGTAATGATAGGGACAAAAGAAGGAATGAAATCTAAAAAACAGTTGTGAAACTTCATCATCAAATCAGAATAAGTGAAAAGTTCTTTTGAATAAGTGTGTGCAGCTCCTGTGTCTTATCTTGTCCAGCATGGGGGAATAGTTCAAGTGGTAATGCTCATTTAGCATGCGAGAGTATGGATTATTCTTATTCTCCAATGGAT